>JAEQBH010000985.1:0-600000 GCA_016808115.1 Tetrastigma voinierianum
CAAATGATTATTATATCTTTGAGGATGTTTGAGTTCTTGTGTACACTTGTTTGAGTTTTGTATTTTGATCTTGGTGAGTAAACTTCTTTGAAATTTAAAGATTCTCTGAGATTATAAGAAACCCAGTTGGACTCTTGGACAGTCGTTGTGTTTTAATCTTATGATGAGATCTCATAATTTGGAGATTGGATTGTGTCACAAACAGTGAACATAAAATTGAAGGAGGTTGCCTTTGGCTGTCCGCACCCTCATTGTTGAGGTATAAATATTCAGGGTGGTGCGATGATTATATATAGCTTCCCAGTACTGATGTACTGGCCTGTATTTACATTCTTGGTTTATTATGTTTGCTGAGGCTTATAAGAAGTTGTGAGGTTTAAATTCATATTCTAGTAAGGTGTGAAACTTATATATGGTTTACATTGAGTTTTAAAAAGCATAGTTGATAAATGTTTTCATTCAGATGGTTTGTTTTATGGATAAGAGGATCTAATATTTTCTACTAGACTAAACATATAAGTGTCAGGAGTTTAAAATCTATGACCTCTAGTTCATAATATCTGTAAATTCTTCTTTTGATTTGTTGATCTGAGAAAGAAATCAGCATTAGTTCAGTTTTGTCTTCAAAAACTTATGTATGGTGGAAACGATAGTTGGAAATGTATTATAAGTTGGAAATATTATTGAAGTTATGTTTTGGACTTGAAAAAGTATTAAATGGGATGTATCTTTTACTTTGAGTTAATTTTCTTATAAATAATTCTAAGCTGTATTGAGGATGATAACTTTAGAGAGGTTTATGGGCAGTTGCTGTTATCTATTTTCAGTGTCATTATGAGAAAAAAAAAGTCGTTATGACTTGTGTTGATCACTGGAGGTTGTTTGGATTATGATCATTTTGCAATTGAAAAGAGCTGAGATGCATAGGGGTTATGCGGTAATCTAAACATGATATGTTACTTTGAATTTGGTGATTATCTTATCTTACAGAGGTTGCTTGTTGAGTTATAATGGTTGGAAACTAGATCAATGAACTTAAAGGCGCAGAGAAAGGTATTGAATTTTTGGAAGGTATTCTGGAAAATCGTGTATTCCTAAGTAAAAAAATTCCGTTTTCTAGATCTTACGGATGAAACCTGGTTCCATAGTTCACCAGTTGTGCGCCATGATCTATTATATATCAGATTAATGTGAGAGGTCACGAGGTGTTGAATTTACAATTTTCTAGTGCGAGTTGGATTGCCACCTCTGACAGTTCAGGACAGTGGTGTGGCCAAATCTTTTTACATGCTCATGGCGTTTTGTATTTACAGTATTAGGATGAATGGGCGACTGATGATTAGTCTAAATGTTTGAAAAAATGAACACTATGATGGAATTATTCTAGAATTGTGTGTTGAAACTAAGACAAATTGATGGAGTGTTCATCTTCTCTTAAATAATATATTTTCTAGCATCAGTGTTTTGAAATGGAGTCTGAAGGTATGGGTTTTTAGCCAGTTTCCTAGAGAGAAAATGTACTTCTCTGGGTGCCTGATGATGAGGTAGATCGGTTCTCGACCCAGACCAAAATCATTTGACCTGATGGCAGACTCTTTGGTGTTTCTGATTTGAGGTGGAGTTGTTCTAAATCAAGTGTAGGGATCTTTGTAAGATTGTCTTGGCTGGAGCCTACCATGTGGTTTGAGAATGTTGGGAACTTATTTGCTTTTGATGTTTAATCAGAAACTTGACTGGAGGAGGTGGAGGGTTCCTGTTTGTGAGTCGTGAAGCAGTCTTAAGTTTCTTGTTCCACATGATGTGCCTGTTTTCAGATATTAGAAAATGTGTATTAAGTTTAAATGGTGCTGGCATTTATTGATGACCCATATTCATTTTGAGTGTTCTTAAATGATGATAAATTTTTAACATGATTTATAGATTTAATTGTATTAATATATATATATAGATATATCATGCAGATATTTTGGGATTCAGTCAGTGGCATTCACTTCTTTCTACCCAGGCTGTGAGATATTAGGTGGGTGCATGACATGAAGTGAAACAAAATTCAAATGTTTGTGAAAGATTTGAAAGTTTTCAAGGCTGTACAGAGGATGGGTGTATCGATAATCTTGATTGAGGACATCGTGTATTTTAGAGACATCTTGATAATTAACTCGGGTAGTCAATCTTTCATAGAAACTGGTTAGTTTTAAAACAGCTTTTGTTTTGTGTAGATATCTTGCGTTGTCAGCTTAAGCGCATGTGAAGTCGGTGTGAGGACTCGGGACATGGGGTTGTGATCATGTAGACGTTGATAGATTGTAAAAAATTTGTGAACTCTGTGAGTTATTTTACTATGCATGCTGCTTCTAGGTGGAGTAACCATGGAGAGCCTGTGTTGCACTTTGTGTCGAGGGATCACCATTACTAAGTGTCGGGAGGCGGCGTCGGAGGCGGCGCCTCCTGGGGCGATGTCTGAAGAAAAATAGGCTGTGGCTTTGATGTTGTTAATATAACATGATTATAATTTTGTTTTCTGTGTTATTAGTGTCACGTAATGTATGACTCTTGGTCTCATGTAAATATATTTGGTTGGGATACATGGCACTGAGTATGTGATCCTAGGGGCCCGAGTATGTATATTTATTTACTGGCAGCCTTGGACCTGTGTGGTCATTTGTAAAGCTTGTTGGGACAAGTTTGCACTTAGTGAAACTCCGTGAAGGAGGAATCTTTTTTAGATTTTCTGCTGAGTGGTGTCGGGTAGCCCCGGGCGCCTCACGAATATTCCAGAGTTGAGAGGGTTGTGGCGCGGCTGCCCCCCGTTTTGGGCGTCGTAGCTTAGTGTGTGAGTTTGGGTAAAGCCGTGATTGCTTGAGACTCGGGTTTATGAGTATCCATGGGATTGCAGTCTTGATGCAAACTGCGACTGTATCGGAGCTTAGGTTATCGAATACCTAAGGCTTGGGGACTTGTAGGCTTGGGCCTTGGTCCTGTTAAGGTGATATATGGAACATCATGACTTGGTATGAAAGCTTTCGATGTTAAATTTTAGGTATGTGATTACCTAGGAAGTCATAGGAAGGATTCTAGAACACTACATGCGTGTGTGTTTGTGTGTGATTGTTGTATAACATATGAGTTGTTGTGTTATAGTTGAGTGATTTGTGATGTGTACCGTAGATAGCACCTTAGGAAGAAAAAAATGTTTCTGAATTTTTGGGGTTAGTGTAGAACCTTGATCTTCCCCCAGAAGTACCAGGACAGAACAATCCAGAATTAAATGAAAAAAGTAGTGTCGAAGAAATTTTCCACTGGGTTTAAGTGTGTGTAAAAATGGAGGAAAAATATCATAAAATAATTTAATTACAATAAATTTAGTTCTTGGAAAATAAGAAAAATAATATATATAATATTTTTTTATGGTGATTTCAATACATTTGGCGGAACTCATGAAAAAAAAAAATAGAAAGAAAAAAAAAAAAAAGCGTTACAATTAACTCTTTAGACTCTTGCCCTTCCGTGACATGCACTGAGTCATAAATCACGGCTTTGTTTGTAATATCCGCCTTGTGCTGAGCCCCAGGAAAGGTGCTGGTATGACCGGGGGAGCCTGACACGGCCAGGACTCAACAGGCACGGGTGAGCTTACTTCGTCGACCTTCAGAGGCTGTTAAAATGACATGCTCAGAGTACTGTGTCATTGGGCTGGGTCGCGTCTAAAATTATATCTGTAAATTTGGAAGGAAGCGTCAGTATAATAATGTGATACCACAGAACATCTTGGGTTGCGATATCAGTGACCGCATTGTTGCCCTATACCTGCCTTGACCCGAGGGTATAACTACGGTGGGCGGGCCTGCGACCGCCAGGCGTAGTGTGCTTGCAGTGGGCCGAGTCATGCCTGGTGTTTTACCAGACTAGTTTATTTCGATTTTCTTTGTTTTGAGGTCACTATTTGAGACATTATTCATGAACACTATTCATGAACAACATTCCTGAGTTTAGAAAAAAAAATTTTACAAGAAAAATAAAATAAAATGGAAATGAAATAAAATCTTTAAAATAAAATTTTCTAAAAATAAAATAAATCTCTTTATATAAATAAATTTTGTTATATGATTATATCTTAAAACACCTGTGTCCCATTACCTACTATAGATGCATGGCGTGAAATAAATATTTTGTATATGGGCCGTGTCTCGAGTTTGCCCAGTTAAGCCTTGAGATGCGCATTAAAACTGGCAACTTCATTTGGCATGTGGCAGATGGCTGATCGAAAGGCTGATGGCGTAGAGGCGTCCACGAAGGTGCGTCGATCACCACGATGTTTAGCCGACCTTTTGAGAAGGCATGTATTATTCGGATCTTTTGCTGTGTGAGCGAGAATTTGAGTGCGGCGGTAGCCCTCGAAGAGTTTGCAAAGGCACATCATCCTTGACGACTACGGGAGGGATCTATGGTGCGAGACCGTTTGGGTGTACGAGTGAGAAAGTGTTGGAAAAGCATAAAGTCGCCTCGATATGACGGGGATCGGGCTTCTGTGCATTTATTCTGGCTAGAGGTGAGGCGAAGTATGGTGGGAGGCTGGCGAGCCTCAGAGACTGGAAAGCGATGACATGGCGGGGTCGGGGAGTTGTTTGTTCAGGTAAGTATTTTCGGGGATCTCTGCCTTGGACATGCGGCTCATTGGTTCCTAGAGCTGAAGCAGGGACGTGTGATGGATTATGTGGCTAGATTCACCTGAGGCTATTCGTTTTTACTGACTCGTGTGGCGGCGGACCTTGTGGCGTCGGAGGTCGAGAATGGGCTAAAGTTATCTGTTCGGGCGGGGTTGTAGGACTTCGCCTACGGGACATGGAGCTCCGTGGTTGGGCGGCCCCATTCATAGAGAGAGATGTGAGGATGCCGGGGCTGCCGGGATCGCGGGTGTTAGTAGCAAGGGAAGAGGTCGGTCTTCTAGTTGGGGAAAGAAGCAAAAGGGCTTCTAGTTCTGCGAGGGGTTCTAGAGTAAGCGGCCAGCCAGGGCCGGGGACATATGGGTTGCTGAGGTGTGTTTGGGGCGGTCTTTGGCGTGCTCTCTCGGCTGGCCGGACCTGGGGGGGATTGGCTCGAGGGGCAGAGGATCCAGGGTTTCGGGGTGGCGGATCCTGGCCTCAGTGGTGTTTGGACGAGAGAGGATGCAATATATTCTCCACAGGGCAGAGTGCGAGGCCGGAGGGCCGGTTTGGGTCTCCGGGAATGCAGGCACCTCCCGGGGTCACGCCGGGGTGACGGAGGCGGACTATAGTTGAGGCGGGCGGGGGCGTCCCGGGGGTTTGGGGCGTGTCGCGTCACACGAGGTTAAGTTAGCATATGTTTAGTCAGTCAGCCCATGATTGTTTTACTGTATCTGCTGTGGGCGAGGTGTGATGACCCAGTTCGGGTGCCCGCATTTCATTCATTCTGCGCATCACAGTTGTGGGGTTCTTGAGCCTGGGGTTAAGGCCTTGGAGGGACCCTTGTGTGGAGTTCTCCCACGAGGATTAGGGGCGAAATAGGGATGTTTATGTCGTGGTTGCCTAGTTAGAGATCTCTAGGACTCTACTCATAGTGGCAGGATCATGGACATCAATGGGTTCTCGCGTCATCATGTGGGGATCGGTTGGGTGGCGACTTGGAGTGGGTCGTTGATTGTGAAAGGCGTCTGAAGGAGGTCTCCCCTTGCACGGGGCCCATTACTGGGTTGTATTTCAAGGGGGCAACATGATATTTTGCCACAGACGATTCTTGAGTCAGGTGTGTCGGGGGGAGCCAGTTGTGGGTTGCAGCGTGAGCCCCTTACCCTATAGGGACGAGGTATGAGACCCGTTGACTCAGTCCTTGGTAGTTTGCGAGTCTGAGGATGTCTTTTTGGATGAGCGCTCTGGGATTGTGCCTCCGCTATGAGGTTGTGGGCACTCAGTGTCAGTTTACACCTGGTGCCGCCCATCTCTATGACATCCATAGGAATGGCACTGATTGAGGTCAGGAACTGGGAGTCCATTGTCAGGAGACTGCTGACAGGGTTCATTGGGTAGAGCACCTGCGCGGCGGGCGCTCCGGTTATTTGCGAAGAAGAAGGACAAGACAATGAGCTATGCCATTGACTACGACAGCGGATTGAGCAGCGGTTACGATCCAGAATCGGTGCCACCATTACCACAGGATTGGTTGTTTGTGTTGGTTGAAGGGGCGGAGTCTACTCCAGATGGGCCAGCCCGCGTTATTAGTGGTTATATCAGGGGTTAGGGAGCGGATATCCTAAGGCGAGCCATTTGGGACGTGTTGCTCTTGTACTTTAGGTTCTGGTGGTATCCCTTTGGATTGTGAATCGCGATATTCCATGGACCTCTGTCATAGAATTATTCCTTCTATCTAGATCAGTTTGCCTGTGATCTTTGCTGAACCAGCATTTTGATCTCGGTCAGTGGGCTTGGTATCACTTGTGAGATTATTTTAGTTCTTGAGAATTGCTGCCCATGCGCATAGTTAAATAGTCATGAGTTTTTGCCTCTACGCGCGGTGAGATTTTTGGACACATGGTGTCCTTGCGTGTAGTAATCGATGGACGAGAAGTGAAGCGTGATGATTAATGCGGCAGTCTTGGGAAGTACATGTGTTCTGATTGGTTAGGTACTGAAGATTCATTGAAGATTTCTCGGTGATGTGGCACCTCATAGTAATAAGATTGACCGGAATGAGGTCAAGTTTGTTGGGATGACAAATCACGAGGAGGCATTGTGAGTTGAAGATGAAACACTCTGGCTCTCTACCTTGAGTAATACCAGACTGAGACGGGAGCGAGGGTACCACGGTATGTGTGTGATGCCTGAGGCCCAGTGACAGAATCTTTTTCTTTTGATGTCGATCGGGAGAAATTAGTAGCTTATGGTTCGTCGGTTGAAGAATCATGGCGAATTACCATGACATGGATTATGATAGTGTAATTGGCTTTGAAAATTTGGCGCGTGCCATACCTGGTAGTAGTTCAAGGTGTACTCGGACCACAAAGTCGGAGAAGTATATTTTCATATTGGGACCTCAATATGAGGCGTTATGAGATGTGATTGGAGTTCCTGAAGTTTATGACTTCACTTTGCATTGTCCTAAAATGGGAAAATGGTGGGCGATGCACTCGATCGGAAGTCGGGAGCATTGGCTAATTATAGCTTCCTACCAGGTGGCGGATGCTCTGAAGACTGAAGATGATTTGGCCTCTGATGTGCGGTAAATCAGGGTTCGGTTAGGGAGGTAGTAGCTACACATGATCTTTATTGAGTGGTGTTGAAAAGTGTCGAGCGGGTGGCGAAGATTAGTGTCCATCGGTGTCATTCCCGATGCGAGTCACCTGGTGGCGAAATTTGGATGATCACGGATGGTAGTCTTGGTATAGAAGCGGGTGAGCAATGGTTCCCCTGGATGACTGATTTGGGGAGAGGAGATTCTCATGATTTCAACGCACTCTCAGACGTTGCGCCACGAATGTACCGGGATCTCCAGCCCGTAATATTATGGAGCGGGATGAAGAGACACGTAGGGGACTTTGTTGTTTCGACGATGTCTCCACCGTCCGTGTGAGACTGCCTGTCTTCATTGGAGGTATAGTGATGGGTGGGAGCGCGTCTGATGGATTTTGTGACCCACCTTGCCCACCCCGGACACACGAGGCATGATCTCGGTATGGGTGACCGATGTGGCGCTCGAAATCGTGGCACATTTCTATACTGGATGACCTTCACATTAGAGATTCAGGTTGTACATTCGAAGATAGTCGGCTACGAATACCCGATTATCTCCATAGTGTTGGATGGGGAGCCCGAGGTTTGCCTTGCTGCGGAAGGATTTCCCGATCATGGGCACCTGGTGTGTCTTCTGACTCCTGCCGACTGGATGATGGTGAAGAGGATTCTGGGTGTTAGAGGACATCTGCGACATCGTCCTCACGGATCTGCAGAGGTAGCTGGGAAGAGCACTTTGCTAGTGGAGATTCGCCTACAATGGAGTGCCGGGCGGGTATACGGATGGCACCATGAGGTGTGTATGGGAGCGCCACGGATCAGTATGTTGGACCCAGAGGCGGGAGAGGAGCTCTAGTCAACGCTGAATGCATTCAGTTGGGAGCACCTCTGAGAAGGTAAAGCGATGTCAGGCGCGATTATCTTCTCGCGCTCAAAACACCAGGCACTAGAGATTATCACGGTCTTAATGTGCGACCTTAGAGTTCAAGGTTGGTGATGTCTTCTTTGGAAGGTGATGCACATTGGTCAAGTTCGACAGCGCCGGGGCTGGCCCCTTGCTGAGGAGTTTGTGGGCGCCGAGATGCCGGGGGGGTATGACGCGTAGTGTAACTGGTTGGCTTTACCGCCCGACGTATTTAAGTTGTCCACGCACGAAGGTATTTCCGTCTCGCGGCACTAGGAGAGTACTCGAGATCGACCCATGTTGAATTGGGGAGATGTGTGGTTGATACGGATGGACCTTGAGGAGGGACGGTGTGCGTGTGGATAGCAAAGATTAGGATTTGCGGCGCAAGATGTTGTAAGCTGATGAGTGTGCTATGGCGGCATGCGTAGTAGGTGTAGGAGTGTGCATGGGAGGCGCGATGGCGTGCCGGGCCTATCCCTCCGCTGTTTTTTAGGGATGAAGTACATTAGTTGTGTTTAATACTTGATGACTAGTTTACATGCATGTTAGAATTTTACGTTTATATGAATGTGATTTGCGTGAGTTATCTGAATTTGGGCGAGGAAATTCATATATAGAATGGAAGAATGGGCAAGACTCGATTTTGAAAATGGTAAATCGTAATTTGGTAAAAATCCAAAATTTGTCTGAATCTCGGATGATGACTGGCAGTTCCCACACGTTGGTCGTCTCGCGAAATCAGCACCGTGTGAAGTTCGTCAGATTACCGAGAGATAGTTCGATTCCGTTTTTAGAACCAGGTCAGTATGGTGCCATGTAAAAGCAGGTTTGAAAACATGTGATGTGACAAAAAGTCCTGCCTACTACATGTCTTATCATGTGACACATGTTGCATGAGTAGAGAGATGATGATGGAAATGGATGGCTTAGATATGTCAAGTGTCAAAACAGGTATGAAAAATGGGACTGATAAATTATTAAGGTATTGTGAGAATATAAGAACCTAAGAGTAGACAATATTCATCTTCTCCCAATGAAATAGAACTTTAAAAGATCAGTGCGAAACAAAGGAAGGTGTAGAAAGTGTGGATTTTTGTAGTTTACAGAGAAAGTGTGTATATCCTTCCTCTCTAGATTTTAGCGAGTGAAGCCACATTCGGTTCTCGTAGGAGCAAAGTAAAGTGACCTACTACCTTGGCGAGGCTATAAAGGCGGACCACCTGATTGATAGGTTGAGACAACTCAAGAGGTAGGATCTTTCACATCTACTTACGTTAATCTTTGGCTAAAAATAACCATATAAATGGTTATAGACTCCACGAGGCTTGTTTTACGCGTAGGGCCAGTCTCAAAAGCTTTGGCATAGAGTGGAAAATTCTATTTGTGTGGTCGTGGTCTCCTTCTGTTTCATATTCATGAATAATGAAACTTAAATAAGTTATTTTGGTGTGAAAATGTATTTTGTATTAATGTGTTCAAAATGAATTGCTTGTGTTTTATTAGTGTGCCCTTAAAGCATAGGCTAATTTATTGGTATGTTATGGTGAAAATTTACATATGATTTATGCTTGATTTAATTATATATTAATATATATGCATATATAAATTATTAACATGATGTCTTGGATTGTGGCATCATGCATTATATGCATTAGGCACCTAGAATGTGGAGGTGAGTGCATGACGCCTTGAGTGAAAAGCTCTTTTTTTTTTTTTTTATTAAACTTGCCTTGAAGGAATTTCAGGAAGATTTTCAGAAAATTGCATGAAAGACGTCGATAGATAATATTGTATGAATACGAAAAGGACCATGATGTTTCGGAGAGTTATCGGCAATTAGCATACGGAGGGTAGTCAATATTTTCTTTAGCGAACGACGCGATATGTTTTAAAGAACAAAAAAACTTTTGCACGGCGCGGATGGCTTTTACTACCAGCGATGACCGAAGTGCGCGCGGTTGAGGATTATGGGTGGAGGACTCAGGTTGTGGGATTATTAAGTATGAACGTCGATGGATTCATATAAATTGCTTGAATGTAGTGTTGTTTTGCCATGCATGTGCACTTCAGTTGAGTAACCATGTAGAAATTACTCTTTCTTACAGGTTTCCTTTTGTGAAGAGATCTGTTACACAAGTCTGAGGAGCGGTGAAGCGGCATACTGGGCGCGTGTTAGAAGACTTGACTTTTGATATTGTTATTATAACATGTATTAGATTCTATAATTTTAATATATGTTGGTGGTAATAAAGTTATGTCTGAAACTATAGCCATGCTCTGTAATATATTTGGTTGGGATATATGTTTTGTAGGGTGAGTATTGATGCAGGGGCCCAGTGGCGGGTGATGTCCCCCACGCATGTGGATACTGTGGTGTTGTAACTGTTGGGACCAGGTTTGCTGCACTGAGTAGTGCTCCCCATTTGCAAGGGACTCTGCTCGATTTTCTAAGAGTGAATGGGTGGCGACTCCACTAATGTTCACTGGTTGACGAGGTTGTCAGCGGACACCCCGATTTTGGGTCACGCGAATTTATATAGACCTGTTTCAAAATGTTGCTAAAAATTGGGTGTATCTTATTAAGTGGTCTTAGTTTGAAGTCTATCTATAGTTCATAATGACTTTTACATTTTGGCTTTGATAGTAGATTCCAACGATCATGCCTCTTATTCTGAAATAGGAACCTGTTAATTTTGGATACCTAAACATAGAAATATATATATTATTTCAAATAGAGATGTGTTATAGAGAAGAAAAGAATATTTTGTACAGATGTCCAAGTTGATAAAGCTCTAGTGGGACAACAATAATATTTAAAGATATTTGGGAGTTGAAAATTTGAAGAAAATATGACATTCATTAAAATTAGTTAAGGACTTACTTATATCAATTTAGATATGACTATAAACTTTGCAATGGGAGATGTAATACCCTTAATTTTAAAATTGAAAAATGTAATTCTTTAAATTAAAATAAAATTCTGGGTAATATATTCTCTTAAAGAGCTGCTATAAACTATAAAATTGTATTATTAAAACACAACTTTTTATTTGTTCTCTACATAGCCTCCTTTTTATCCAATATTGACATTGGAAAATCTAAGTCATCATTCGTTTGAAAGCATTGATTTCATAGAATATAAGATTGCTTTCCTAAATCTTACGGTAGATATGAAAAAGAAAAAAATGAGATATTATTTTCATTATTTTCACAGGAATTGTTTTCTTGTTTGTGAAAGAGCTAAAACCTAGCTATGGGAAATCATTGCTAAGATTTAGAAGTAATTATTGAATGTTAGATTTTTCTCCTTATTTATTTATTTTCTAGATTTATTTGGAGTCATAATTTGAACACCTATTGAGTTTAGATAGAAGCCATGAGAAAATCATATTATGAACTACATTCTCTTTCTTAAGCTATTACAATAAAACTAAAGTTCAATTTATCCAGGTTAGATTGTTTTACAGGGAATGAGAATGAAAAAAAACTGAACAATCTGGCGCTTTGAGTTTGTGAATCAAAGGAGAAGAAAAAAAGTAATAGAGAACCCTTTGTACAAAAAAAAAAAAAAGATGGGAATTGTAAAAAATGAACCTTGCATTATGTGTGTGTGTGTATAATAGGGTTATGAAAAGAAAATGCTTGAATCTTAACATAATTTATTGAACAATTGTGATGAAAAGACAAAATGGACAAATAATAGTGTTAATGAGTTTGTATGTTCATTTGGGATTTTCCATATCAGTGGTTTGAAAGTGTAGATAATTGTATGGGTGACCTTTTTTTTTCTAAATGGTGCGACCGAAAAATAAGCGTATAAACCGAATTGAAAAATAGGTTAACTAGAATCAGTAGTTCGATTTTGGTTTTTATTTACACAAATCTTGGTTTCGTTAACAAATACAAAACGCGGTTTGACAATATAATCAAAGATTATATATATGATTTCTATAGTTACTTACTTAGATCATGACTTTCACTTCTATCTATATTTTTGCTCACTATGATATTAAACTTTTATCATTTCCTCGAAAACCTATAAAGCATATAGGTTGTATGTATTTCTTTGGATTAGTTTCTTTTACGCTAAAGTTATTATAAATTATCTAATCTCCTTCATTTCATATATTATTATACCATAATATTATAAATGCAAGTGCATAGGATTGCAAATGGGCAGATGTATTATTTTTGTATTTTTTATTGTATTTAATATAATTATTATAATTGTTTTTAATATAAGATTATGGAATTGTGTAAATTTATTTTTTAATTATGGTTAACCGAAAAACTGATATATAGTTAACTAAACCATAAATGGATTAACCATAAAGATTTTGGTTAACCATATTGAAGTGTTAGGTTTTGGTTTGCCTATAAATATGCAAACTAAGGCCAATGATTAGTTTTATTTTGTGTCACCATGATTCGATTTAACATAACCCTTGTCCATCTATGTTAGTATCTTGTTTATGTTGACCTTCCATGAACATTCCTGAGGTTTTCTAAATTATTAGTATGGAATTTTGGATGTATGAAAAGATTACGTGAGAGTTTCTAAGTTGCATATTACCACAAGGTATTCTGGTGACTTAATCAATTATAATACGTCGAGTTTTCACGACATATGTGATTAACAATCATGCCACCTTAGGGATAAAAGAAGAATATTTTCTCACAAGAAAAATATTCTCTACCAACTTACTTGTGCTAATCTTCACTTTTCTTTTGTTATTTTTTTTAGATTTTACACAGATGATAGATTATTGGAAGGTATGAAGGGTAATACCTATTTATAAATGAAAATACACAACGTCTAAGCTACATTGACTTTCGACCGTCTACCAAAACAAAATATCTCACCACTCCTTTTACCTAAATTTAATGAATTTTATAGTATTACCTTTTCTAATATTGTTTTATTTATAGAGTAGCAACATAGAAATTAAAACTTCCTGTCTTATTCTTCTCTCTCTTTTTATAGACAGAATTTAGGTGAGGTGGAATCTCTGTAGTAGGGCCCAACCCACCTTTACCTGATAGAAGACCACCTTTCTGTGACAGAGGGAAGTGAAGAAGCTCGCGGCTTTGCTGATGGATCTGACTTGTGGTTGTTGTGGCAATTTATGATATATGTTGTGTGTGGAGATGTGTCAGGTAACTCAAAATTAGGACTAGCGACTTTGACCAGGCAGAAACTGTAGCCATGTATCCTTTAAAAGGAAATGATTGGATTAGTTGATGTATATTTCTGACGGTTCAATGTTGGGCTATCTATTGGCTAGCACCTGAGCCTTTGGTTCTGGAAAGAGACAGTTTAATCTTTGGGCCTGTTTTCTGGCCCGTGACTATGATTCTCATGTTTTAGATCATTCTTAGCTATAGTCATCTTTTTACCCCTATGTGGAATATGCGTTTACCACATGTCGAGCATATTTTCCATTAAATTAAACTATACTATTTACTATTAATAAAGTAGTGAAATATTGATATTATATAATTAATGTTATATTAGATATTTAAATAAATAAAATATATAATATGATTCAATTTGCAATACCTATTTTTATATTTAGGTGTGAAATATTTTTAATACACTTTATTATTTGAGATGGTAAGCTTGTTTTGTTGGGATTTGAGTGAGAACCTATTTTAAGTATATATATATCTTTTTGAAGCTTGATTGCTTCAGCACTAACTGAAGCAGGTGAAATACTCTATCACTGAACTAGGTATATGATGAAAGGAATGCCAATATTATTTTAATCCTTATATGTTTTTAATTTTAAGGAATGGCTTTGCAAGTTTTAACTAAATATAGATTATGCTCTCCCCTTGTCATCGATTCAATTGTGTGATTAAATTATCGATTTGATTGTCAGTGTGAATTAATAACTTTTCAATTGTGTGTGAATCTCAAATTAAGCACATTTATGAAGCTCATCGTATTCAATGTTTCAATTAGGTCCACCTCTCTGTATTTATAAAATTATAAAATATATCAAATTTTAATAAACCTAAATTAAATAACCCTTAATAAATCATCTTGAATACCTATTCATGTAGAAATTTTATATAACTATAGCAAATTTAAGATATCCATAGATTACACTTTTTACAGTGATTTAATATGATAAACCCAATGTAAAGAAAAAACAAAATCTTATCGATGGCGATCAGACCTTCTAAAAACACATTGATAGAAGGCATACATTGCCATTAGAAGTTTGCACCTTTATTTTATTTAGTATAAATGATGTTTTTTTAAAGCCTAAGCACCTTTAGTTATATTATATGTTAGAATTCATAATGGGACTGATAGGATGATCACTCTATGTGTATCTTTGCCTTTTGAAACGTTCAAGGTGCTCTTCCCATGAATTAGACATGATGGTAATATAAATATTATTAATAACAAAGCTTATAATAATTTTGAAAAGAAAAAATAATTTTATTATATTCAAACTAACAATACATTGATATAAATATATAATAAAATCAGCCTTGAAAACCTGTAAATGATATGAAATATAGCATCCAAGTTAATAACTGTATGATAAATCAATATTCGTTCAAATCTATATATTTGATAGTTTAGTATACATATTTGATAATGTGCCATTTGTATTCAGAATATCTGGTTTCTAGTTTCACAGTATGTCACGTCCATTAATAATTTGTTCTTGTATTAATCTACCTTTTACTCGTTGAATGGCCTCTTCAAATAGCATCACAGCTTAGCATTAATGACAAATGCTCGCACTATGATGATATAGCAGTTAATGTACCTCTTGATAATCTGCATACCCAAGGCGACTACACAAAATGTATGAGAAAAAAACAGATATAAAAAAAAAAAAAGCAAGATCTATCATAGCAAGAATAATCACCTATTGATATAAAAAAATGGAAGAGGTGTGAAAGGGGTGAGTTGTGCAGAGTAGCCAAAAATCACTCTTTCTATTTAAAATGAGGCTAAGTTGATAAAAAGAGGTTGTTTTTTAGTAAAAATCTACAGACCATAGGTTATCCTGACACAAAGTTATAATTCATTAACTGGGTGAGTGCTGGTCGCGTAGACAGACCCAAATCAATCTAAGCCTAGCCTATCTTTGCTCTTAGAAAGCCTTCTCTGCCTTGGCTTCTTTTTTCTTTAAGAAAGAAGGAAGTGATTTTATCATTCTTAGTAAAATCCCTATACTTGTTACATATTTTACTATCTTTTTCTCAATAAGGTGGTTCTTCCAAACAATTCTAGGTTTTTATGTTTTTTAACGATTTAGTCGTCACCTTGATCTTGGCGTTTTATTGCCAGTCACCTTTGTCTGTGTGGTTTGTCATGTCGTCTTAGTGTAGTGAGTGTATCGTCTCGGTATAATAACAGTTTGGTTTTGCGTTAACGTTTATTTGTGTTTAGGTCAGAACACAAGTAAATCTCTCTGATGTCAGAGACAGAAATCAAATCCAATGAAGTAAAATCAGCCTCTCCTCAGAACAGTCAAATGTATTCTAATCACAATAGTAATATCAAGTATATGTATAGACTTCGACTTCTTCGAATATATCGGTACAATGATAGTTTCTGTTATGTATTAACCTAATCTTATTTTATCTTTATATTTTAATATAAACCCAAAAAATGATTGAATGTTGTAATAGTAGTTTTTTCATGATTAGAGGTCCAATGATAGAAATGCAGAGGTAGATTAGAAATTTACAAACAGAGACGCTCAGGACGTCATTCCCCCAGGCAAAGTGAAAGTGCCCCGAGAAAATTGCAATGGTGCCCTAAAGATAGTGATTTTCTTATTTTACAACTCAGGATGGAGGGTTTAAAATTTTTAAGAAATTTGAATACACTGACTTTGTTAGTCATGTTTGAGAAATTGGAAATTTAAGAATGAATAGTATTTAGGATGAAATGTAGTTCCTCTTGATGTTTTTAGGAAGTGGGCGAAAATCGAATGTCGAATAATCTATGATCAAAAATAAGCAATGAGTGTAAACGCAGATTAGTTTGGATAGTTTCGACGATCCGGCGTATTCGGATAATAATACGCTATTGTCAGTTCAGTTTTAATGATTTTAAATCAGGATTTAGGTGATTTCAAAGCACAGAATCTACTTGTGAAGGATTTAATTTAGGGCTGTGTAGTCAATTTAGGAAGACTAGACGACCATAGAATATTTTTGGCAGCTGGCTCCTAGGTATAAAAATTAAGACAAGGAATAAAAATGCGATAAATGGATATTTTCTTATGGTAATCAAAACATGTTTCTTAGGGCGTAAGTTAGGGTTTTGTGACTCATTCTGAATGGGCAATGAGGTTCATGATCAAGTACAAATAAAATAAGTTGATTGACTCAATATATAAAAAATGGAGGCCAGAATTGTAGTATTAAAGGAAAATGATTAGAATATTTAAATGTGGGTGTTATTTCACTCTAGAAATATGAAAGGCACTGTTTTATGGTCTCTCTCAAAGTTTAAGGCACCTAGTATATGGAGAGGAAAGGAGAGAAGAGAGGAAGAGAGGGAAAAGAGAGGAAGGAGAAGGAGAAGAACAGATTATATGTTTTTTGTATATAGATGTGAAATGTCCTTTGGATGTAAATTTATTGAATTGTGATTGCTAGTTTTTCCTATATAGGTGGTTTGTTTGAAGCCTAGGGTTTTGGTTGAGATCACTGAAGCCCTTGATTTGTTGGTTTTGTGGATCGACCCCAATTGGGTATTTAAGGTTGAATCATGATATGATTTGATATAGAAATTCGAGAAAATAGGATTAAGTTCAGTTTGAAAAATCATTAGATATGAATGGTTGAGGTTTGATGTAATTTACCCAGGCGTATTAGCTATTTGAAGTGGTTGAGGATTTATATAGGTGAGGTGTGCATTTGGATTAGTTAGAGAAGAAGGATTTAGATTGAGGAGCATAAAGTCATGTGTAAGTAAAGGGAATGCTGTAAGATTTCTGTAAAACCCCTCTTATTTTTCACGGCTATAGATTAAAGTTAGAATCGCCAAAATGAATTGATTCCAATTGTGGTAAGAACCAGAGATAGGGATAAAAGAATGTATAGAAGGATTCAAGAGCAAGGCTCTAAGGCTCAATGCGGACCTGAAAAGGTGAGCTCGGTAGCTTGCTAGTTTTACTCTGTCACCTTGGTATATGAGTTTGCTTTAGTGTACTGGCCATAACTGGAGTTTCCTCCTTCAAATTAGGTGATTCAAAATTCTCTGATCAAATAGACTTCTAGGAAAGAATTTATCAAAGGAGATTCCACAATAAATTCCTCAACCCCAAAGTGCCAGAAAATTTGCTTCAAGTGAACTATGCTGATTCTATTTACTGCCAGTTGATCATCAAGATATAAATTACAATAGGAGTTTGGTATTGTCAATTGGGTGATTCAGACATTGGAGAATAAACATTATGAACACTAGATTAAATTAGTGAAGAAGAGCATTTTGACCCAGGTTAGATCCCCATAATCAAGGATATGTAATGGTGATTCAGTGAGTTATGTAAGAGTTGGCATCTGAGCCTTCTGTAACTTGTTGGTTGAGGCTGTGAAGAATTTCTGGGTGAAATTTAAAGATATCTTGGATATATAAAGGACTGATGTCTGGAGTTTCTATGATTTTGAAGACCTTTTATGAATAATTTTGCAGGGTCAAAATCTATAGTATTGTGAAAGAAAAAAGGTTGGCCACGTGAATGGGTTTTTAGTTAACAAGGAAATTTGTTCATTTATGGGTTGCAATAGATATGTATCAGGTGGATTCAATGGGAAGTTAATGTATGGTTGTGGTTTTCTTGTGAAAAAGGTGAGAAAGGACTCTCGGACGGGAAAGCAGCAGGAATTCGAAGCCAAAAATGGCGAGTTAATGGGTGAAACATGAGTGAAAATGTTTAGAATTGAGTTTTAAAAGTAGATAGTTTAATATTAAGCTGAAAGTTTAGTAAAATTTATGTAAATATTAAGGAAGGCTTTAACAAATGTTTTATCTTGCATTATTTATCATCAATGCATATATTTATATGTGTATTAAATATGTATGCATATGTTGAGTATTATGAAAGTTTAAAAATGTAAAGAATGCATATGTTTTGTGATAGGTAAGGATTTAAATGTATTACTAAATGTACCATTTTTGAAGAAATGTTTCTTGATGGTTACCCTAAACCCCCTATATTTGTTGCCTTGATTGATATCGAAGTACTTTAAGCGTGTGGATTTATTAGGGTAAGAGTTATGGGTTTACCTATGAAGGAAATATGGCGTGTGTCTAAATTATTATCCTTGCACGTGATAAGAGTGCTATAATTGGACACACAAGCGTGGGGACTTTCTCCTCTTTGACGTAGTGTATTTATGGTATTATGGAGTCTTTGTCCCTCCTGTCAGAGTGCAGGAAGAAGAAGAAGCTGTGGATGTTTGTTGTCTGGGTTCCATAGAGCAAAAAGAAAAGAAAGAAAGAAAAAAGTTTGAGGCATACAAATGTTACAAAAGCGTAAATGGATTTTAATGTATGATATTTATTATCGAAGAAAGAAAGAAAGTTTATAGGCACTAAATGTTTAGGTATAAATGGATTTTACAATTGTATAGTATGTATTATGTGGTATATCTTTATGAAAATGTTATTTTAATGAAAATGTACACCTCTTGGCTCCTTTAGCTCATTCTTTATATGTTTCAAAAAACCTTTTGGGACCCATAAATGAATGTTGCCGATAGGGACTCACTCTATGCGGTGGAATTTGTGACCATGAAATGACCAGGCCCATGGACTTCATTGTATATATAATTTTGCATGTGTTCATGTGTTATGAATATTTGTTGTCTCATATATGTATATATGTATAAAATTGAAAAGGAACTTCGTGGGCTTTGATCTGTTGATGGGCTGATGCGTGGCGGTGATAAACCCAAGTCAAACAAATATAATGTTTTGAAATAAAATGTGTAAATTTAGAGGTTTGAATATTTTTGATGATTTGGAAGTAACAAAATGTATATGTATGTATATTGTGTTGATTGGGTTGTGGACGAAGAAGTCCTAATAAATATAAAATTGAAGTTTATAAGTGTTTTTAAATGCTTTTCTTAATTTTTATGTAAATTTTGGAAAATCAGAAAATGGGAAACTATTGATGGGCACTTGCAGAAAATCTGACAACTGAAGGACAAGAGAAAGGAGAAAGGACAGAGTTATCTTTCCACTTCCTTCAGTATTTTCCTAGATATAAATTAAGGATTGTAAAGGTTGGCTCCATGGTTTTGTTGGTATTTTTATAGGAAAGTTTCATATCTTGGAGTCTCTGGGAGGAATCTGGTTATGAAAGTGTCAGGGTGGGATCCTTCTGTTTAGCATTTTGTTGATTGTTATGTTTCTCAATGTGTGGTTGAGATCAATGGTATGTTTTTCCCTAACTTAAAAAAAAAACCATGTCTGGTGGGTCTTTTAGGACATTTGTTTTTAAACCCAATTGAATTTGAATGAAGTTGTCTACAACAAGTGTGGAAATTTCATTTGTTTTTTTTAAATATAATTTTATGTATTAATTAGGTAGTGGGTCTTTTAATTTTTTTAATTTTTAAATTAATTGGATTTCTCTTGAAATTTCATTACCAAAAAAGAATGTGATAAAGAAAGTAGAGAGAATATGTGAAGCGATTATTCGCGATGGTGAGACGAGTTTTGTAGTGTTTCGATGGTTTTAAACGCTCTCGATGGGCCTAAGGCTGACCCGCCTAGTCGAGTGTCTCGCCTGGCCCGCGGCGTATGACGGGTCCGCAACTCCACACTGCCGATCATGGCAGAAGTAGGCGCTACCTAGATAGGGAGTGGGAGGTAGTATGTATGAAAGTCAAGGTGTCCTCCCGAGGAAGAGGCTAGCACCGGCTGGCTCATCTAAAGTTTGATTACTGACCCGGTGTCTTTCGCTCATAGTTTGTTATGAATGAATGGATAAAGGCGGAAACACGCAAAAGAGTATTTATCCACGATTTAGAAGCAGTTCTCACAAATCTTGCTTTTGAAGGTGTAATCTTTGATAAGGAAAGTTAGTCTTTGATAGGAAGTATGAAGTGCCTTATCAAAGAAGAGGAGATTCTTTCCTAAGAAAAAAGGGGGAGAAAGGATCCATAGTTACTTTCTATATAAATGAATTTCATGAGAAGGTGATAGTAATTCCATTGTGCATACTTTCGTCTCCTTCTCCATACTTTTGCTTTGAAAACAATCATGGAAGCATTTCCTCTTTGTGTATAAAAATGAGTTCAACCTTTGATTAATCCAACAAAATCAACTAGCAAAGAATAAATCTGCGCCACGTGGACAACAATTTTTCGTAGAAACTCTCAAATAAAAGGGTAAAAACCATGGGACGCTGTAAGCCATATAAACACACTATTTTAACAATGACAATAATGTTACAAAGTTCTTCTCTAACAGAAATTTGAGAAACCACAACAATCCTTACATCAAATATCATTATTGGAATACCAAAACAACAAATCAACAACGATGGATAAATCAGAAAGAAATATTCTAAAGGAAAAGAATAATGAAATAGTATGTGTGAAACTAACCAATAATATCAAATGTTTATTATTGAAGCACCTTACAAGGAGTGCTATATCAAATTTGAGCCAAACCGATGTGTAATATTTAACCTTCATCTTCTAAAGAAAATCAAACCTAACCCTGCTTTTCTTTCTCTCAAGCACTCTCCTCTGATTTTCATTCTTGACTCACACCTCCCTACACTTCTTGTGATTTGCTTTTTCCTTTTTCAAAAATAAAATCTGGGTAACAATGGGCTTAGCCTATTGGTCTGATACACTAAAGAGCGGATGCCAAACACAATTATTATAGAGTCAAATCTCTGACACCTGACTTGGTTGGGTGAGTCCCTTATAAATGAGACCTATGAAACTTTAGATGGGGTTCTCCTTCTCCATCTCCAGTCAAAGATTCCGGACAGAAAAGAATACAGGCTGTGGAAAGAAAGAGCCAGGTTAGGTGATTTCCTTGATTCTCGACAAAATCTTCTTCTTCTTTTCCTTTTCTTTTCTTTTAGTTTTTTGAGCAATAGTTATCACCGCTACCTCCACCTTCATAGACTACAAAGCAAACCATCATCTCTCTCACTAATTTAGCCGTTGGGTTTGCTACTGATTCAATGAATTACTTTAGTTTAACAATATGTTTTCAAAGTATCTTTAAACGATTACAAATAAAATGGCAAATATTTTTGTATACAAAATAAAAATCATTTATTCTATAGTGAAAAAATCATGTGCTGGTGGTTTTTAGATAAACATTCATTTGATAGTCCTTCTAAAACACTTTAGGAAAATTATTTGTTAAAGCTCATTTCTGATGATCTCAGATATAATATTAGGATATTGTACTGTGTGATGTTTTTGTTAGGAATGGACACATGCTTCTTTCAAAAATGCTGTAATAGTTTAATTTATTAGAAATACTTCAATATAAACACATTCCCATGTGAAATAGTCTCATCATCATTTTAAACATACTAATCCCTCATTGTGCCTTACAATCAGGTCGATTTATGGACATTATTTTCAAGAGTACCATTTAGCACATATATTATTAGCTCCATATACCCAGACAAGGAGTAGTGAAGATGAGGAATTTTTGAAAATGCATGAAACTGAAATTATTCATCACTAAAAAAAATTATCATATCCACAATTCACCTTGAATTCTTTATAAATTCATGTATTTCTTAAACATGAATACCCCAATGATAGATGAAGTTACACATAAACAAAATGGGAAACCATAAATGAAAGAAAAGGCAGTGCTTATATTATAATGTATTAGTAAAGAATTTCTTAGTGCATTAACAGCTCACCTTCATCACTTGCTCCATATATTCACCTCAAACTCTATTTTACATTGTTGACCTACCATAATCTACACTGAGAAGGACTTCAATTCTGTGAGCTACAAAGAGAGGTTGAGGAGCTAATGCCTGTGAGTTCCATTCAAGTCCTCCTTAGTATGCTTGTAAGTGCCATTTATATTCTATATAAATTGCTTATGCTCGCATGCTTTTTTTGAAGAGAAAAAAAAACCCAATTCCCAAACACTAATCTTATCATAATAGTAATGAATATTTTAAGAAAAATAGTTTTCTGTTCTTTAACCTAAGCTTATACAATATGTATATTCTGAGGCATGCATAATTATTTGTTTTATGACAGACACAGTTTCTTGAGGAATAGTTTTTAAAATACGAATAAATTTAAGGATATCTGTTTGGTTGTTTTTACGCATGTTACTGAGTATTTTGAAAATATAAGAAAGCATAAATATAACGATATTTTCTGAAAACTATTCTTGTTATCTTTTCCTTTTCTCTTTATTTTTATTTTTTTTTTGTGCGTCTTTTTCTTTTTTGTGAAATTTCATTGAACAATTACCACATATCAGTTAGATGAGACCTGCAATAATATTCAAAACTAATGTTGAAAAGTAACATCCAGAGTGGGCAATAAAATTTTAGATCTGTAATACCAATACCTTTATTATAAACTATAATCAATCAACAGTTCCTATTTGCTTCTCAAAAGTATGTGTTGCCATTCATAGATGTTTGCTATCATGAATAACTTTCAAAATATCTCATTATTAATAATATAGAACTAGGGACATGACTTATTTTATTATGGAAAAAATCATATTATAAATACACAGGTGCAGTTGACCTCTCTCCAGGATTTTTGTAATATAGAAAGACTGACTGATATAGCAGTCTGCAATGTGTAAACTATAATAGTGATATAGAGGACTTGCCTAAATGCCTTGTCAAACAACGCCTCTTTATAAATACCTGTTTGAACCTCCTATTGGCCCATCCTCACATAATGTCATTTACCATCCTCTCGAACCATCCGAGATTTGCTTGAATCTATCATGACTGGGGGGAATCAATGAACGAATTTTCTGTCATTTGAGCTCTTATAACCTTCACTTAAGTGATGGATGCATATAATGATCTTGCAGATTTTTGAAAATTATAATGTAACTTTCTATTAATGAGAAATGCAGGTTAGGTTAGATCCCTTAAATGCGAGATTCTATATGATTACGAATATTTCACATGATTATTCGATTGTTTTCATTATGGGTGGGTAAACAATTTCGATTCATTTTGTATTATTCTTGAATCATTTTCAACCCGCACAATAAGAGACCTCATCAGGAGTGTGGAACAATTGTATCGATGCATGTAATATGATATCTTTAGTAGACCAACGATCTTTGAAAATATGATTGATATTTTTGATGCTTTGTTGATAATAACTCAGTTATTTTCCATTGTGAGGTGGTCACTGACGGAAGGCTTCAAAGTGGGAGAGCGTATCTAATTACTGTAGAAAAAAGTTTGTTACAGTAATGAATTAGTTGTCTCCCCACTAGATGAGTACCTAGGACTCCTTCTCATGGATGTCACCTTAATTTAGTGTGATGTGTTTTGCACCTTAACCTAAAAATGCAATTCTGACGTGTTCTCTTTGTTTTATGTAATGGCAGATTTCCCTAAGCAAGAACCTAGGGTATATTTTGTTCCTTGTTTTGAAATTGTTCGCTAAGTAACGGGATTGAAAACCACGCCGCGCATAGAACATTGCATTTTGTGTATTCTACATATATTATTCTTCTGCAATTTAGTGTTCTCTTGTGTTTTTAGGACATGAAAACAAACTAAATATGTTCTCATTTTGTTCTCTTGGTTTGAAAAACCAATTTTTAAACAACATAGCCACTAAGTATTTGGTTCTCACTTTTGAAAACATATTAAAGCGATTTTTGAAAAACACGAGATAACGTCATTTGTGTTATTCTGAAGATTGTTTTTATTTCTGATTAAGTGATATACATTGTTTTTCTTGCTTTTGTCGAGACAAGCGTGTTCCTACTGTGTGCTGTTCTCTTCGTATTTAAAGCTAAAATAATTTTCAAAAGCGAGGAAGTAAACAAACTACTAACACGATGTTTTTGAAAGCCTCGTTATTTTTGGTTGTGTTTGTGTGACCTCCGTGTCTCAGGTGAAGAGTGGTCATGCAGGAGCAATGGAGATATTCCCGAAGGTATTAAAAACTTTGGGATGAATGGGAGCTCACGGTCTGATGGTCTTCAGTAAACTCTTCCTATGAAATCATTCCTCACTATCTTGTCTTTGCGCGGCAGTAGAGAGTTCCACGAGTAGCGGTTGGATCGGAGTCTGTTTGGTCGCGCCGTGACTGGGTGGCGGCGGTATATCGCGCGTGTTACCTCGACTATTAGGAAGTTCGGAGAGGGAAACATGATGATATATGGTCCATCGCACCCTCATGGCATTTTAATTTTAGTTTCTCCTCTTACCTGATACCTTGATGTTCACGATCACGCCTCTCTTTAGAAGATAATAGATTGTATGGTTGAAAGCTTGCTTGGGCTGTAGTAGTGTTAGTTGGGGTGGCTTTTACGTGTTTCTTAGGTCATGGACTGAAGCGTAGAACTCCGCTCTCCGTTTAAATCTGTTCCAATGTTTGTGCATTTTGGAATTATCAAGTATGGAAGAGAGGACTGGGTTCTCAGTCTGCAAGCAAGCAACACTTGGGAATGCATGTGCCACCGGTTCACGATCTGGACTGGTGTCATCTTGGAAATGCTGTGAAGACATATGATCCGAAGTTACCGTCTACTGGCGGCGCTCGAAATCAAATCATCAGCGATGATGAGCGTCAGCAGTGGCACCGCGAAGTGGCACTGGCATTAGAAAATATAGTAGCGGCTTACTCTTTCTTCTCATAGATGCAATTGAAGACATCTATATGCAGACCTCATCCTCAGCTTGGAAGAACAACGATGTGAAGGGCATCATCAGTATGTGTCATGGAAGGGAAGAGCATTAAAGTATTAGGCGAGGCTTAACTACCTGTGATGTAATAACTATACCTGAGGTACATTTGTGGTTTATTCTCCACTCGTCTTCTCGCCTTGTATATTTGACTTTCTTTTATTTTTATTTCCTCTACTGTAGCCTTGGTTTCATGAAGGCATGTGAGTACTATGATGTTGACATCCATAACATTACTTACAGCGTTACTCTTTACCAGGCTATTTTTCTTGAGGGTTGCAGCTTGTGATGTTGATTTTGTGTAGAAGTAGTTTCATTGTATGCGGCGTTATGCGAAACTGAAAGTATACGATGACTAGTTAGTTCACTAAGGTCATTTCCTCCTTTCATAATAAGCCAGTGGGAAGATGACAATATAGAAGCATGTACTGAGTAGCAATCGATTCTTGCCTGAAATGAAAAGAGCTGAAAGTTATCCTTGTGAGGTGCAAGCTATGCTGGCAAGACAAGTGCAGAGAGGATCGGTATGACTTTAGGAAAGTGGATGACATGGAGGCCACCATCCTCAGCTTCCTCCTCGAGATGACAAACGCGATAATAAGCGGCGTTCGGAAGAACGTACTCAAGCATAGAGGTGATTATAATGATTACAAGGGGGTTTCTATTATTGGGAATTTGGTTGGAGCATGGTTCAATTTAACGGTCGATCACCGGCATCTTGCATCGCTGATCTCTTTGCTTCATCAATGTGATGGCAGGCCCAGCTATCTCTTTGTGAAAGAAAAATGCCAAAATAAGCAAATGCCTGGATTTTCTGGCTGTGTCTCTTTAGTCATGTGTCCATTCATGCCTTGAGGATGGGAGATTTAGGACGAGACACTTGGGTAGTTTTTCAAAAAGAATGCATCCGCCCGACAGAGAAAGCTTGCAGATTTATTGCTTTAAAGTTGGAAACTAATTTATGATCCATATCGAGTGAAGGAGATAAAAGCAAGTCGGACATTATTTTTATGAGGCATGCTGAAACTCCAAGAAGTTCAGAATATCATTGAAAATGGAAGTTGCTGAGAAATGTCTGGGAGAGGGATATGATAGAAGTGTATGAGTGTGGGTGGGGAGTATTGTGCTATCTTTGCTAGTCCTTTGTGGAGTGTCAGTGACCTCGGACGGACCAGGGAGAGGCGAGGCGCCTACCTCATCGATGGGGATTTGGGCGAGAGTAAAGAGTTCCGGGAGGCGTGGAGCTTCTTTCTCGTATGCGATGAGTAACTCTTATATCACCTTGGCCCAGTGTAGGCAATTCCAAATATTGTGATGGTGGCAATGGGCGGCTGGGTCCGTCTCCCAGGGGAAGAAGGCGAGGCCCTCCTATGTCTCCCCAGCCCCGGGGCAAGGGGCGGCAGCGGTCCCAGGTCTCCCAGGAAGGCAGGGCCCCTCACCTGTCTCCCCGGCCCGGGGCTGGGGCAGGCCTCGGTCCAGTTCCTTCACGGGTGGGGGCGCGTGAGCCTTAGTCTCACGGGGAAGGGCAGGGCCACTCCTAATGTCTCCCCACGGGAGGCGAGGCCTGGTCAGTTCCTCCTCCCACGGGGCGGGGGCTGGGTCTTGAATCTCAATGAGGAAGAAGAAAGCAGGGCCTCCTGTGTCTCCACTCTGTTGGCGACGCCGGTCAGTCTCCACACACCGGGGTGAGGGCGCGGCCGATCATATCTCCCCCGGGAAGAGGCAGGGCCCTCCCCCTCGCCTCAGGTGGGGACTGGACCATGGTGTTGCAGAACAAAAAACTGAATTGGGGTGTGCCTGGTTATCAGTGTTCTAATTTCCGACATGAGGAAAGTATTAATAATATATTCTTCTTCTAAAACTTCCCAAATTCAATTTCTCTAATTTGTATCACATTACACCTTGGTAATGAGTAATAATCGTAGGTTGACATAATTCAAAGGCCTATAATAGCTATATAAAAATAAGTAAATATTTTTTTCAATATTATTTAATATTCATTTATCTTATTATTTTACAAACTTTATTTTAATTTTGGCCAAAATATAAATATATTTTATAAGCATCATCGTTTTGATCTAGGTGCGTGATGAGCAGTAAATCAATGGGTTTTTCAATTCAGCAACGGTTGATTTTCTCAAACACTGTTGATGAAATTGTTCAAGAGCAATACCTAATCCTCACCACCACCATTTGCACCTTGCCCTTGAGAGGTACCACTACCTCGAAATTCGTAGGCGTAGCAACATATTGCCACACCTTTGCTTAATAGTAATTTTTTTCTTTTGGCTTCAGGTGGACCCAAGTATATTCCAGGTGGCAAATCTGCCCCCTCAATTTATTTATTTTTATATTTATTTTCTTTGTATTAAGAGAATCCAATACAATGAAAGAAGGAAAATATGCCATAAATCTGTAAATTTATATTATTATTCAAATGTCCCCCGATATATCTGGCACCTCATTGATAATTACAGTGTTTGTTTAATTCAAAACTCTTCCGGTATAAAGGGTTAAACAATTTTAAAATAAAATTAAATTTATAAGTAATTTTATTTATATATAAGTTTTTCTTGAAAATTTATATATACAATTATATATAAGAAAATTATATCATAACCGAATTATATGTTGTATCTCTGATGTCCATCCATACTTACCCCAAAGGATTAGGGAAGTTTGGGTTTGAGACATATACTACCAGGCTAAAAAATTTTCCAAGAAGGCGGTCCATATCTAACTGAGGCTTTGCTGGTTGTTGGCGGTTGAGCAAAAATTGAGCCTTCAGTGAAAGAGATAAAAAACAAGTCAGGTGTTATTGGGCAGCATATGTGACATCGGAGAGTTGTTGAAATCATTGGAAAGGAGTTGAGAAATGGGAGATGTGATAAGTGAGTGTAGGTGGAGATGTTGTGCTATGCTGCTAGTGATGTCGTTGTTGTGGATGGGCTCAGCACGGACCTTGACTCCGGAGAGGCGGGAGCTAACTCCTCTAAACATCGCACTTTCTTATGCTACACCTTGGCTTAAGTAGGCAAATTTCTAAATGGAAATTTAGAATTGTTTCCAAAAATATGCCCTAGTCTACACACATTTACACCTTTTATCCCATATAGGAGTTTAAACCCTTTAATCCTTCTTTTTCCCTGGCAAAACTCAAGAAAGATATCATGCCTGTTTTTCTATACTTTTTGACATCCACTTTCTTTTTTCTTTTGAAAGCATCTATTCATTTTACAATGCATTATTATATATATATATATATATATATATATATATATATATATATATATATATATATATATATATATATATAAAAGCACTAATTACAGGATAGAAAAAATATGTATGTTTCATGGTTTTTTTATTCTACATACTATCAGTTTGTTCTGCTTTGCTTGGAAAGAAACTCAAGGAAAACTGCTCTCACATGTTTTTTATTATTTTGGCATGTAGGGGCAGACCCTCAATTGCATTTTTAAGAGAGAATCATTGGGAGAAAATATGTCCTCCCTCAAATATATCTTACCTGCAATACTATACCTACCATTGTAGCTAGAAATGTGCACTCAGTACTCACACATATTTAATTCCATTATTTACAGAATTTCAAAGTAATTTATTTATATTTGATTTTCTCTTTAGGCTATGTTTTGTTGAAATTTTTATTTCAAATCAAATGAAGTAAAATGAGAAGAAAATAAGAAAAAATATAAAGAAAATGACTTAGAAAATATATTTAAATTATAATTTTATAATATTTTTGTTTGCTACCTCGATTTTATTTATTGAAATAATCGATAAAGTTAAAATAATTTTAGAAAAATTACTGATTTATGGTAATTTTATTTTATATATGATTTTTTGAAGTTGCCAGATGATCAGTATAAGAATTGTTTTTTCCAATTTTTCTTTCTTTATGTGTTTTGAACCACAGCCTTTTTTATATGTTGCTTGGTTTATGAAGTTCTAACTTTGTTTTGTTATCTTGAGGGCTCAGACACCAAATCTATCTGCTGCACTAGCACTTCTTAGTGATTTAGTGAGACCCATCATTAACTGGGATTTTGTGATCTAAATATGAAGATGTTTTGTTGTGTTTTTTCTAACTAACTGCTTTAGAGCAGCAAAGGGCCTAGTGAACTTGCCTTCCTCAGCTCTGCTTTGGGATATACTTAGTTGATCTATTGTGCATTTTATGTATATATGCCATATATATATCCTCTCTATCTGCAATGAATGCGCTTAATATTTTACAAGGGTAGAAAAAATATATAATTCTTTTAAATTAAAATGGGTATAAGGTAATTCTCAGAAAGCCTAGATAATAGAAAGAAAATTTGTAATATTACAACTTTTTTTGTTCTTTTTCAGGTCTTTCTCTCCTTGGTGTAGACAAAATCCAGATAACACCAAGTTTGATATTTGATTTAAGTGGATTTTCCCTAAGTCTTATTAATGATAAATGAATGTGTTTTTGTTCCCTTACTGAGTGGTTTTTTTTTTGTGGCCCGAGCTTAGAGATATCGATCTAGGGTTGGAGGTATTAATTGATAAGATTTATTTCGTTTTAATATCACTTATATAAAAAAAAAAAATTGAAAAAAAAAAAAAAAAGTGAAACTTTCAATAGGAATACAGAGCCTATTTTATACTCAAACATGTGAGGCTAAGAAATATGGGTATTGGATGTTAAAGGGATTTTCTAGATATTCTTAATAGTTTTTTTTTTTTTAAAAAAAGTAAATGTTTGATACAAAATTAACATAAGATAATAATAAATAATGTGGTACAATAACTTTGGAGACCCTGGAATTGTTACTAGATATATGTATTGATAAATAATATTTTTGATGTGTATTTTGTTAAGTAGATATTTATAAGTTTACAGAAAATTCATTTCTATAAATAATATAATATTGTGTTAAATAAATATTAAGAATAATACTTGATGTAAAATATATTATTAATCCATTTTAGTTTAGTGTAATTGATTTAATATTAGAATATGAAATAAATAAATATTTATGGAAATATATATAGAAAAAGAGGAATTAGACTTTTTTATAAAGTTTGAAAGCTTCATTGACTAATTAACCATGAATTTGGGAAGTTTTAAAATATTAATAAATTAATAATATTTACGTACCTATAAAGTGTTTGGATGTTTCTTGACACAGGTGAGTAATTCATAACGAGATTCACTAGGATTGTTGCTTTATGAATATAGTTGTTGATCTTTTAAAACGAGATTAGTATGGATTTTAGACCCTATTATTTGTTTTGTGTTTTTATGATGAGTTTTGAATTCAGTCCTTATATATGATGTCTTGGTTTGTAGAAAGGATTTGACTTTGTTATTTGATTAATGTGTTGATCGATGGTGTTTTGTGTATGAAATTTTGCTGGTGTTCTTGTTATTTATGATAGCGATGTACTACAATATTTTGTGATTTGGATTTTTTAAATAAAATGTTGACTTTGGTGGATCATTTGTGTACGGCTTAGTAATAATGTGGCAGACCTTTATGTTGCCCAATAAGGACATAATAAATTGTTGACATTTTCTAGTGATGTTATGACAACGTTTATTTGGACACAGCTCATGGGGACTTTTCAATTAAATTCTGTGCCTATGATGTATTGCATGTCATATGGAAATGAATAACATAGGTTTAATACCACCATTTGAAGAATTTCTATATGTTTAGACTATTTGACATTTGTGAAACAGAGGAAGAAAAAATGTGTGATTTATTATTGTTGAAGAATTTTCCTGTTTCAAATTTGATATGAAGTGTTTGGATCATGTGATAGATCACCAATTTAAAATAACTGACGAGTATTTTTTGATAATTTGAATTTTTACATTTAGTCATAGTTTTGTAAAAAAAATATATATCTATTGTTATATGATTTGGGCATTTGATCTTCTCGTTTGTTTTTATATCTTTTCAAATATCTTTATTTTCCTAGATATCTTTAGTTTCAGTGGGTGATGACTTTTTGTTTTAGATTATTGTTTGGGTACTCTTAACTGTGTTCATTTGGATTTTTAGTTTTCCAGTATTAGTTTAGTGAAGATAATGTGGGGTGGTGGGCTGCAAAAAACACCCAGAAACCAGGCAGATGGAGAAACGTGGCGGGTGAAAAAGCAATATGATTAATAATAGGCCGATGATTCTGTTTATGGTTTTGTTTTACACAAATCTGAACTTTGGATTTAAATTACAAAGCAAGTAGTTTAAGTTAACCAACCAAAATATATATATATACATACCTTCTGAACTTCCAGTTTTTTAAGTTATATGACTTTTACTTTTATACTAATAAATCTTTACTTTCCTCCAAATCAACATATAGTACAGTATATCTTGATTAGTTCTTTTCTATAATTGGTAACTTATTGTTGTTAAAAAACTATGATTAAATCTATAAACTATGGGTTTTCATGTATTATTGTGGATGTATTATATTCACATCACATGGGATTACAGATGAATAATTTATTCTTTCTTTTTTTGTCTTTGTATTTTTTGTATTTTATAAGTAATTTTTATAATTTAAATTTTTAATATGTGATTGTAGAGTGCTGAAATTGTTTTCTTCATAGCGAAAAGCCACATTGGATTCAATGAGACGAATGGACAATAAGATTTGATGAATTAACTAATATGTTCTGAATTTTTTGTTTATATAAACAAAAAAACCCAAAAACACCAGATTTTATTTTGTGCTCTATGAGTTTGTTGGCTGAATTGAAGGCGGCTGCATCTTCGAGGAATACACAGTCTCGGCCTTGATGAAGGCCACTATATACAGTGAGTGGAAGTGAAGAGAAATCGGGGCTCTCTTCAAATATTTTCTGATTCAGTTGTATTGATGGGGTCTGTTGAGTTAATATAACCAACAAGTCTAGGTATGGTAAGACTATTAGTAAACCGTAAAGCATGCAACAATGATGTTGATTGACGTTAAATCAATTACAGACTATCAGTCAATAACTTTTTTTGTTGTTGAGATCGGATTCGAACTATTTCAGAATTACTGGCTGTACTGGTGTGGATCTTTAAATGCGGTTGAGCCTGCATCTCACTTCCATTCTCAGGAATCGGAGAAGGCCACGAAAGGACCGATCATCTGGGCTCATGACTCCATGTAGCCAGTGACTATATGGGACTCAGAATTTATATAGCTCTGTACTTGAAGTAGTGGTATCCAAAATGGGTGATATTCTGACAATATACTAATTCAGTGTGTAAATTGCATGTTGCCTGATAAATAGAATACCATTGTGCTTCAGTTTGTATAATATTTTTAGTTGGGTGTGAAAAGGCACAATATATTTTTTGTTCAGATTGTATAATCTGTGATTATTGAGTTTGATTTGGACCTCTCCATATATACATTAACTACTTGTTAATTATGATGAAAAACATATATAAAATATTTTTAATCATATATGCGAATTTTGAGAGTATTTTTATTAAATTTAAATATAAGTATATATTGTAGGTTATGATTTAAAATCTGGATCCAGACTTCTTCTTCAGGTTGATGAGTTGATGACAGGCGTGATTTCAAGTAATGAGAATGTGCTTGTTGACTGGAAGAAAACATGGAAGATGTGAGATGATTTAGGGTGTGAAACTAACAATCATCCCTTTGCGTCACCACTGCAAAACTTGAGTAGCATGAGAAAAAAAGTTAAAGAAAGAAAAGAGGAAAGTAGGTTTTTACATGATTTCTAATGTATGATTATTCTAACAAGTTCTTAATTATTATGCTGGATTTAGGTAATGAGTCTCTTATGATGCACTAATAACTGAATTTGAATGAGAGTCACGGCTTAAATTATGGAAACTTATTAAAAATGAAAAGATTATGTAATATATTGTTGAGTGGTGGTTACAGATGTTTTTTTAGTGTTAATTTATTATTTCATTTTAAAAAAAAGTTAATAATCTGAGAGGAAGAGATGACAAGGCACGAATGTTAAAATGATGAAAAGTTTTTATATCTGAAGAACGTTAACGAACTCCGATCAACTGCAGTCCATCTCCCATGGCATGTACCGATGACCTTTTTCTTTTATGTATGTTTCATGTTCACATGCGTCTTCACCATGTGTAACATAAAGGATGGGAGTTAAAGTTGAACCTTTGTTGCGGCAAGATTTTCGACAAGAGGTCCATGTATCTAACGAGAAAACTAGATTGTAGCAGAGTTGAAACAAATTATTCAAACCAGGCGAAAGGTAATGGTGAGATGACTTTGAGGTATGTAGGCTTTTAGAGATGTTGAAATCGTTAAATGGAGTGGAAAATAGGAGGAGATGATAAGTGAGATTGTAGGTGGAGATGTTGTATCTTTATCTTGCTGAATGTTGTGTAGTGGGCTGGCCTGGAGGCTTCTCAGGGAGGAGGCGGGGCCTTTACTCCTCTCATATGCCTTTGCTCTTATGTCACACCTTGGCTTAAGAGCATTTCTAAAATATTGAAGGTGAAATTGTTCCAAAAGCAATACCGAATCTACCACCACCATTTGCACCTTTACCCTTGGCTGGGAGGTGCCAAGCCCTTCACGCTGCCAAGAAACTCAAAGAAAGATATATCATGCCCGTTTTTTTTCTTTCGACTATTCATTTTACAATACATTATATATATATCTATATATATATATATATATATATATATATATGTGTGTGTGTGTGTGTGCGTGTGTGTGTGTGTGTGTGTGTGTGTGTGTGAAACCTAGAAAATCTAATTTTTCAAAATGGCAAAATGGTAATTTTGCAGAACCGAATTTTTCTAGATCTCGGATGACGAAACGAACTTCACCATTAGATTCTTCTTGCGAAATCTAGCTGCCACATCGAATTTCATCAAATTCCGAGGCAGTCGGAATTTGCACGTTTTTCGAGACAACGAGCGTAGTGCGGGACACTTGGCACATTTTGAGTGGCTCACAGTGTGCCACGTGTCAGGTGCAGAATCAGTCAACTTGAGCTCAAGTGTGGGGCCCATATGGACATGTGGCATCTCCTAATTGGATAGAAAATTCAAAGTGGGTGGATTAAGTGGATAAGAAATCCAATGAGCCAATGATGGCTTGACAAGTGGCAAGTGAGGGGGGCAAAAGAAGAGCTTTCTTCTCCATTTTTGCTGGATCCGGCGGTGGAGAGAGGGGAGAGCAGATTTTGAAACAATGGAAGGTTTTTAGAGAAAGAAAGTGCAACTTCTCTCAAGATTTCCTAGCTTTCGGACCGTCGGTTCACGTCGGGCCAAGAAGCAAAGTTGTTCTACGCGGCAAGGGCTACGCGTGGGCACCAGTTTTGTGGAGTTTCGACAACTCCAAGAGGTAGGGGTCTTCTCCTACTCGGTTATTTTCGGTTTTAAGAGCTTTGTAAATGATTCGGGAGGTTTCGAGGGGCCGTGAATGGTCATTGGTCGGTCCTGCAAAACTCGACTGAATTGTTGGAAGACTTGGAACTGCTTTGGATGAAATTCCACAATCGCTTTGGTGAGCCGTGTGTGATAATTTATGCAATAAATTATGGTTTGGGCGTTGTTGGGCAAAAAATGACCATGAATTTCGGTTCCACAAAGTGGAACCGGACAGCCAGAGAGGGTCGGGCCCACTGACAAACCCACCGCTCATTTAGGATCATATCGTGAGACCCCTAAAATCCAGCTTTCCTAAGAAATGATAAATGGTATCAGTCAAACCAAATTTTTCTAGATTTCGATGACAAAACGGGACTTCACCGTTGAACTTGCCTCACGAAATCTAGCTACCACGTCGATTCTTACGACTCCGAGACTGAATTTCATCGCTGCTGAGGCACATAGAGGAGTGCGAGACACTTGGCACTTTATGAGTGGCCCAAGTGGCGCCATGTGTCAAGAAATGGGCAAGTCAAACATGAGCCTGGGCGGCCTTATTTGAGACATGGCATCATGCCATCAAGTGAAAATCTCAAAGTAGATGGATAAGGATAAGGGTGTAATCCCATGAGCCAATGGAAGCTTGACACTTGGCAAGTGAGGGGACAATTCTCTTGACCAACCTTGACCCAAATCAGTTTGGGAGAGGGAAAGAGAGAGAGAGAGACCAACCGAGAAGGAGAGAGAGAGAAAGAGAGGGTTTTAAAGAGAGAGGCTCCACCTTCTCTCTAAGTTTCCCGATGATCGGACCGGCGAGCTCCGACGAGGCAAGGAGCAAAGTTGCTCCCCACGGCAAGGACTACACGTGGGTACCAATTTTCTGGAGTTTCGACAAACTCCGAAAAGGTAGGGGTTTTTCTCCTACTTGCTTTACTTTTTGTTTAAGGGTTATGTAATAGATAGAGATTTGTTGAGGCCTGGATGGCCGTGGTTTCGGTTCCAAAAGATTTGGACCGAGTGAAGAAATCCCTAGAGTGGTTTTGGACGGTCCACGGACTGTTTGCATGATTTGTGTGATGTTGTGTTACTGCCATGAGTGAATAACATGCTGATTGTGATTTTGTGGGCTGTTCCAAGACGAACTGCCGGATTGTGCCTTAGCCCATGTGAGCTAATCTTATGTTATTGTTGTAAACTGAATAACATGATTTATGGAATTAATTATGTTAATATATGCATGAGTGATATGTTAGCATGTGTTGAATGTTTGTTGTGCCATTGTATTGCACTTAGGTGGGGAGTAACCCAAGTAGGGAAATTCCACTACTGGGCATTGCTCACCCTGTCGAGGGAATATATTTTCGTGCAATCGAAGACGCACTTGGGGATGGGACGCATTCGGGGCCCTAGATGCGAAGAAATGGCCAAACTGGCCTTATCTTGTATTTTGTAAAAATTCTGGGCAAGAGACCCATTTTTGTATAAATTGTAATTAAATACAATTGTAAACAAATTGTAATTAAATCAGTTTTGTATAAAATATACATTTTAGTAGGGATGCGCCCAAGTGGCCATTTTGCATGTATGGGTCTCATGATACGAGACATGTAGATTTTCACGGTTAATCCGTAGTCAATGGACATCCCGGTTCGGGGCGCCGCGCTTAAAAAACAAATTCGATTATTTGATTGGACCGAAAATGGTCCATATGTGTTGTAAGCAAAATATTGCTTGAATTGGATGGCTTGAATTGTGTGGAAAAAGAAATTGTTAATGCATGAAAATTAATGTGTTAACATGATGTCACAATTATATGAAATATAATTGTGTGTAAGCCATTGGAATTAAATTGGATTGTTGATTAGCCCATGAGAACTAATTTTGATGTTATTGCGTGAATCAATGACACGATGCATGTGAGAGTAAATTTATGTTAATATATGTATGATTTACATATTAACATGAATTGTTTGAAATGACATAATGCATTTCATATGCACCGGGCAACTCTAAAATTAGGTGTGAGTGCATGGCATGAAAAATGAAAATGGAAATGGTCGTGGAAAGGAATTTCAAGGGAAGATTTTCAAGAATCGCTTTGAGAGTGGTCCAACAGTTTATCTCGGAGGTCGACCTATGATCAAGCTTCGGAAAAAAATGATCCAGCGAATTCGCCGAGGGTAGTTCAATATATTTACTCGAAATCCTCGGTATGAGGTTTTCAAGAACAAAATTTTTGTTTTGAAACGATATTCTTCAGATTCGCTTAAGCATGCGTGGAGGAAGCCGTTGAGGGCTCTCCGAAGTGAGGGTGAGTCGACTCTCATCCATCACGTGACATTCAAGCAGGACTGCGTATTTGTCTGAATATGTTATGTTGAATCATTGCATGCGCACTTAAAGTGAGTAACCTAATGGCGATAATTCAACTACTGGGCATTGCTCACCCTGGCGAGGGAACATTATTTCTGTGTACAGAGAAAGGTAATTTAGTGAATAGTAGCACATAGGAAAAAATGTGCTGTGGAGGAATTTTTTTTTTTTTTTTTTTTGAGGATTTACAGTGTATAAAACAGGAAATAAATAAATAAATAAATAAAATAAATTATGATGAATTTATTTGGTTCTACTAAAGACATGAATTTTTTTTTTTTTTTTTTTTTTTTTGTGGACTTACAGTAACTGGAACAAAGGAAAAAAAAAAGAAAAAAAAAAGGTGCAAGGGAGGCTGGCTGGGCTACTGCCCATCTTCTGAGTTTGAGTCATGATACAGCAAGTTGTATTGTGACACAGCAAGACAAGCACGTGACATGGCTGTGCGCAACATGGCTAACAAGGCCACGGCAAGGCCGCAAGGGGCTGGGGATATTGGCCGACCAGGTGGCGAGAAGAGCGCAAATGGTGCGCGCGCATGGCCTGACTGGCTGAGGGTGTGTCACGATACAATCGCTTGTATCGCGGACAGAGGGAGGCCCGTGTAAGACCCGCAGAAATTCCAATTTCTCGAAAAATGGCAAAATCGTAATTTCGACATATAAAATTGTAATTTCGGGTTAAAATCCAAATTTATTCTCTAGATCTCGGATGACGAAACGGATTACACTGGTTTGAACCGCCTCGCCAAATCTAGTTACTAATGCGAATTTCGTTGAATTCCGAGACGCCGAGTTGACATTTTCAAGACATCGCTTCGAAAGTGCCGTGAAACGATTTTCTCGGCGACAAAAGTCACATAAATACGACTCATGTGCCATAAGTGGCATGAGTAGAGAAATTACGAAATGCACGGCGAGGACACATTAATGTCAACCTGAAAAGGACATAAACGCTACTTTCTAAAGTTTGTCTAAGTTGATCGAGACAAAGGCAATAAAGGCCTCTCTTCTTCAAAAAGGGGATGTGAGGGCCATGGCTGGTGCGTTTTTTTGAGAGAGAGAGAACTTTTCTCTAGAATCGTGGGAGATCCGACCGCCGCGCTTGTCGACAAGAAGGTGTCTGCTTGACGAGAGGGCTTCAGCTTGATACCTTCGATTTAAGAGCTACAAACCTCGAGGTGGGTTTTCCATACTTAGGTTTTATTCTTTATTTAAGTAATGTTAATGTTTGAGTTGAATGAGGCCGCAGGCTGCCATCGCCCCAAAACACGGGGACTTTAACTATTGAATTTATGAACCCAAATTTGCAGTCCGTGGCTGTCATGGGCTGTCAGGGTGGTTAATTGGCATAATTTTATGCCATAAATTATGTGTTATTTGTATGAGGCCGAATGGTCAGAAACCCGGTTCACTAAGTGAACTCAAGGATTTGTGATTTTTCTAGTAGTGTCCTAGGGTTTCACTATTCCCGAGATTACAGTCTACAAAATAAATTTTCAGGAATTAATGTGTTTAGTCGAAAAAATTCTAAAGAGAATTGTTCGTAGGTTTGATCATTAGCCCATGTGAGCTAATTTTGATGATGAATGAGAAATGAGAAATTACATAACATGATTGTGTGATTTAATTTATGTGAATATATGCATGATTATATGTTTGCATGTGTTATGATTGTAATGGAATTATTAACATGTATCCCATGCACTGTGGCAATCTTAGATGATAAGAGTATGCATGAGGTGAGTCTAGAAGGAATGGTTTCGAGGGTTGTCTAAAAGATGATAATTACCTGAGGGGTAGTCCATACTAAAAATATCAATCGGGTCGGAGACAAATTCTAATTGATATACATCGTAAGGTAGTCCATAACACATCAATCTACCGGATCGCCCAATTGATATATCCATCTGAGGGTTGTCCACAACAAACATAATAATTCTCTACACGGTATCGGAGTCGGTGAGGAATTGGGTACGATGATCAGCTTAGACATTCAAGTAGGACTGCATTTGCTTGAATGTGTGTTTATTTTGGAACATTGCATATGCACTTAGCGGAGAGTAGCCCACTTAGGCTTATCTCCAATTACTGAGCATTATCTCACCTTGTCGAGGGATATTATTTTACGGTGCAATGTGAGCGCATGAGGAGACTGCTCATCCTAGAGACTGAGCTTTAGAAGAAAGTCGGATTGTGGCTTTGGGTTATGATGTATAAAGACATGGCTAGAATTCTCTAATTTTAATATATGTGTTGTATAAGAGTAAAATTGAACTCTTGAAACTATTGATATAGTTGGATATATATGTTTTATGAGTATTGTCTATGGAACAAGGGTCGCTTTACTCATGTTATTGCTATATTGATGTTTGGGCATGTTATATGCAGGTTTTGTATTTGCAGAGCTCCCAGACAAAGGAGACTCATTCGATTTTCGTGAAATGCTCTGGCCACCCGACATTCACTTTATTCCACTGGCTGATTGGTAGTCAACGGGCCCCCGGGTTTGGGGTGCCACAGCTTGGTATCAGAGCTTAGGTATATTTAACAGAGCTCGGGTTTGGGTATCCATCACCACTAGGTGTGGTTCATTGAGTTTAGGTATGAAATTACTCTAGGAAATCACGGACAAACTAGGGACACTACATGCATGTGTTTTAGGTGATTGTTTGATAAATGAAGTGTGAACAGTGAATGTTTGATGAATGGTGCGGTACTTCATGTTATATGTGTTGTGATTGTTTGTGTGCTTAGTGATTGTAGTACATAGAACAAGTGATGTGTTAGAAATCTTTAGAAGTTTTTACAAAAAAAAAAACTATAGAACAAAGAGGAGAAATAAAATAAATTTGAATAAATTTGTTTGGGTTGTTGGATAATGAAGTCAAATTTTAATAAATTTGAGGTTGAACACTAGGGTTAGTGTTATATATGGAGGCTTTGAGGAAATTCTGGACCTTTTTCCAGAATTAAATGAAAAAAAATATATACAAAATAAATTTTAAGCAATTTATTTGGTTTATTGAGAAATGAGAATATATATATATATATATATATATATATATATATATATATATATATATATATATGTGTGTGTGTGTGTGTGTGTGTGTGTGTGTGTGTGTGTGTGTGTGTGTGTGTGTAAGGTGGAGAAAATTTTTTTACATTGAAAACTGGAAAAAGAGACTAAAGAAAATAAATTTTATAAATTTATTTGGACTCATGAGATGAAGAAAATAATTTTTTAAGGTTTTACAAGTTGTAAATTGAAGGAAGTGAACAAATAAATTTTTATAAATTTATTTGAGTATTATGGAAATTGAAAAAAAAATATTAGGTGTATATTTTTTTTATTTTTCCACCGCTGAAATAAATGAAAAAAAATAATGAAAATCAAATATATATATGTATATATATATATATATAATTGGGTGTATTAAATTTGAATTCGCTACGCCCAAACGGTATTGGCACCCTGTGGAAAATCAACAGTGGGCTAGTTTCAGATTGCAATAGAGAGGCAAAGAGCCTGAAGATCAGACGCAATACGCCGGGGTCGGGTCGGGCAAATTTGTGGCCAAACACGGGCCAGACTAAGGCGAGGAGGCAAAGATTTATCGCAATGGCTGTACCACCAGATTGCAATTTAGCGGGTCGGACGTCACGATACAACTTTGTATCGTGACGCCATGGTCAAGGATCAAATAATTTGTATCGCAATACAACGGCTCAGAGCAGACTCGGGGCGTCGGGCGTAGGCGGCATTGGGAGTGACGCCGGCGCCAGCGGTGCAAAAGGTGGGATGGGCCACAGTGTTACACGAGGCGCCTGGCTCAGCGAGGCGCCTCAAGACGGCGGCAACACTTCATGCGGTGTCGTGATGACCTGGCCGCCCAGCGACACGGCCGGGCCAAGGGCCACGATACGGCGATCGGTATGAGCCTGGGCGCATCACTTTAGGTGTATTTCACTGGCCAAAGGTGTTTTCAGGCACCCGACTAATTTATCTCATTGATCAAGACGTTCCCGAGTCAATTTGGGAAAAAATTAAAGGAAAAAAACAATATATTTTGAAAAAAATTTTATTAAACAAATAAAAAATGAAAAACAACCAATAAAATTTAGACAAATTTTTAAAAAATAAAATTTTCAAAATGGAAATTTTATGATAAAAATATTTTCATAAGATAGACATTGCCTCAGACACTGTGAAATGCAAGGACAATGTGTATACACCGATTATGTGTATGATTAGTGTCTCTGGCCGTGTTTATGCCTTAGAGATACTCGTATCGATTTAACTCTCACATGTTAATTGGTGTAGATGGCTAGTAGAGACAAGGACGCAGGGTGTCCACGGTATCGGGTCACCACCAAGCAGCTCGATCAAGAGACTTTTAACAGGTCAGAGGGTGACATGTTATACTGCATTCTGACACAGCCGCATGATGTGTAGACAGAAGGTCCTAGTAACCTCTCCAGAGGTTAGGCACATCATCCTCCGACATTCATTGTGGGGAGGAGATCCGATGGTGGCGCACTGGCTGTTTGCGTACCCAGAAGGTGTTGTAGGCCAGCGGAGATTTTCACTCTCCGACACTACTAGGATTAGACTAGCTGCGTTCCAGCTAGAGAGTGAGGCCCAAGTATGGTGGAACTGGGCAAAGATCTCTTGAGACTTTAGAGGAGCCCTTTACAGAGTTCTCCCCTAGGATTAGGCGAGGATAGGAATGATATGTCGAGGTTGCGAAATGAGATCCTGGACTCTACTCATAGTGGACCTAAGGACTCATGGACATGTCGAGTTCATGTCATCCCTGGGATGGATTGGCTGACAACTTACAACCGCCGTTATCGGACAGGAGCGGGAGAGCTACTCACACCAAAGCAGACTCCTGTACTCGCGTGGTATTTCAGGGGGACAAGCAGATATTTTCTCAGACAAGATACGAGTCCAGTGTGTCAGGATGCTTAGCGTAGTTAACAGCGAGCCTACTCCAGAGGATGAGGAGAGACCAGACTTAAATCTACTCGAGTAATTTGCGTAGTATGTGGATGTTTTTCCGTGATGAGCTACCTCGACTACCTCCACTGAGGGCTTCAGATTTCGTATCGAGTTACACCCCGTATTTCACCCATCTCTATGACTCCGCATAGGATGGCACCAGTTGAGTTGTAGGAACTCAGAGTCCAATTACAGGAGCTATTGGACAAGGGGTTCATCAGACCGAGCACTTCACTATGGAGCGCTCCGATTCTGTTTGCAAAGAAGGACAAGAATCTTCTCGACTATGTATTGACTACGTGATAAATAACATGGTTACTGAACAAGAATCGTACCATTAATGAGGATTTGATTACTTGTTGATCGGGTTGAGAGGAGCGCCAGTCATCAAAGAGACCTTCTCGTGACCGGGCACACGCTGAGGGTTAGGATACGTATATACCTAAGACATGATGCGCAGGGACTTGAGCCATGTGACGCCTTATGGATCGACGAATGCGTCAAAGAAGACATTCACGGATCTCAAGTATAGGATATTCCAACCCTATTTAGACTGGGCCTTGTCGAGTCTTCGTGGATGACATCTTGATCACCCTACCGTGAGGGGAGTAATGAGTATCACTGAGGATCGCTTTACGTTTGTCGAGACCACCGGGCCAGACGCCAAGTTCGTGAAGTGCGAAGTTTTGGCTTATCGAGGTGAGATTTCGACACGTGGTGTCAGATCAGATACCGCCACCAGAGAAGGTCGAGGCAAGGATGGCTAGGAGGCCGGGCAATCTTTGAGATAATGTAATTTCTTGGGATTACCGGTATTACAGAGATTCGAGAAATTGTAATAGTCAGCCCACTCCGTGGATCGTAGATTTTGCCTTACTTGGACATGGACTCCATGGTCAGACGGCCCCAAGTGAGAGAGAGATCGAGGATTACCTTATACCGGATGCCAAGTGTTGGTAGCAAAGAGGGAGATCCAACCTTCTTCTAGTTCAGTGAAGAGGCGTAAGACTCTACTTCACACGAGTTTCAGGACCGTGGCCGGATTCGCATGTGAGACGGGATCGTCTGAGACAGTGATCCCAGATCTGGGATGTCACCCCACTAGCCGAGAACAAGAGAGAATATACGGCTCATTCCTCCACACCCTAGTAAGGGCCTTCGCAGGAACCTGCCTCATGCTATATGGCACTTCAAAGAATACGTACAGCCGTATGGGCCGTGAGCGTCGAGGTCGTGATGATCAGAAAGGCGCAGCGTGGCGTGGTGAATTTTAGGTGGTAGACCTATTGGTTGTTGATGTCGTTGACGTAATGAGCTGGATACCATCGGGTCGGCCAAAGAATTGGGACCTTAGCCGGGTCATTACACCGGTCACCACCTCGATCTGGGCTTACAGGTTAAGGCCTTTAGAGAAGCCAGGAATAGATGTTCTTCCTAGATGTGTGGTGAGAGTTAACCCGGAGCAGGCTCGGGATTACGAGTGAGAGATCTCCGAGATTCTCGCCATGATGGACCCCCGGATTAGGTGTCACAAGATACATTAGCGCTTGTGTGCACGGTAACATCGGGCCGAGCCTGGGTGTGGGTGCACGGTACTGGCCATTCACAACTCGTGAGCGTGGCTTAGCTTGTTTTGGGACTACGTCTAATGAAGATTCATAGTTCGATTCAGGAAATGAAGAGGAATTAAAGTGTGTTGGGTAAAGCAAAAAAAAAAAAAAAGGGTGGGTCGTTAGTCCCTAAGGTGAGAACCTTGTTGTGGTGTAAAGACCCGGAGATACCTCAATTTCTATGAATGTAAGAGGGGCCCGAAGGGTAAACCGAAGAGTTGCGTTAATCTGAGATGTTCACATGGTCAGCACGTAGACTTAGGAGTTTACGATAGGAGCCGGAGTGACTCGAGATTTGGATACCCCTTGGCAATTGCATCGTGTCATTGAAATGCGCGGCTCGTATAATGGATGTCATTCATGATACGACCAGGAACACTGTCCATTGGATTATCAGCGACAGGAACTTTGGGAAGGTCGCCGCATACACAAAGCAAGGGTTGTGTAGGGTTACACGTTGCATGTGTTAGAGGACACGCTGCGAGCATACGTCTTGGGTCATAAGGGTAGAGGAACATTTTGCCCCAGGAATTCCGCCTACAACAGCTTATCAGCGTAGCATACTGCATTCCGCACCGTATGAGGTATTGTATGGGAGGCCATGTAGGTCACTGTTATGTTGGACCGAGGTGGGAGAGAGCTCCATCACTGGTCCCTGACTGATAGAGACACCTCTTAGTGAGGTTGATACGACAAATGCCTTCTCACTCGCCAGCCTGGTAAGAGCCAGCGTCGACGTGCGACGCCGATCCTGTGAGTTCGAGGTCGGGGATCACGCCTTGAAAGTGATGCCTAAGAGAGGAGGGGTCAGGTTCGGCAAGCGTGGGAAGCCAGCTGTCGGGGATTCATAGGGCCTCGAGATACTCGAGAATAGGCATCAAGCAGTGCATCGGCCATGCTTACCGGGCCAAAGATGTCGTGTCCAATGGTATTTCGCTTCCATGCTCCAGCGTATACTCCAGATCCAAATTCTCATGTGGTGGATTGGGACAGATTTGGTGGTTGACACCGATGGGACCTTCGAGGAGGGACCAAGATATATTTTGATAGTCGTGGATCGTTTTGCGTCACAAGACCGTGAGGCTAAAGGAGAGGCATGGCAAGACTATGGAGTGGAGGAATCAACGTGGGAGCGCGACGACATGATGCGGGCCACATAACCCTTCTTGTTTAGGGATGAAGGTACGTGGTTTAGTCGTTTAAGATTTAAATGACTGTTTACATGCATAGTAGAGTGCACGTTGCATATACATGTGATTGATGTGATTGTCACGAGATTTCGGAATGAAATTCCTTTAAAGAGAGGAAAATGTAAGACCCAGACAAATTCGATTTACGGAAAAAAAAATAGCCAAAATCGTAATTTCGATTACAAAATTGTAATTTCGGTTAAAAATCCGAAATTTATTCTCTAGATCTCGGATGATGAAATGGATTACACCGTTGGAATCGTCTCGCGAAATCTAGTTACCACGTAAAATTTCGTAGAATTCCGAGACAGTCGGAGTTGGCACGTTTTTCGAGGCATCGCGTTTCGGGTGCCATAAGCGATTTTTCCGATCTTTGACGAAAGTCGCGCTATAACAGCGTCTTCGTGTGCGTAAATTGGCGTAGGCAGAAATGATGAAAATGGACCGGTAGAGATAGTCTTTGATGTCAAATTAGGAAAAAGAAGGACATAAATGTCATTTTGAAGGATTTAATGAGTGAATGAGACAAAAGCCAAATAGTGCCTTCTTCTTCAAAAGGAGGAGGACGAAAACGTGAAATCAAAGGGGGATCTGAGAGGGCCATGGTTGGTCACGTTTTTTTAGAGGAGAGAACTTCTCTACAGAGATAGGTAAAGTCCAGGCCGTCGGCGGTCGTCGGGACAGAAGGGAAGGCTGCTCTACGTGAGAGGGCTTAGCTTGGGTCACCGGTTGGGGGACAGGACAAACTCCTTGAAGTAGGGAGTTTCTCCCTACACTTGGGTTTATTCTTTATTTAAGTATTTGTTAATGTTTGAGTTGAGCAGAAATTTTGTGAGGGCAGTTTGATGCGTCTGAACATGGGATAGAATTGTTTAATTTATGGAACCCCAATTTGGTGTCAGTGGGTATCACGGGCTGTTGGGTGGTTAATTGGCATACTTTATGCCATAAATTATGTGTATTGGTTTGTATGAGTAGGAAATGGCCGTGGCTTAGGGTTCACTAAGTGAGCCAGATGATTTGTAGATTTTTCGGGAATAGTAATAGAGGTTTCACTATTCCAGGAATAGTGTTCTAAAATAAAATTTTGTGAATTAATGTGTTGGTCGAGTAATTCTAATTAGAATTGTTCGTGTTTGATCGATAGCCCATGTGAGCTAATTTTGATGTGATGAAATGATAAATTACATAACATGATTGTGTGATTGATTTTTATGTGAATATATGCATGATTATATGTTTGCATGTGTTATAGGCGTAATGGAGATTGACATCGTGCATTACTTATGCTAACTAGGAGCATACTAGGATGATAGGAGTGAGTGCGTGAAGTGAGTCTAGAATGAATGGTTTCGGAGGGTTGTGCAAGATGATAATTATCGGAGGGTAGTCCATACTAAAAATATCGATCGTCGGAGGCCGGCCAGTGATACATCGGAGGTAGTCCATAAATAATATCAATTGTAATTTGTGATTGAAATATCCATAGGGTTGTCCACGAATAAACATAATAATTCTCATCTGAGGCTTAGGCGAGTGTGAAGTCGGTGAGGATTCGGGTGCAGAGATGATCAGTTAGACATTCAAGTAGGATCATCACGTTTTTCTTGAATGTGTGTTTATTCACGAACTGTGCATATGCACTTAAGGTGGAGAAGTAGCCAGCAGGGTGATTCCACTGCGAGCATTAGCTCACCGCAGTCGAGGATATTAATTTTACGAATACGGGAGCGCGCGAGGGGCAATTAATCCTGGGGCGGGCTTTAGAAGAAGCGGGATTGTGGCTTTGGGTTATCTTTAATATGACATGTATTAAAATTCTCTAATTTTAATATATGTGTTGTATAAAGTAAAGTGATCTAAACTATTGGATATAGTTGGATATATATGTTTTATGAGTATTGTTCATGGAGCCCAGTAGTCGTTTCTTTCCTGTTATTGTTATATTGATGTTTGAGACCCCGGGTTATATGCGGGTTTTGTATTTGGGTAGGCTCCGATTCTGAGAGACTGTCCGTTAGAAGTACGAAAAATGTCGGGTCACGAACGATCCACAGTGTCCATGTGAGGTTGTGGGTGGATCAAGCGGACCCCGGTTTAGGCGTCACACACAGTGTGTCGCCTGTGCGCCAGGGCGATACAATACTGTGGTGCCACAACGACTGCGGTGCGAGAGCAGCTTAAATGTTAGATTTTTCTCACTTATTTATTTTAGATTTATTTGGAGTAAATTTTTTAATTTTTCTTGATTTAGATCAATCATGAAATCAGTTTAGATTACATTCTCTTTTCTTAAAAATACAATAAAATAAGGATTGTGGTGTCAGTTGAATTGTTTTGAGAATGAGAATGAAAAAAAAAAAATGTGTGTCGTAAACTTTGGGTTTAATGAATCAAAGGAAAAAAAAGTAGAGGACCATTGTACAAAAATTAGAGTGCCAAAAATAGGCAGTATGTGTGTGGCAAATAGGGTTGAAAAGTAAAGCGAATCTTAATATGATTTTGATTGGTGTAATTGAAAAGACAAAAATGGACAAATAAAGGCCACAAAGCATTTGTTATGGTTAATATCATTATATATAAAGAAATTAGGCTAAAAACATTCATAAAGTAATCCCCAGGAAACCTATTTATAAAGCATGCCTAAGAAATCTAGGTAATGATTGGATGTTGGAAAAAAAAAGTTTCTAGATTTTCCAATTAGATTTCGAAAAGAGAAGTAAATATTTGATAATAAATTCTTATAAAATAATAATAAACAAATATGAACCTTTGGAAGTTCAAGTTTTATAAATATATGTATTTGATAAGGTATTTATGGATATATTTTAGCAAGTAGATATTTACTAAGATTTGAAAATTTATTTAGATCACACATTGTGATTAAGATAAATATTAGAGAATAATATGATATAAAATATCTTGATGTCATTTTTAGTTGAATAGTTGATTTAATTAAGAAAATAAAATAAATAAATATTTGTAAATCATATTAAGAAGGACTTCGATTTTTATAAAAGTTTTGAAACTCATTAACTAAATTATTAATAGTTAGGATGTTTAAAATATTATTAAGCTTAATAATATTGATATTATAAAATTGTTAGGATTCTCAAACCTATAATTTTAGGTGAATAATTAATTATGATATTTCCTCCTTATTAAGTGTTCATTTGAGGTAAGGGATAATATTAATACAGATTTTCTAAAGAGAATTATTTGTTTTCACGTCATTTTTATGATGAAAATTTTTTAACTGAATTATATATAATCTTGGTTTTATGAAAATTTTGTTTTTATTTATTTATTTGATTATTCATGGATCAAACAATGATTTTGTATGAAAGTTCATTTTAGAATTATTTTGTTTATGATAGAAAATGATGACATATGATATTTTGTGATTTGAATTTTTAAATAAAATATTTGACTCTGGTTAGTTCGGTCATGTCAGGGAATAATAAGTTGACACCTATTCGTATGTCAATGGGAATAATTGTTTACCATTACCTTTGGCAAATGTAATTGATTTGAACCTAATACATTATTTATTTCGGTTAGAAGTTACTTGTACTAGTAGTGCATGGTTTCTGTCCTTAGCCAAATGAACAATTTGTAACTAGCCACCCATTTGCAAGTCCCACATGGTTGGACACCATTTGAAAAGTCTCACATGGTTGGGCATCATTTGATATTTGTTGACCAGAGGAAAAATATAGTTGATTTTAATGCTGATATGAAAATCATTATGCTTTGAATTTGATATAAATGGATTTGGATCATATTTGATATGAAATGAATTTGATAATGTTTGATGGAAAATTTTGAATGTTCTATCATTTGAATACAAGGTTTTGTGAAGAAAAAAATCTCATATTTGTTATATGATTAGAAACCTTTTGATCCATGAAATTGTATTAGTATTTCTTATTGAACTCAAAAGCTCACTCTCATTCATTGATATCTTTTCGAATTATTTAGTTAACGGCGTGATGGCTAGGTTAAGTTCGTCATTGTTAGGATTTTTGATTTTGGAACATGTTATGGACTTTGTTTAGTTAATAAGTTTATGTTTATTTGGTTTTAAGTTATCAGGAGTGGTTTGAAAGTGTAGATAATTATGGGTGGGCAAAAACCTAAAATCGAGCCGATCAAAAGCAAACTAAAAGCGAGCCAGAAAATAGGTTAAACCAAATTGAGATGGTTCGATTTGGTTTTGTTTTAGACAAATCTCAATTTAGTTAACAAATACAAAAAGCGAGTAGTTTCGATAACTAATTGAAAAATTATATATATATATATATATATAGGTTTCTCAGTTTGCGTGAGTTGTGACTTTCCCACTTCTACCTGTCGCTTTTACTTTTCTACTCAAAACCAAACTTTTATCATTTTCCTTAAAACCAAAGCATATAGGTTGTAATTTTTTTGGATTAGTTTCTTTTCTACTAAAGTTGTTAATTAAATTATCTAATCTTATGCATTTCATATATTATTTGTAGATGTATTATAAATGCACAAGTACATAGGATTGCAAATGAATAAATGTATTCATTTTTTTTCTTTGTATTTTTTATTGTATTTATAATAATTGTTATAATTGAACTTTAATATAAGATTATGGAGATTGTAAATTTATTTTTTAGTATAGTTGTCGAAAAATGATATAGTTATTGAACAAATGGTTAACCAAAGATTTCAGTTAACCATATTAATTGTTAGGTTTTTGGTTTATATAAATAACAAACCAAAAACCAATGATTGGTTTTTATTTTGTGCCACGGTTCAGTTAACCGAACCAAGTCCATCCCTAATAATTATCTTGAACTTTTATGTTAGATCATACATGAATGTTGAGAGTTTATAAATTTTTGTTAGTATGAAATTTTGGAAGTGAAAATTGATAATTTTATAAAGTTGCGCATTACTTTGAAAAGGTATTCTATAATTGACTTAATCCAATTATAATAAAAGATCGGATTTTACATGTAAATTAACAATCATACCCATAGGGATAAAGAGAATATTTTCTCACCCAATATTCTCACTACGACTTTTACTTGTGCTAATCCTCACTTTTTCTTTTATTTATTTTTTGAGATTCCCTTGATGATAGGATTGATGGAAGGTGAAGAGTAATACCCCATTTATAGGCGAGCCTGACGTCCTAAGCTACATTTTAAGACTTTTCGGTAGTCTGCAAAACAAAATGTCTCTTCCTCTGTCAAATTTGGTGCATAATTACCCTTTTCTAATATTGTTTTATTTAAAGTATGTAACCTATAAATTAAAACTTCCACCATTGACCATCCTTATTCTTCATCTTTTTTTTTATAATTTAAGTGGGGTGGAATCTCCATATTGGAGGGCCCAACCCACCACTGCCTTGATAGAGAACACCACCTTTTTTGATGATGAGGAAGTGAAGAGGCTCCAGGCTTTCTTGATGGGTGACTTAGGTTGGCAATTTAGGTATGATTTATTGGAGTTAATTCGATCGACTCAAAATTAGGACTAGCCGGACTTTGACTAAGTAAAGGTTAGCCATGCATGCAACTAATGTCTTAAAAATCATATTGGATTGGTGGATCTACCACATTTTGGTCGATTCAATGGGATCAGAACCATCGGTCAGCCACTTTTTTGATATGGTTCCAAAGAACATTTAATCTTTCTATGGGCCTCAACACCATGGCCCCCGTTGCGTGATTCTCATGTGGTTGAATCTGACCCTATTAAGCCTCGAAGAGTCATCTTTGTGCCCCACCCATGTGGGACTCAAAGTTATAAATAACATAAAACCCAATATGTTGCTTAAATAAATTAAAACTATACATTTACTATCATAAGGTAAGTGAAGGAAATATTAATAATATATATTTAATGTTAAATTAGATATTTACTTTAAATAAATAAACATATATACTACTTCAATTGGCAATATATATTTTTATATTTAGGTATGAATTTTTTTATTTAATACATTTAATTTCAAGGTAGTAAATCATCTTACTGGATTTGAATTTGGGACCCTCTCCCCTATACTTCTTTAAAACTAAGAACGTCTAACAGCTCATTTGAAAGCAGACATTGCGAAGTATGAAATACTACACTTTTAATCATACGTTACTTTAATTTTTTTTTTTTAAGAATATTTTAAATTTTAATAAATATAAATTATATATTTAGAAGTCGTTTATCTAAGTATTCGACTCATCTGATCCAATCGTTAAACCGCAGGAACTAATAACTTTTTGATTCAATGGTGAGTCCATTTTTTTAAAACATTGCATGGAGCTCTCTCAAAGAGATTAATCGCTTCTAGTCAGTGTCCACCTTATACTTTACAAATTGTAAAATATAAAATTCTTATAAATGTAAACAAAACTAAATAATAAAATAATTCATCTGAATACCTATTCATACTTAAATCTTATACATATTTTACTTAAACTAAATTTAAGATATCCATAAGGCAGTATTTTTTATTATCTAAAGATTTATTTATGATAAACCAAATGTAAAAAGGAAAAATCTTAATCCAAGAATCGACCAATTCAAACATACTGCATAGAAATAACACACATACGCTATTAGAAGCTCAGACTTTTGGTTTATTTGTGGTATAAATATTGATTTTTTCCAAAAGTTAAACACTTTAGTTATAATTGCGGGTCTCCTAATCTCGTGAGTCACCTGATCGTCAGGCATTCACCGCCGTCCTCCAACCTCGCAAACAAGAAAAAAGACTACTGCAGCACCGTCGCTCCGACAGTGGGCCCAGTCTTTTTCCCAACGCCATAAACTGAGAGTCACGTGATTATCTCAATCTCATAATCTGCTGCATCTTGCACTCTGCTCTTCTGCTGGGATGACAGGTTATGATCCGGCCTTTCGAGGGTATGACGATTTCCTCCCACGATAGAGAAGATGGCCTATTTCTGAAAAGGCGAGATTTGTTTCTTTACGTAGAACCGCTTCGACGTGGGTCATGGCAGAGTGCCTTCGCCATTCCTCGTTTATGCGAACGTATTCAGCGTTCGTGGAAACTTGCAGGGCTTATATATATTATGGAAGAAATGGTTCGCATTACGTTTCGTGAAGTCGTTTGACGAAAGTAAATACGCCGGGAGCGCACCCGAAAGACGAGGAACCGGAATGGAGAAAGTTCCTGCGCTCGATGACAAGCATCCGGAAGAGCAAATCGGGAGACCCGTGACGAGGCATCCTGAACGAGGTGCCCCCATGCTCACCGGGTCAAGCATCGTGTGGTCATCTTAAAGAGGGCCTCCCGCCCCACCTCAAATAGCTAATGGAACTGTGCCCGTGTCACACCTTGTATCCCGATCCCGACCCGGCACCCATGATCCCAAACTCGAGTCCGGTGGCAAGAGACTATAGACAAAATCTCATTGACCGTTCTCTTCTAGCCGAACTTTGCACTGTGGTTATACAAATAATTTATGTAATGTCAAAATTATTTACAAAAGTAACCGTCACTCGAGTGGTGTCCTCAAACTCTATACACATATACCGAAGTTCATTTATTTATACAAACACTTATACTTATACATGTATATTACAAAAACATCGAGATCATGGTATAAAAGGCGTGAGCACCCATTCTCGAGTCAGGCCACTCGCCGCTACAGGACGCCCTGCCTTCTATCCCCTTGCTCTTCAAGTCATAACTACACTGATTAAACATCTCGCAAGTATCTCTTTACGCTTAGTGGGAACATAAGCATGGACAAACTACCAAGGTGCACTGCCAAGCTTTATACATATGCATTTTCATATATATCTATACAAATTATGTATACACTTTATATTTTATCATCTTTGCATTCCTATCGTGATGTCACCTCGTTTCTTCATCTTTGACATATTCCCATCTACTTTACCTGTAGATTCCCGAACTTGTCATCTTTCGCTTATTCCCATCGTCGCAGCACTCAAAATATGCCTTTCTATCATGGTCATAGCATGTTTCATCAATTCATTAGGTATGTTCATTATAGATTCATATAACATAACCTATGCTATGCATGTCATATTCTTATATACATATTTCATGATATTTTTTCATTTCATGCTTATATATTACAAATTATTATTATTTGTTATGTTCTATTTTCTTATGTATCAAGTTTATGGGAACATCAGGTTCATAATTAATTTCATATAAGACATTTTAGCACGCGCTCCGATCATATAATCTATGTTACAAAACTTATCATCACATAGCATTATGCTTCTCATATCATATCACATCTCTTCCAGCGTCATATTCAAATCATTTATTTGTGTTTCAAGGTGTTTCCGTAAATAAACGCTTCAAAGAAGTGGATATAGGAAACTTATAAGGGTCCGGCGCGTTGTACCACCGCACGGGGTCGCTGGTTCAGCGACACGGTGGCCCGGTTGCCGCTATCATCAGATAAGACAATGATCATCTTAGCGTTTCGGCTGGCCAGGGTGACCCTTTTCGGCCACCGTGATCCAAACGGATCTATGTCATCGAATTCAAACTGGGCCTCGATATCAAAAACAAAACTCTGTATGTCACAGACTTATTCTAATGTAGTATTCGAATCTATCCCTCTACTTGTCACACAGTAATCGCTTTATTGAGTATTATATATACTGTATACATGAATAATCATCGGTTATCATGATTGCTTATGCGACATATACTATCATTACTTTAATCGTAGATTCGCTCATATCCTCGTATTTGCTATTACTGGGCTTCTCATGTTTCTCTATAATATTATATATATTCCTCATATTTTATTCCCACAGATTTCATGGTGCGACAGGCATCATCATTACTTTAACTGTATTTTGCTTCATATATCTCGTAGCTTCATATTACTGCTTCATGTTTCTCTATAATACATATATTCCTCTATTTTATCATGCATGCATTTACTCATTCTTACATTCTATCTATGCCATATCATTTTGTACATGACAGTACTCATTCCTCAGAATATCTTATATATCTTGTTAACTTATATTTTCATGTGCCTATATATTACCATCATATCTTAAGACATATACCTATACATTTCTATACTTCAGACGCTTTTCTTACTTCAGGTTTTTATCATGTATCGTCCCATTCTCCCATAGGAGTGCAGAATATATGATTTTTCTTTAATACCTCCTTAGGTACTTTCATGTCTCCAACCATTATAGCTCCTTTTATCATTTCTATCCAAGATACAATGGCAAACATTCGCTGGTTGACTCCCAGATAAAGAAACAGAACGACTCGATAGCTAATGGTATACTAAGGTACAGCACGGACCTGGAACAGAGACGCGTCGCCTAACACGTACAGAAGTGTTTGTAAATTAGCAGGAGTGCCAAGCACGTCATGTATAATGTGCGGTTCTCGCCTCCTAATTCAGCTACATCGTAGCACTCTGAAGGTGAGTGCCAAAGCACGATCATATATGTTCTTATTCGGTCCACATCCGCTTCAGGCAATAAGTACAATATTATAAAATAGGTTCTTCTTAGGGAATTTATCATTTTATTCTTTTCTTTCTATACTCTCTACATATCAAATCTACTTTATGTTGCTATTTCTTGCCTTATATCTATCTTATACTTGTATCTATCTTATATTATGTACAACAATTATATGATTATCATATGCCATCGTTTTCTTTTCCTTATTTATAATCTAATATGAGTTCCGCATTTTCTTTATCATGATATTCATGTTATTACAGATATTCTTAATCAACTGGCGCTCCATAGAGTCCAAGAACACCGAAACTGGAAGTTCTGACGAAGGAGTTATGACCTTCCAAACATGGAGGTCGGCCAAATCCTAACTGGGGACGAGCCACTCGACTCCTGAGCCTCGCCCAATGTCTCGGTCTGACAATCATTAACATCCTCCTTCGGGATATATGAATGTATTCTTTGACTCAATGCTTCATAGAACCAAGAACACCTGAATCGAGTTCACGCGAAGTTATGACCTTCCAGTTGGAGGTCATACAGTCAAATCTCGAACTGGACACACGAGCTGACCTGACCTCACGAGCTCTGTATAACGACCTTGTCTGACACCTAATATCCTCTCAACAGTATCACGGATTCGACCAACAGCTTTCCATAGGGATCCAAAGAACACCCAAATCGAAGTTCGGACGAAGGAGTTATGACCTTCCGAAGTCGGAGGTCATACGTAGTCAAATCCGAACCGGGATTTAGCGCTGACCTGACCTCGGTGAGTCACAACACCTCGGTCTGAAACCTAATATCCTCTCGCGTTATGAATGTATTCTTTGACTCAACCGCTTTCCATAGAGTCTACAAACACCGGAACCCGGAGTTCGACGCGAAAGAGTTATGAGACCTTCCAAGTTGAGGTAATACAGGTCGTAGTCAAATACAATCTCAAGAAATGAGCCGAACATCTTTCGAATCCAGGATCAAGCATAGATTTAGGTCTGCAGTTTCATAAAGATGAGGTTCATTACCTTTACAGATGAGTTTGCTGCACTTCTGCTGGAATGACGCCCGCCGACACTCTCTCGCTGACACGAGGTCCGCCCACCTGACGCATGAGGTCACGACTTTCATCGAACAGAGGCCGCCGACTTCACCGGGATGATGTTCCGCTTGATCTCGTTTAGCCGAGGTCTCGCTTCACCTTCACAAGATGAGTAGGCGTCGGCCTTCTGGCCGGGGATGAGTTCCACGATCATTGATGAGGTCTCTGGTCACCTCTCGCTGGATGAGGTCCGTCACCGATGAGGTCTCACCTTCGCCGCAGATGAGGCGTCTCCGCCGATCTTCGCATGAGGTTCCGCCCGACTACAGATGAGCGCCCCCAGCCACTTTACCGACCGAGGTATGTCGACTTCCCGATAGGCCCCGCTCGACCTCCTCGCATGAGGTTATGAGGTCTGTTATCGCATGAGTCCGCCGACCGCATACCTAATTCGCCATCCTCGCCATTGATCCGTTTCAGTAAAAAGACCGCAACACCTCCGATGCAGGCGGTGGGTCCGTGATCAGAAAAGTCCCGGAAGCCTGGGTATCAAGTCACTGGATGTGGCTTACAATTTACCAAAGAAGACTCACCGCCAAATTTTTATTTCACTGAAAACTCATTCTACAATCCTCTGACATCGTAGATATGATCAAAATAGTGGAAATTTCTTCTGCTCAACTTGCAACTGTACTTCCCAAAACACATATAAGAGCCTTGGCTCTTATCAACGTCCCAACCCCATTAAGAAATGAATGAGTTCGGGAGTTTCTCAAACCGGTTGGGCTACAAAAACCATATGGTTACCAAGAGGTAGGTGTTTCAAACCATATGTATCTGTCCAAACTTTCTGCATCAATGTAAAACTACACTCCCATACCCCCATATGCTTGCCAAAAAACAGATACTCAAAATTCCATACCGCATCATGTTCCATACAACCTACAAGACATGTATCCATACCGCGGATCTTCTTTCTCTTTCCCTCTTTTTTTCTTTTTTAATTCTTTTCTTCCTTTTCTTCTTTTTTCTTCCTTTCTCTCCTTCCCTTTCTTTCTCTCTTTTCTCATTACTCACTTGCTCTCTTTTCAAGACCAAAAATGAGAGACATATTTATTTTGGTCTGCCTTATTTGATCTTATCCCTCCTATTTCACTTCAAGGAGAAACTTCCTCCCTTCTTCCTTCAAGCCACTTGTCTCTTCCACAATTTTCTTCCTTATTTTATTCTGCAAGATTCTTTCTTTATTACTTAGTCCTCTAATTCCCTTTTTACTTAATTTAACTTATGCATATTCTACTGACATACATGAATCAACTATTACCATATTATGACCCTTTGGGTCATAAATTGGTAATCTATTAATTTACCCTTAACTCGTTGTATTAATTCCAAGTTCTTGTTTATTTTTATTTTTATTCCGATAAATATACTTTTGTCCGCCTTTGCCATAATTCCAATACATGTCCCAAACCTGTGGGTATAATTTGGAGTGTTACAACCTCCTTATGCTATCTCGCCTCCCAACACCATATCAATATTTGTATGTTCTATGTCAAGTCCTTTTCAGCCCTTTTTATTTCTTTTCATTTATATTCTATATGTCGCAGGTCTATATACTACTTCATTGTCATCTATACATGAGATCTCATATCTATATTAACAGAGAATACATACCGCAATCACATTCTGAGCATCCTTCTCCGGGAGTCTGCAGTAGATAGCATAAGCTCAAGCCGCAAAAGCAGAGAGTCGGATGATCCACCGTCACATTGCACCTCCATGCGTCCTCTCGTGCTTATTCTGACCACCTTCGCCACCCTGTAAGTCAAGGTGTAGCAACCGATCTTCCCTTCGCTCACTCGCAGAGATTATATTAACTGGATTCTCTTACGCACAAGAAGTGCCATGATCTATACTCCCACACCAAGGCACCTCAAATTATTAATTCCCTACAAATGACCAATGCCATTATGGTCAATGAGGGCACTCCGGTGTTCTTCTCATTCCCGAGGATACTTCACCTGTAACTAGGTGGTATATTTTGTCTTATTTTCTTTGTAGTTGAACCACAGATCGGCTCAAATGAGACTCTCCTGCCTCTTTACCTCTTCCTCAGATCTTCTCTTGTTTTTCGTCTCTCATTTCAGATGCTCCTACTTTCATGTTGATCTCTGCACTCAATTGACAAAAAGTCAACAGCCAGTTTGAGGTCAGGTGCTATATATTTTCTCGATAAGACGATGCCCATCCAATATCCAGCCAATTATATGTCATATTGTCGCTATACTCACTTCAGTTTGGTCACTGATCCGATTCTCACTTCTCTATTAGATTCCGAAGGATCGGTTGCATCCCCTTATCCTTTTAAAACAAAAGTTAACACCTTCACAGCCTTTCTTCAACTAGATTCAATATCATCCACCATGCCAAAACATCACTGACATCCACATCAAGCCACAACACTTTTCTCATACATATGTATTTCTATCTTTTCGTTACATTCTTATACTCATCTAGATCTGTGATTCAGACACCTCCATTCAGAATAGCACTTATACTATCTGGCGTTTAGGCTATTCCAAACTAAACCTTCGCTTCCGGCTACCACTGGTCCTGCTGTCACCCCCGATCCTAATCACCGACCACGGCGATCCGAACCGAGTCCGGGCGCAGACTATACATACTGGGGAGACTTTACTGACTCCGTTTTTCGGGGCCGAACTCAGACCTCGTGGTTATACAACACTTCTGTAATAACAAAAATTCTTATTTAAAAGAACTACACTCTGAGTGAAACCTCGTGATAACACATATATATCAAACATTTATTTATACAAACACTTATACTTATACAAGTGAGGTCACAAAATACCAGGATCATGGACAATGCTGAGCACTCATTCGAGCCGCATCGCTTCACTGAAGCGTGGGATGTCCCACCTATCCTTGTCTTCTCGCTTCGTACCTATGACCTGACAGAATAATCTCATGTTCATCACTTAACATAAGCAATGACAACCACCAAGGTGATCCCTCCATACTATACATTCTCCATAGTCCTGCAACCATGTGCACTTATCTCTTCTGCTCACATATCCTATTGCATGTGCTTCGCGAGCATGTCTCATCTTTATATTATCTCCCATCTATACTTTTACTATATTCCCGAACTTTGTCATATTTTACTTACCTCATCGTCTGCAAGTATCTATATGCCTTCTATCATGGTCATAAAGATGTTTCATCAATCTATTAAAAAGTATGTCTATTATATATTCATATAACATAACCTATGCTAAGTACAGTATTCTATACATATTTATTTCATGCTTATATATTATACCATTTGTTATGTTCTATTTTCTATGTAATCGCTTTCATGTACCGTGTTCATGTACCAATTTCATATACATTTGTCACGCCTGACCATATAATCCTATGTTGCAAACCATCATCAACGTTACGAGCGTGTTATTCATGTGCTTCCTCATCATATATGTATCATATCTTTCCATTATAGAGTCTAAATCATTTATTTTTATGTTTCATGCCCGTAGTAACATCAAAGAAGTGGATATAGGAAACTTATAAGGGCTGATATGTCAGACTCACTCCAGACGAGTCAAAGGGTCTTATTAGGTCTCGAGGTCGCATCATTGTACGAGACAATGATTATCTTATAAAGGCCCGAAGGCGCTGTGGTGACCTTTTCGGGGCCACTGTGATCCAAACGGGACGATATGTCACCTTAGACTTAAAATCCGGGTCTCGTATATCATCGGTATCAATAAAACTCAGATGTCGCAGAGACTTAGCTCCCCATCAGATGCCACCCACTCTACTGGCCGATTGCCGCTACAACGCTTTATTACATTTTTTCTGCATATATCTCATAAGCAGCGAATAACTATTGTTATCAAGGATTGCTTTTATGCATATATAATTAATATATTACTTTAATCGCATTCGCTCTCATATCTCGTAGCTTCATATTACGTTTCGTGTTTCTATAATACATATATTCCTCTATTTTTTATCATCATGCAGCTTACTTACTTACTCTATATTCATCTATGCCTATTATCATTCATGTGGTATATGTGTACTTCATTCCTCGTGGAATATCTATAAAATATCTTGTTAACTTATATTTTCATGTACTTTATTAGTCTATCATATCTTAGTGACATATACCCCATAAGACATACGCCTGCACGCTTTACTTGCTTCTATCATACTGTCCTATCTCCCATAGGAGGGCGTAACATAGACTTTCTCAATAAAACTTTAGGCCCTTCATCCCAACTATTTACCCTTTTATCATTTCTTATTCGATACACACGCATAAACATTCGCCAAGCTGACCTGGAGAGATAAAGAATGAACCCAGACTCAGATACAATATATACCTGGTTGCACAAGACTTAATGGAATGAGACGTGCTCGCCCACTTAATAGTGTCAAACACAGGAGGCCAGCACACCCTCCAGGTCATGTATACGCGCTCGCCCACGACTTAGGAAAAAGCATCGGTAGCATGTGGAGTGCCAAAGCAATCGAGATCATATATGTCTCTGCCGGTCCACATATCCATTTAAAGGCCATACAATTATATACGTGTTCTCTCGATCTCATCATTTTATTCTTTCTTTTCTTCATACTCCTCTACAAAGTACTTCAAATTCATTTTATATTGCTATTTTTGTTCATACATTCATTCATACTCAGATTATCTTATATTATACAATTAATTATGATTATCAAGTATTCGCTACTATTTTTCCTATTTCTTGACTAAATATATGAGTTCCCGCTATCATGATATGTTCATAAAATATTATATTCCTTGACTCAATGGAAGCCTCCGGCAGAGTCCTCAAGAACACGAAACCGAGTTCTGACGGCGGAGTTATGACCTTCCAAGCTGGAGGTCATCATACGCAGGTCAAACCGAATGGACGAAATGACCGACTTCTGAGCTCGGCCCACACACCAACACCTAATATATCCCATCAGCGAGCGCGTACATTCTGACTCAATGGATCACAGAGTCAAGAACACCGTGAATCAGCTCGATTGGTAAGAAGCATATGATCCTTCCCAAGTCAGAGGCTCGATAACAAACCTTAACCAGACGAGCCGACCTCGACCGGTGAGCCTTGGGCCTCACACCCCGTCTCACACGACCCATCCTCCTCAGGCATATCAATGATTTGACTCACGGATTTACGTAGTCCTTCAAAGACATCACCACTTAATCATGAGTTCGTGGACACTGGGCGAAGCAAGTGACTCCAGGTCGGAGTCAAACACGCTAATGAAGTCATCCTAAACCGACGAGCTGACCTTTCGACTCGGTGAGTTTGGTATAACACCTCGGTCTATACACCTAATATCCTCCCTTTCATGACATCATAAGGGTGGGGAGCATCTCACCCAATGGCCGACAGAGAGTCCAAGAACACCCCGAATCAGCCCGACGAAGAGCTATGACCTTCCAAAGTCGGAGGTCACACTTAGTCAATCCCGACGAGCCGACCGAATCGCCGCTGGCGATGAGTGCAGCCTCACAGATGAGGTATGCACCTTCACGGGATGAGGTCCGCTGACCTTCTGCTGCTTGAATGAGGTTCCGCTGACTACTGGAGGCAGGCGGTCACCAATGAATGAGAAAACCGCTAACCTCTACAGTGACGCAGGTCCGGGCCGACTACTCATCACAGAGGTTCGCTGAGACCTTCGGATACTGAGCTCCGGCCGACCTTCGCCAGGCGAGGGGCCTCCCGACGATGTGATGAGAGGTCCGCCGACCTTCTCGGAGCGAGGTCTCGTCGACCTACCGGAGCAGGGGTCTCGACCTCGCCGGCATGAGGTTTTTCAGTCACGGCCTCGCTCTGGCGAGGTTCCGCCGACACAAGATGAGGCAACCGGGCCGACTAACAGATGAGGTTCGCCTGACTCAGCGAGATGGCTGTCCGCCGACTGGCTGGGATCACCTCTGCGGGCGCCTGATCTCGCCATTTGACTGCTCGTGAGTAAAAGACCATAACTTAGCCCAGGTCCGACCAGAAATTCAAAAGCCTAAGACATCAAGTTCATCGATGGCTAGCAATTTACTGTAAGGACTTACTGCCAAATCTTTATTTATAATCGAAACTCATTCTAATAACACAAAACACAATGACATGAGATCAAAAGGGAAATTTCCTTCTCGCTCAACTCGCAACTGCACCCTTCCCAACACATATATAAGAGCCTTAGAGCTCTTATCAACTCAACCCCATCAACAAGAAATGAGTTCGGGAGTTTCCAAACCCAAACCATGGCACACAAGAGATAGAGGTTCTAAACCATGTATCTAAACTTTCTAATCAAAAACTAGACTTCCACATACTCCCATAGTTTCTTCCATACAAACCATACTCAAATTCCATACCAAGACGATATAGTTCCAGATAAACTCCAGCAAGAGACATGTATCCATGCCTCGTGTGATCTTCTTTCTTTCCTCTTTCTTTCTTTCTTTTCTCTTTCTTCTTCTTCTTCTTCCTTTCTCTCTTCTTCTCTCTTATCAAAAGTTCCTTTCTTTCCTCAAGAACACTTCAAAATGAGAATATTTCTGGGTCTTATCTTATTGATTCATCCTTTTAGTTTCATCATGAGGACTCCTCTTTCCTTTCCAAGCCACTTGTCTCTTCCCACAATTTTCTTTCCTTATTTTATCAATAACTTTCTTTTATTACTCTTCGTCCTCCAACTCTCTTTTTACTTAATTTAACTTAAGTATAGTTATTCCTACTTTAACATACATGAACTAATTATACATGCACTTCAGTCATAAATTGATAATTTGCCACTTACTCCCAATCACAGAGTTAATCTCAAAGTTCTTGTTCTATTTTATTTTTTATCTCTGATAATATATTTTTTAGTTTTATTATACCCTAAACATGTCCTAAAACTCAGTTAGGGTATAATTTAGGTGCGCCGCCTATTGTACCCATTAATGCTCCCCCTTTTTCTCACGGGGAGCGACGCCCCGAAAGAAAGAACAAGCTTGACTGCCGCCGGCTGTAAATAGAGACAACAATCAAATGCCGCTCAATGTGGATTTTATGATTTTTTGAACCGCGCTGATGCTATTACTATCCAAGATCGTAGACGTTATAAAGACCAGAGAACATTTAGCGATCATTCACATCCTTGCTCAATCCGCAGAAAGCGAAAAATGATAGTTGGTTAAGACTATGAAGTAGAAGGGTCATATGTCGGTGGCCTGGTCAGGACCTATTGGGCTGAGCCGGTCGTTTCGCATGGAATGGTCGAGACACGGCATGGTGGCTTCGAGCTTAGTCAGGTCACGTTCTAGAGGTGGTGGCTGGGGGTGGAGGTCTTAAAACTGAATGGCAAGCCTTTAATCCAGGTGACACACCTCGCTAAACCCTCCGCTGGGTCGCTCAAGCCTCCACCCTCACCCCATCCTCCTTCTCCCCTCCCCGCAGCCGCAGCAGCCGGGCAAAGGGCTTTCTCGCTCTCGCTAGCCCCATCTCACCCGGCTCGCCACGTAAATACTGCGGGGCTTTCATGCTTTCATATTCAAATTTAGTATTACCACCTTCTTCTCCTTTAGCCTCATAAGTGCTTCGCCTCGATCCGATGCTTCTCGCCTCATTCGGATGTTTTGTAAAGCCCTAAGAGATTAAACGCTATTGTTTCAGAACAAGCATTGCTATGGTAATGCCTAATAACACTTTTGGTGCAATTAATATAATAAAATGGTAGTTTTTATTACTGTTGTGCCTTATTACAATCAGGTGTGGATATTCTATAATTCTATCTAATCAAGAATGTATTCGTCACTATAAGATGGTCAACACGCAAGTACATTCACCCGAGATAAGGCTTCTCGGCTTTCGCCCTTCTATCCACGGCGCCGTTGCTCTGTGAGTGCCATCAACCGCCTGCTCAGTCTCTCGGTAGACGACATCTGGCACATACATTAAATGCGATCATGAGATCTAGAGCATGATCAGAGTATAGCATCACGGTTTACACTTTTTCCTTTTCGTAATATTTTGGGTTTACCCTTCTTCCTTTTTTTTTTTTCGTATAGTGAATCTCAACCACTCGCGATCAAAGTCTGCCGCACCCTTGTATTCATTCTAAAGCCACGCCACAGTAGGGAGATTTGCAACACTTCATTCTTCGTGTAACTATCATTAGTCTTTAATAGTGTCAGTTCCCGTCAAGGATCGTTTTCACTGCCTAAGGCTTGAAGGAGTGACTGTAACCGTCTCGTCCTGGCAAATTTTACTGGGCCTCGTGGCACAGCCACAGCCGATTAGGTGTAAAGTCTAATATTTGTTTTTTTTTTCTTCCTTTGATCTCGCTTGTATTTGGCGAGGGGCCAGGAAGAACTTCACTAGTATCACACTTTTGTAGCGCGCACCTGAGCGATCCAAGTAGCATCATCTCTGCCTCTCGACGATGGAGGTAATTAATAGGTGCCAGGTTCGACAATATTAGCTTCCTGGGCTGTGATAGGCCCGATTTATGTTTCTCTACCTTATAGAACATAACTTGTGTTTACCTGAGAGACATCTCTCGCACCTAAGCACTTTCCGTGCTAGCCATGGTCAAAACAATTTCACACTTTACCCTACGCCCGCCTAAGTACACTTCTAACGTGATTCGGCATCCCAACTCTGGCCGCTGCGTGTCAACCATTTGTACCAACTTAATCTCACGACAGGTGGAGCTTTTATCACGCCATTTCCTAATGCAATGTGCAAGTACGACATCCACATGTTACTTTGAGCCCACGCATCGCAGACAGAATGGCCCCCGACTCGCCAAGACTAGAGGCACATGCTTAAAGGGGCGCTACTAGCAGTGTTCCTCGATGAGACCCTGCCTCCCCGTGTCGCTTAATGTTAACCTGCCTCATTCCTTCCTGTGTTTTGGTTGTGGTTTGCCTAATTTGTCAAGATATATCACGCATGTGCTTGAACTGGGGCTGTTATTCATACCATGAAAGGTTTGAGAGGAAGGCCGGTGTGAAATGTGTGGTAGAAGTCGGCACAGAAGATCCGCGATTACTTTAGAGATTTTCGAGCGAGAGCGCCACTACCAAGGTCCCGCTAGCCCGAGAATAGATGTCCGTCAGAGACGCAACCCGCTCCTCCTTATACTCCCTCTCCAGCCATTCCCTGGTCATACTTTAGAACGTTAGGTGCGGAGTACTCTCAGGTTACAACGTATGGGCGCTTATGTTCAGCAAGCCAGCCCTGTGATCCCGCAGTAATCGAGGCACCCAGCCTGGGTGGGGGCCTCAAGCGACACGGCACAGTCATTCGCTCTCGGGCTGGGGTTCAGCTGTTTTCTTCGCTTGCCTGAGTAGCTAGAAAAGGTCGCCCCAAACGCTTCCCTCCTCTCGCTTATACGCAGCCCCGAGGGCAAAGGTCATGAAAGGGGCTTCGGCGCTGACGCGCCGGCCGCGGTGGCGGTGGCATTTATACTCGATTCTCACATTTATAACATCCTTGTAGGATTCAGAAGAAGATGAACAAATGCAGAGAACGACGGCGCTGTTTATCGCTTATGCGCCATAAAGAAATGCCGTAGTGCTCAGTAGCGACCTGACGCTACGCCCTCGCCCAGTTCATAATCAGCCATCCGCCCGGGCGATGATCGCCTCAAGCCATCGATGGAAAAGTTCGGGGGATAGGTAATAATCCATTCCCGCTCCATCAGCGATAAATAGTGGCGTATCGACGGGGCGGCCAAACTGTAATCGGTCGAGCCGCATCCAACAGTGAGGCAACATCATTACTTTCTTTTCTTTTCTCCCCTGCATCCACTTCATTGATTGGGAAGGGAGAGCACCAAGCAATCGAAGTGATGTGGAGCCGGACAAATGCCCACCCGGCACGGTGAGGGTCCATGGCTCACACTCTCTGCAAGTCGAGTTTCTGGTGAAGTGGAAATGCCCCGGTGAGAGAATAGTGAAGAGTGGCAACACGCCCACCTTGTATCCCTCCCATCCACTCTGCTGCCCACTCAAGTCAAACAACAGATCCACACCCAAACAGATGCCCTGTGTTACATTGGCTCAACAGAACATCAACTCCATTGTCCCATCCTGTCCCGACACACCCTCCATTCATCGACTGATGTGTCCAACCATCTCAAGTCCACCCATCCAGTCAAAAGAAGCAGTGTTCCCGCCTCCGGCTCTAGCCGTCATTGTTGCCTTCAGCTTCAACTTTTACTCAAACCCAAACTTCCAACATGTGAACACTGTCACTGAAAGATTCACTGAGCCTGGGAGCTCTGTCATGGGCAGCCTGTTTCATCAGATCTGTCCTGGCCTGCATGTCTAATCCATTTGAAAGCCCCACGGCTGCCCGGCTCGCGGCCCGTCTGCCCAGAGCCCTATCAGGCATCCCCACCAACCCAGTGTCTGACAGAGAGAGGTCTGCAAGCCTCTACTGGTGCCTTTTTCTACGTGCCTGAAGTCAATGCACCGAAAGCCCACCCCAGCCACACAGTCCAGCAGCGTCTTTTCTTCCAGCTCAAAAGTCCCACTGCTGTCTAATACTACAAAGGAGGCTCACTCTGAGCTTTGTCCTGTATCACTTTTTCAAACGCTCTGACCCAAGCCCACAAGAGTTCTATGAAGCAAGCTGAAAGGCAGAGCTCACGTCATCTCTGATATGGAAAAACCCCACCTGCCCACAGCTCCTTGGCCTGAATTATTGACTCCACCTACATTTCCTATGAGAGCACCTGCCCATGCTCCTTACTACGAGACTGGGAGCAGGCTCCACCTGATCCCGGCAGCCATGATTATGCCTTCCACTTCATCAGCCACTGCTCGGCTTCCATGTCACAGCTGATATGTGGCAAAGCTCCCCTCACCCCATGGCGCCGCCCTGGTCTACTCATCTGCCAGCTTTCCGTTAACTCCCCGCCGCTCGTGCGCTCTTTTCGCCTATCGCTCTGCTCTCAGATCCTATCATTAATCAGAGCATCTGTCCAGCACATCCCATCGCGTTTCCAAGATGATACGTTTCCTCTTCCTTCCAACCATCTCCCGCTGATATGGCGTTCAGTTCGCCGAGGCGTTATCAGTTTAGCAGCGTTTTCACCAAACAGGTCTGCTTCTTCTGCTCAGATTCACTTCATAGAATGAGTCGCAACCGCAATCATCAACCTGGATTTACCATGAGTGGTTTAACGTTATTTGAGTGCAGTATAGCACAAAAGTCGAAGCACGAATCGCCACCCGATCATATGGCTGACAAGCTGGTTTAGATCTATGCCGCCTGGGTAGTCATGAACCCGCGCCACCCGCATTTCGGGCTGACAAGTAGAGTGCCGATCTATGGGCCGGGGCTCGAAAGGTGTCGCGATCCGTTCATCTCGACTTTTATATTGACCAAACAGATTCATGAGGCCGTTTGTGTTTGAACCCGCGCCAAACGGGATGGCGTCATCGCCAAAATATATACGATTGTTCCGCAGCATAGGCCAGCAAAGTCGTTGGACCGCGCCAACCGCAATCCCTGGTTTACTAGCTAGATGTGATCGAGCCAGCTTCAGTAGGTGCCGCCGAATCGCGCCACCATCCTTATATATCCTGACCAGCCAGATGTGATCGGAATGAAGTTTCGGTAGTCGGCAGAATCAGCGCTACCGACCATGGCGGTCGACAACAGCACCAGGCTTCGGCTTTGGCGAAATGCAGCGAGTCAACAGCCCGAATCTCATATCACTCGTGCCTATATGTGACTGCGCCGCGTCAAAACATGAACCGGCGCCACCGACTCAAAGGGCGCTGGTCTGCGAGGCGTGATTCGGCGCCGCGCCGGCAGCCGGGAACCGCGCCACCCAGTCTCAGGTTTGACTTAAAGATGATCTATGTTGGCCAGTGGAAGTCGTAATGAATCGCGCCACCAACTTCGGCGGATCGAATTTCTGCCGGGCCAGATAGATCTGGCGTCGTGCGCGCACGCAGTCGCGAACCGCGCCACCAATCTTTGGCGCGACCAACACAGATGTGCGCGTCGCCGCAGTGTGTCGGAATCGCGCCACCGGACCTTATATCGCGACCAACACAGGTGAACATTCATGCTGCTCGCAAAGTCGCATCCGCGCCACCCGTGACTTTATGCGCCACGCTCGGGCCAGATATGATCTAGCTTCGCAAAGTGCCGCGAACTCGCGCCAATCTTGTGATCGACCACAACGTTCATAGGCATCTACGCCACGATAAAGTCGCGAACTCCGCGCCGCCCGCGACGCGTCACCAAATACGGGATTCGCGTCGCCGCAGGCCGCGAATCAGGCTACCCGACGTCCCGGCTGCCGACGCCTGGGGAGCGGTGGTCTGGCGCTTCGCGCCGGCAGTCGCTGAATCGTACAGCAAGTTAGTGAACTGCGTCCAGCACCCAGATTCATGGTCATCACCGGGGCCAGTGTGATCTGCGCCGCCGGGAAGCCAGTAACTCCAGCGCTTGAACGCGCTTTTCGCGCGATCGACCAGCTAGGTGATCTGCGTCGGTTATCGTGTTAATGAATCGCGCCAACTTGACTTTACGATTGTCGTACCAGACGCGATCTGAGCGGTCACGCCGCAAAATGCTCAATCCGCCACCGTGAATTGCATTGAACACCAGATGTGGATCTATGCCGTGGTCGGGCAAAGTCACAGAACTCGCGCCAACGGATTCTTCACATACACCGCAGATGTGATCTGGCGCCGGGGGCTCTGCGTCATAAGATTCATACCAATCAGATCATGATCGACCGGCCAGATCTGGTAAAATCGACCTGGCCATATATTTAATAATATTAAGAGCAACCGAATCAAGTCACAGTCAACGAATCGCGCACCCGCGCTCGGTGGATCGACCAAACAGATGCGGCGCGGGCGTCGGGCCGGTGTCGCAAAGAACCCGCCACCCGCACTCGTATCGACCGCAGCTGACGGATATATGCTGGCCTTCCGTGCGTCGAATCGCGCCACCGGACTTTCGCGATCGACCGTGCCAGGTGGTCTGGCGCTTCGGGTCGCAGCGCGAACTCGCGCCACCTTGCATTTTCATTGACCTCGCAGGTATAGATACATGCTGGAAGATATTTAGTAGATAACAAAGATATATTCTTTATTTAAGATAATACATTTTCGCGTGTGTGTAAGATTCAATATTCTAGGTAACAGAGTTCATCCTGTTTTTCTGGCCTCATATAGCATAGACCGATTCCCTGGTCGTGGCACTATATGGTCCCTCCGGGTCACGAATTTCTTGACTGGTCCACAGATTCAAAACCTTCTCCCGATTACATTATATCTTCTGCTGAACATCCGGTGCTCACCGCGCCACAGGAAGAGTTTCAAGCCAAGATGGCGGTAGGCGTTGGTCTAGATCGTCGCGCTCCCGGTATCCCGCCACTCATGGCTACTCACAACTCCCAAACCACTATCTCCGTATTCACCACTGATAATCGTTCTGCATGGAACCATCCCCAAGAATAATGCTCCTCTGATCCTGTAAGTGCTACACAAAGCAGAGATGTTGGTTGCTTCCTCAAGTTGTAAGTCCCCAGAGTCTAGCAGAAAGACTCCTGAAAAGCCCTCCACCCATATTTCTCACAATCTAAACGTTTTCGGCGTAAGTACTTTAGCAGTTGGCTGAGGCTTCAGCCGCTATTACTGCGGGATACCAGGGGTGAGAGTACAAGTTTGGCCTTTCAGATTTCGCGTAAGTCCCTGATAGATCCAAATTTCGGCTAAATCGCGTGATCATTATTTCTGATACGACACTGGGATGCCACCCGCGAACTATATGTTTTTCCAAGATGGAACCGGTAACATCTTTATCTTGATCACGGGGAAGGCATCGCCCCATCCACTCATCAAATCTGGGCAACCACTGAAAATACGCTTCTGAATTCGGGCAGAAGAGAAGCCTGAAATCAGACGACATCGATTCCCCATCGGAGCAAGGTCCGCCACTGCCAGCGATGAGATTCAAGTCTTATATCTGACTTCAGACGGTGAGACATCTCGCTGGGCAGTGGCCTGATTTGACGAAACCGCAGCTGGTCCGACTTCATACCAGGCCGCACAGCCCCCTCAGGATCCGACGGGCCATGTTCTTCTCCTCTGATGATTTCCAGATATACTCGGTGTAATCTCGCCTGGCAATGGCACCCGCCTTGCTCTGAGTCGACATTTCCGTAGCATGGTGGTCCGCCCAAAGGATCACGCGATAGTCACGTCTGTTTACGGTGAGAACCGCACCCGACTAATCTAACTTGGCTGTCATGTTTCACACATTCAGTAACTCTCCTGGGAAGGTGAGTCAGGTCCATCCAAGAGAAGTGAGATCAGTCTATCTCGTCACTCGGCATGCAATATGGAGGAACCCGTGGTCGAGGTAGATGGGGATATAGTTTTTATTGGCAAGGACGCGCCATCGCGCCAGGCATCTACCGTCTATTATCGGGCCCCCGATATAAGTTCAAGTTTCCGTGCCAGAGGTGTCAATTTCTCGTTTTGACTAGAGAAGCGCGAATCTTTGCCATTCCTGGGTTCTCAGACTCAAATTCTCGCGTTGATTTGTCTCTGAATCACACCATTTGCAGAGTCACTAACCCAAAGGTCATACAAGACCCACGACGAAGTGCGCGGTAGCTTAAGTCCCAAATGAGAGCCTCAGATTCGACAAGTCGTTGGAGGCGCCGGCTTCAAATCCATCGCCTGCTCAATCCTTTCCTATGGAGGTTAATCGCAGCCCGATGTCGCCCCGATTGTGTTTAGTTCTTCATCAACGAAGCGGTCCACCAACCTTTTCGCTTAGGTGCGCATCGTGGCTACGATCTCCGCAGCGTAACCGCCAGACCGCCTTCTTTTAGAAAGCCTGGGCTTGTACCAGCGTCCCATTCTCCGCATCTTTCCATCGCCCCACTCTGCCCTCTTCCCCGACTGCATCCGGCCAAGTGACCGCCCCCCGTGAGCGCCAAGATCGGCAGTTCATAACAGACGGGCTCGGGAAGTATGGGCAGCTTCGGGTGGCCATCCGTAGGCCAAGGTCGCTTCGCTGCGGGTGTATCCGTTTCGTGACGCCATGACTTGTCGACAAAGAACACTGGCCTCAGTTTTGCCTCCCCACACTCTTTAAATAAGGCAGACCATCGCTATATCTCGAGGCCACAGTAAGATAGCGTGGGGCCCTCCGGTCGCCTACAAGGATCGGGGCTTCGCTGATATTGCCGATTACACGAATGCTCTACGTGATTCTTCATTCCATTCGCCCTAAGTATGATATCGAAGAGTGAAGAAGCGGTTTCAACCTCTACCGTGAATCGAATACGAAGGGTTCAGATGCGCCAACAACGCTTCGCCAGCTGCTGATCCCCTTCGAGTCGGGCCATATCGCAGATGGTCTTTGCTGCAGCCGCGTTAGCCTCATCCCTCTTTCAGGTTACCATGAAGCCAAGGAATCGCCAGCCGTCACCCCAGACATTTTAGGTGGGGTCTGGGCCATACTATATATTCGAGGAGGTCAAAACTGGCTGAGATGAGCCGCGTGATCCGAGCGCCGCTTTAGATTTTACTAGTATATCATCAATGTATCACCGTACGCGAGTAATGGTCAAACATTTCGTTACTAACCTCCTCGATAGCTGCCCGCTCTTTAAGCCGGGCGATCACAAGCAATGAGGAGTCTCACGGAGGATGAAAGACGTTTTTCAGATCGAGGGTACGATCTGGGGTATCCCGAGAAAGGCGCCCAGAATGATAAAGATAGTCGCGTCTCACAGGCATCCACAACTGGACGGCGCGTATGTGGAAAAGCTATCTTTGACAATAAAGGCCACAGGTCCCGGTAATCCACAGCCATATCTCCATCGGAAGCCTCTAATTCTTGGAACCACTGGTCCCATTGGCTAGCCACTCAGGGTATTTCACTACTCTGATGAATCCATTCTGTAGAAGATTATCAACCTCGGTCTGGATGATTGAGTGGCGGTCTCCGTAAAGGCTGCCTCATCTTTGTCTCTGACCATTGGTATAAGAGGGCAAATATTTAGCTTGTGTGAGGCATGAACTGTAATTTGGTCCCCGTATATGCCCTGAGTCCATAAAGCAAACACACATCTAGCATTGAATCTTATAACTTGGCATAATAAGGCCTTTCCTCCTCAAGACGCAGGGTACTAATATATAATGATTCTCTCGTCCGACCCGTCGGTGATACTGACACTTCGCTTCTAAGGATCAATGGCCATCGCTTTCGATCCTCCACAAAGCGCCTAACTGTGTGACTCGATTGCTACGGCGGGTCGTCCTCGGGCGGGTAGGTCTCCTGAAAGGCTCGCTACGCCGCCCAGAGAGCGATAGTCGAGCAAGATCGCCGCTGCCGCTAATCGCTTTCGGAGATCAACTCGGTCTGCACTTCTACTGGCGATTTGCTTCCGCTTTGTGGCATGTGGATGGCACGTTTCATGGCATGCAACAAAGCTCCTCCACCCAAGATAGCAGTCAGCATGGCCCCAAAGCCACCACCATACCACATTTTAAAACAAGATTTGGCCGAAAGCACGGACCGCTGACAGAAGGTGACGCCCCCGATCGAGGCAGGGTGTGTGACCCTGAACCCTGACAAACCCCACGGCAATGGAGATGATCAATCGACTTCATCTTACTTTGGCAATGAGATGGAGCAAATCTGTCAGATCGCTCGATCGACGAACCCCAGGTACATCAAAACTGCACGGTTAAGGCAGCCAATACGTAAATATACGGTGGTGTGGATGGACCAAAAGGTGGGGAAGCTAATAGGTGAAAGGACATGTGGCCGTCCACCTACAGTAACTCCTCGGGACATCTCCCACCACGCGGTGTTTACTCTGGGCTCAACCGAGGCCTGGCCCTGAAAGCATTCTTCTCCGACTGCTTTCAGAGACATATCATCTGCACCACACCGAAAAAAGAAAAAGGCAAAAAGAGGCAGCATTGCCGCTTCTGGCCGGGTCTCAATATGAAGCCGAGGTCGATCAAGGTCCTTGAAAGGTGAGCCATTCAGAATGGCCCCGCCAAGCAGGAAGCTCGGCCGCTTCTGCCAGGCTCCTCAAATACCGTCAGTGGTCGTCACTCGCTTTTCCCCATCGTAGCCTACAGGGGGTTTCAAAGATTACCGGTTCTCGCTAAGGCCCCTCGTGGGTAACGATCAAGACTGGTTGGTGGTTGGTCCCACCACGCTCTCGCTGTTAGGGGCTATTTGAATGAGGAGGTCCTGATGATGGGTAGGAGCCTGGCCATAGGCGACAAGGCTGAGAGCAAGCGGAACTCGGGAGGGGCCTTTCTTCTTCTCGATTGCACGTCCGGGAGCTTCGCCTCGCTTCTCAGTCGCTTTCTCTGTCGGAGTGGGCCTTGGCGTGTGTCGACTTGTTCCGGTGGTTATCATAACAAATAGAAGTGCCCTATGTGCATCTTCAAACAGAGAATTTATCCGCCCGCTTTCTGCAATTCCTCCATAGTGTGCCATGGTATCTCGTAAATAAGGACTGAGTTCTGGGGTGGCTCACTTAAAGTTTCTTCCTCGGGGTGTTTTTTCTGTAAGACCACATCCAGAGTCAGCAGACATCAATCTGTTGGACCGCTGACTAAACCTGGGCGCAGGTGAAGTCTCCACATGACTCGCTTTCCCGCTTGATGATGGACTGTAGGAGTCGGGAGCACCCTCGGGCCTCCACACTGCAGCACAAATATCAGAGACTAACTGAATCAGCCTCCTGTCAAAAGCGATCGATCCTCTAGGAGTTTAGAAACCAGCAAAGCAAGGCCCTTGAGGCTGGCTGGGATCATTCCAATTGAAGCATCCAAACTAAAGTCATGACATTTTCATGTCAACTAGTCAGTTTACCGATTTCAACAATAAGATGTCAGCTTGTAATATTCATTTCCAGCGTCAAGTTCCATATATTCATATTCAACAGCCCTTTGTACTCCCTAAATCTAAGGTGCTAAGGGTTCTCTCCAACTGAATCACCCAAACGAGAGTTAATCAAACCCAGCACATGTCCTAAACAACCCTTATTCACTTCTATGACAAAACCGGTTGCACTTGGCTTACACATGGTCTACTTTGAGGGAATTTACGCGGCCAGCCTTAGAGGCATAATTTTAAGGCAAATCTATTTGCGGATGTTTGGTTCTCCTTGAAGTCTATTTTAACTAACAATTTGAATCACTCAAATCGATAAGAAATGAGCAAAGTTATGGCTTAAAATAGCAATGGGAAACCGGGTCGAACAAGAAAAACAGGCACTACATGTACCCGCACATGCTCGAATTTTGGCCCAATGGGCTTTTCCGCACTTTTACCATAATATTTTTCTTACCCAATTCAACCCATACTTCCATATACACCAAACCATTTACTATGCATCTAGAATCTCTTTTCTGACCAACAATCCTTTTCACTTTATCTTATTATTTCAAATTCATCATGACTCATTCTCAAACCCACTACATAATATGGATCCCAACCCATACATAACCCTCTAATGATAGATTAGTTAGGTTTATTTGGTAAACCCAACTCAATTACTTACATCAACTAATATGAAGCCATCCTCAAAGAGAGGATTTCATATGCTTCTTGTACTTTTAAGGTTTTATCCACCTTACTTTCCATAATTATCGGGTTTAGGATGAAATCCCAGCAAACCCTAGGCTCAGTGATAATAATCATACAAATTCCATATGATCCATACTATAATTCATACCCAAGGTTAGTCCCATACAAGTTCAGACAAAATGGAATCCATACTTTTTCCAAAAATCATGTAAAATCCACACCATAAATCCATACTCATTTTCTCCTCCATCTTTTCTTTTCTTCTTTTTTCTCTTCTTCTTCCTTCCTCTTTCTTCTTCTTTCTTTCTTTTCTCTTAATTTTCTCTCCTCACATTTATTTTTCAAATGAGACCACTTTTTGGGTCTTAAATCCTATGTTTTGTTAAGGCTATGTTTGGCCAAGTCAAAACCCATGATGGTGAACTTCTGCTTATAGGCGAATTGTTCTCTACTCTCATTTTAGTATCCCCTCCCAGTCTTTCTATTTGCCTTTGTCCTTATAATGTCTTCTATTTACATTTATTTTTTAACATTTGCTATTAACTCATTCTTCCCTTTATTGACCACTCAGGTCCTCAAGTGGTAAATTAAGTGACACACCCTATGTCGAGGCTATTAATTCCAAAGCCTGCTGCTTCCACAAAAACTGATATTTAGCTAGAACACACCAAGTAAATGTGTCCCAAAATCAACCCATGGGTATTGAACTGATGTTACACCTACATAGAGCCTGGCCATCCCCGCCAAGGATCACGCTCGTCGTAATGTAACATGTGGCCCACGGCCTGGCGAACCGCGCCGGTATGGTAGGGTGGTATGGAAACCGCTGGGAAGACATCGAGAGTCCGTGATGCCGTCTGTAAGGAGGGGAGAGATGAAACCATATGTCCTTAACCACGAGGGAAACATCATTTGAGGCGTGGGGGCGCCCCGTATGCGTACATGGATGGCATCAAAGGGAAGGCCCCCCCGCCTTGGCCGCTGACATTATCAGAGTCGCGGTAAGGCCGCACTGTCCTCAGCTGGTTCTTCCCCGCACCCGACGTTTCAGGACATCGACGGACCACAGACCGCGAGGTGGCCTTTTCGCGGGCTCGCAGCTACCGGGACGGTAGAACGATTTAGGAGCTGTGGAACCGCCGAGATATCTTCCATCATCCACCGCCACGGTATCAACATCGTCCAGAACGACTTTTACCTTTTGCATGGAAGGAAGGTAAAACAGCGAAATTCACATCGCCTCGCCTTCGCCGAATTTTTAATTGTCTATAGGGCGCCATTTTCTTCTCTTTATAGTCCCGCTCTCACCATCACACGGCCATCTGTTTCTGGCCTCCGCCCTCTCTCGTCCCATTCTCCGCCGTGGAGAGCCGATCTTCAGGTTAGGCTTCTGGTCGATCAGTCAAGCGGCTGAATTCGAAGGCACTGGATGCTTTTGGGAATGTCACCATCTTTCGAGATTTAGAGGTCACCTGTGAGTGGCAAATTGAAGTTTTGCATCACCTCTAGACTTTCGTCATATTTCCTGCATGACGGCACACCAGGTGGTCTCCGAATTTCCTTTCATAGAGTTTACTGGATCGTCAGCATCTACCAAGTTGGCTCTCCCACAACTCAGTAAAACAAAAAAAAAGAAGACGATCAGAGCCAAACACATTTCGCTCTGGCGGCAAAGTTAGTCTTTTTCCACCTTGAAACTAGAGCCGTGATTATCTCGACATCTCGTAATCTCGCATATTTTTTCGTGTAATCCTTGCTCTTCTTTATGGAGGAGTACAGGATCCGCCGAGAGAGGGATTACTTCCTCCCCTAATGGAAGAGAAGATGGCTCTTAGGTTTCTGGTGCGGCACTCGTTTTTCTTATGTAACCACTTTCCGCGATTGACGCTTATGAGAGTGCTCTTCCATATCATTGGGCCTGAGCGAGAGTGTTTCAAGCCCGGTGGGAAATTTTGTATTTATATTATGAAGAAATGGTTTAGTAGTTCTTCTTGCTTGGGTGAAGTTGTCGGCGAGCAACTGAGAGAGTACCCGGTGACGAGGCATCCTGAATGAGAGGTGCCCTGGTGCCTCCGATGACAAGGCATCCTGAGAGCAAAGGTCCGGGGGAGTACCCGTGACGAGAGGCAGATCAACGTGAACAGAGAGGTGCCCCGCGCTCCTAGTTGGTCGCTATTAGCTTCTCGGTCTAGAGGGCCTCGGGCCGCCACCGGGCTAATGGAACTGCGCTGGCCTGAGGTACCAATGTATTAAATTGTTCCTATTAGGACTTGAAATCGTGATTCCTTCCCTTATTTTTCGCTTCAAAACATTCCCACTACATAAGTCAAATAAGATACTTGTAACAATTGTTAAGACCACCTGATGTATATGAAAATATGGCTAAGTAAGTGAATGTGGTAAATACTCAAAAATCGATGAAACAAAAGTAAGTATACTCAAAATTGAAATGAAAAGTATTACCAACACTCAACCCTTTCCTTACAGCGCACTGGGTCAAGGGCAAGTAATAGCGACTCTATGAGTCCCAGATATCGACTCCACGAGATCGAGGTTCTTCTAATCGAATTTGATCACCCCGATTACAAGGCTCTTCACTTATTTAGGCGACCAAGTAGATGTCAAGAAAATCAATAATTCTAATTGAAACAAAACTGATTAAAACTATAACTGTAATCTACCAACAAACAACTACTTACGCCTGTGGCAAAGCAAAGAGAGTCACTGTGAGGATGATACAATTATTATTTTGGAAGCAAAACAGTTTGCATTCTTGGAAAGCGTTAACAATTAAAGTTGAATAGATTTATTCAAGAGCAATGTAGTATAGCTTGGATTTCTCCATACATTCATACATTTCTTTACTAGTTAGAGATCCATATTCTTCACAGAGGACAAACGGGCTCAAATGGGCCATTCAGAAATTGGCACTCTTTAAGATTTGATTGTTTCTTTTTTCATATTTCACAATCATTTTCGACTCAAGAATTTTGCCCCATGATGTGATAATGCAAAGCTCTAATGTAATCGTATTCGTCTCAAATCTAATAAAATTTTCTATCTCCTTGATTAAATTTTTGTTAACACTGGATCAAGAGATCCTTTCTTATCGAGAAACCCTCTCGACAACTAAATTGATACATCATCATCTAATTAATCCTCTTGACCAAGGAGAACAGGCAAGGATCTATCAAAGTAATTTTTCGTAGGCTCACATTATTCAAGATATTGGTCAGCATACCTTCAAGTTACCGCTTTAATAGTTCCTCGTGGAATCCCAACATCTCTCAGTCACCGTAGTGGCCTCTGGAAATCGTATACAGATACAAATTTTTCAGGGTATGCTTTACTAATATTCAACAATTCATTATATGAACTATACCAATTAGTAAAATTCAATTTTCAAAACCTACAAAATAATCAAACAAAAATCGCAACTGGAATGTTCAACAATTAATCCCCAACCCTCGAGGGTGCGATCGTTCTATTATCAGATTTCAATCACTAATCCCAAACAAAGTAGTTAAAACGTTGTTAAATCAAGAGAAAGAAGAGAAAAACCCAGATTGAGCTAAATTCCACCTTAACAAGAACAAACTAGGAATATCCTAAACAAACACCAAAATCTTCAGAAAATAACATGCTCGAAAACTATTCTAAGATCTATTAAAAATAAAAACTGGCAAAAGAAAAACTAAGAAATGAGCAAGCTTTAGAGAGAGAAACTCCATGAGAGAGAGAAATCCAGATTTGCCCAGTCATAATCCTCGTCAACCTAGTGAAATCGAATCTCTATTACACAAAGACCGAAATCTCTTCATTAATAGAAACAAAAATCCGTCTCTAAAACCGCTCTCAAATCTAAAAAACAAATAAAAATCTGCTTAAAAACTGAAAAATGTAGGTGCCTTAGAGAGAGAAATCCCAAGAGGCTCTCCAATCTTCTCCCCGCTGCTTTTTACAAATGGAAAACGAAAAGTATATATGGTCCAGGTGAAAATGGGTTGAAATTAGGTCAAAACCCACTTTCTGAGATTTTTTGTGGTTTCGCCTGCTGCTCGACAAAGCTTTCTCGGCCGCGATGCTCAAAGCTTTCTGGTCGCGACACTGGTCGCGACAGCTTGCTTGGTCGCGACACTGGTCGCGACACTGGTCGCGACATACTTCCTGGTCGCGACATACTTTCCTGACAGCAACCTGTTTTTCTTCTCCAACTTGTCGGGGCCATAACTTCTTCGTTTTAACTCGGATTTGGGCGTGTGAGTACTCGTTGGAAAGCTCTTAGAATGCAGCCATGAGAAAATTTGAACCGTTTGATGTTCCATATGGTACAGAAAAATTAATCTTCCCAGTAGCACGCTGTGAGACTCTCGGTTGACTATTCTTTTGGAAATATATTGCTCATTTCTTGCAAAATCACTTGTTTTTCATCAATAATCCTACAAAACCAAGTTTAGAGGAAATTTTATGAGTTTTACATGAATATGGATATAAAATGCACAAAATAGCATGTGAAATGAACTCAAAACATAGATGAGTTTTGCACTCATCAGTAATATAAATATTGTTTTTTTTTAAAGAGTAATATAAATATTGTTAATAACAAAAGTTTATAATTTTTTTGAAGATAAAAATAATTTTATTTATTCAAACTAATAATACATCGATATAAACATATAATCAAAATCGTTAAAAACCATAGAGGATGAAATAGCATCCAGGTTAATAGCATGATAAATTGATTCAAAGTCTATACATTTGATAGTTGAACCTACACATTTGATATTACCATTGTGACTAGAATGCTTATGATTCTAGTTCTGCATAATATTGACAACCATTGATTTGATTTCTTGTTACTGATCGGATATACTTTACTCGTTGAATCGTTCTCACACAAATGTAGTAAACTGTCTTTGTTGGGATTTGAATTTGGGACCCCTTCCCTATGCCTTTTTGAAATGGTTAACGCTCTACCATTTGAGATAGGCATGATGTGCAAGATGGTATTGGACCGGTCAATACCACCATGTACCGTCAAGTGGTTGGTGACCTTCAACATCTCCGAATGACTCGACCAAATATTTCCTTTGCTGTGAATAAACTCTCCCAACTTATGCACCCACCATCCGAACACCATCAGGGAGTGGTCGAACGTCTGCTTTGCTATCTTAATGGCATGAGATCATTTGGTATCCGGCTTCTTGCAAACACTCCTCTGACATTGCACGGTCTTCCGATGCATTGGTCGTAACCCAAATGATCGTATCTCCACATGTGCCTTTTCTTATTTTCTTCGCATAATCCACCATGGAGTTCTACAAAGCAACGCATTGTTGCTCGTTCTTCCATTGAGGCTGAGTGTCGTGCAATTGCGATTGAATGAGTAAAATCATCGTTGCTCATTCTCGAATGAAGCATCTTGCGATTGATTACCATTTTTTTCGTGACATGGTTCAGTTGTCTGAGTTGCATGTTATTCATGTCCTCATTGGTGACCAGATTGCTAACGCACTTACTAAATCTCTATCTCGGTCTCACCTTTTTTATTTATGTAACAAGTTTGTGTTATTTCTGGCACACCATCTTGAGGGGTTATTAAAGGCATTTAAGACTCCTTTTTATTTGCTTTATGCTATTACTGTTATAATTATATTGGAAATATATACCCCAACTCTTTAATAATATTCAACTCTTTCTCATAATAGGGTTGCTACATTTTTGAGGGCAGTGAGTACCAAATTTCCAACCAAAAACAAACCAAACCGAACTGTGTCAAGTAAACCAAATCGAGTGGTTCGATTGTGGTTTTTACACAAATCTCGGTTTCGATTTACAAAATACATAAACTGTGGTTTCGGTTAACTAATCGAAAAATATAATATATATATATATATATATATATATATATATATATATATATATATATATATATATATATATATATATAAGTATATATATATATATATATATATATATATGTAATAGGTTTCCCAGTTTTTGTGAGTTGTGACTTTCCCACTTTTGTCCGTCGCCTTTACTTTTTTCCTTTAAACAAAGTTTTTACCATTTTCCTCCAAACCAAAGCATATAAGCTATGATTTCTTCGGATTAGTTTCTTTTTCTACTAAAGTTAAAACATGTTATTGATTAAAAAAATCGTGATTAAATTATCTAATTTCATGCTTCATATATATTATTTATGGATGTATTATAAATGCACAAATGCATGGGATTGCAAATGAATAGATTGTATTCTTTCTTTTTGTCTTTGTATTTTTTGTTGTATTTATAATAAATATTAAAATTTTAATCTTTAATATATGATTATGGAATTGCACATTTATTTTTTAATTATGGTCAACCGTAAAACTAATATATGGTTAATCGAATAAATGATTAACCAAAGATTTGATTAACTATATTAATGATCAGTTTTGTTTATATAAATAAACCAAAACCATGTGATCTGTTTTTATTTTGTGTCATGATTTAATGGAAGGTGAAAGAGTTGTCACTTTTTATAGTGACACAACGTCGCCACCCTCGATGTAGGCACTAATCTTCGTATGATGAAAAAGCAAAGAGGCTCATGCCTTCGAATGGGTCCGGGATGAGCTGGTAATTGAGCCCTATCCACCGAACTAGCTTGACCAATCCGAAATTAAGGTTAACTAGATTACCAAATAAACTTAATTATGCATGTAAATCTAATGTCTTAAAAATCGATTGATTGATCTCGCCCAATCAATCGAATCATCGATGGGCCACTTTTGACTTGTCCAACCAATGAATCCATCGATAGACCACTTTCTTTTCAATATGGTTCTTTCTAATATGGTTCAAACCCCTCTGGGTCTCACTCCATTCCAAACATAAGGTCCCGTGTGCGGGCCTGCTTATTCCTTTCTATGGGCCCCAACTCCACGGCCCATTAAAGCAGGATTCCTCAAGGCTGAATCAGCCCATAAGCCTCTAGTCATCTTTTGCCCCACCTATGTGGGACCTTAACGCTGCAAACGCGACATAAGGCCCATTAAATTAAACTATACATTTACTATTATCAAAGTTGTGAAATATTGATAATATATAAATTAATGTTAAATTAGATATTATTTTTAAATAAATAAAATATATATAAAAGTTCAATTTGCAATATATTTTTATATTTTTAGGTATGAAATATTTTTTAATACATTTTTAATTTTAAGATGATAAACCTGCTTTTGTTGGGACTTGAATTGAGAACCTCTTTCGTATATCTTTTGAAACAAAGATACCTTTTCGAAACGTGGATCGCTCTATCACTTAAACTAGGTATGATTGAGCAGTATGAAATATTATTTTTAATCATACTGCTTTTAATTTTTAAGAATATTTAAGTTTTAATAAATATAAATTGTTGGTTATGATGTCATTGATTCAATTGTCATTAAACTATCGATTTGATTATTGAATCGTGAATTAATAAGTTTTCCAATTCAATTGTCAATCCAGATTTAAAAACATTGCATGAAGCTCATCTATAGTCAATCGCTCGAGTCAGGTCCACCTCTTGTACTTTATAAAATTATAAAATATCAAATTTTAATGTAAACAAATTAAATAATAATAAAAATCTGTCTCAACACTCTATTCATACTTAAATTTTATACATATTTTACTTAACGAAATTTAAGATGAATATCCATACGCCATTTTTTATTATCGTGATTTAATATGATAAAACTAAATGTAAAAGACAAAATCTTATCCCACCCTAAAAACACATTAAAGAACATACATTGCCATTAGAAGTTTGCACCTTTATTTATTTAGTATAAATATTGTTTTTTTAAAGCTAAGCACTTTAATTTCTATAATATAATAAATGGTTCCTATTAGGACTTGAAATCGATCCCTTCTCCTATGTTCTTGCCTTTGAAATGTTGAGCGCCTCTACCACATGAGTTAGACATAATGGGTAATAAAAATACAGCTTAATAAATGTTTTTTATAATTTTTGAAGAGAAAAATAATTTTATTGAGTTAAATTAGCGATACATTGATAAAAATATATAATCAAAACGCTGAACCATAAATGATGAAATATATCCAAGTTAATAGCATGATGAACTGCTCAAATACTATACATTTGATAGTTGAATATACATGGGTTTGATATTACCATTGTGACTAGAATACCTATGATTATAGTTCTATAAGCTATATTAACGCCCCACATTTGCTTCCGATTTATTGTAATTAATTCAGGCTTTACTCGCTTGAATCGCCTCATATAAATACAAGCATCACAAAGACAACGATTTATTGAAACAAATGTCGCATCAAGACGATAACAGTTAAACACCGCACCAAAACAACGACAATCACACGACATACCAAGACGACTACTAAAACATGAAAAAAAAACAAATGAAAACCAAGATCTTATTAAATAATCACTTTATTGATAAAGAAAATTATGAAAAGAGGTGTAGAAGGGGTGATTTAGTACAAGAATTCAAGAAAAAATCACCCTCCTTACTTAGTTAAATGTAGTGGTAACATAAAAAAATAAATTAATTAATAAATAAATAAATTGATAAAAAGAGGTTAGAGTTTTTTTATGCTAAAAATCTCCCAGCCATAGGTTATCCCTGACAAAAGTTTATAATTATTAACTAGGTAGTGGGTCTTGTGGAGCAAATCTCTAAACCCTAGCCTCTCTTTCTCTTCACTTTTTCTTTGTAAGCCTTTTTTTTTTAAGAAAAGATTGGTGATTTTTTTATCATTTTTAGCCTGAAATCACCTATTTACATTTTTTTTATATGTTTTCTCAATAAAATAGTTCTTCCACATAATTCTAGGTTTTTATATTTTTTTTTTTGTGATTTAGTCGTCGCCTTTGTGCACGTGTGGTTGTCATCGTCTTAATATAGTGGGTGTGTCATCTCAATACGACGGTTTGGTTTTCGTTGACGCTTATTTGTGTTTTAACGATTCAAACAAGTGAAGTATATATAATCAGAAACAAGAAATCAAATCAATGGTCGTCAATATGCTATAGAACTTGAGTCAAATATATCAGTCATACACAATATCATATAGACCTCACCATCAAATATATAGGTTTTGAGTCATTTCCATGGTCCCATTAACATAGATGTTGTTTCATCCTTTACATTTTTTAGCATTTTTTGATTATATAATTTATATCAATAGATATGTTAAATTATGTAAATTTCATTTTATTTTTTTTAAATATACCTTATAATTATTAATTAGGTAGTGGGTCTTTTGATTTTTTATTTTTTTTAAATTAATTGAATTTCTAAACTTAAATTTCATTTAAAAAAAAAAAAGAAAAGTAGCAATAAAAAAATGTAGGAAGGAAAATGACAAAGAGCCTCGATTATTAAAATGGTGAAGCAAAGTTTTCAGGAGTATGAGGTTTTTAAACTCACTACTGATGGCCTAGGGCCAAATTCCTTGGTCCAAGGTTCCGTCTTAGCCCACGATGTGAAGCGGCCCAAGCCCACCGATCATAGTAAAATTGATAGGCACTACCTAAACAGGAAATCCAGAGGCCAGTCTGTGAAAGTTGGGGTGTCCTCCTAAAGGCTAACCTTAGGGCGGCCCGTCTAAAGTTCCAAGTCCCCCAGTCGGTTCCGCTCATAGCAAGTTTGTTATGAACGAATGGATAAAGGCGAGAAACACGCAAAAGGTACTTATCCACGACTTTCCTAGTTCTCAAATCCCTTACTTCTAAGAAGATTAATCCTTGATAAAAAAGGATTAGTCTTCAATAAGGAATGAGAGATTTTATCCCAAAGAAGAGAAGATTCTTCCCTGAGAAAAAAGGGGGAGGGATCCATGAACCACTTTCAATAAATCGGGAGGATTTCCCATGATGAGAAGGTAAGTAATTCCAACTGTGCATACTTCATCTCCATCTCCATACTTTTGCTGACTTATTCATCAGAAATGACCTTTCCCTCTTTATGTGCCAAAAATAGGTTCAACAAACAATTAATCCATAAATCAACCATAATAAGTAAATAATTTTTACATGAAAACCTCAAATAAAAGGGTAAAAAAACCATGGGACTCGGGAGGGGCCACTTAAACTTCCACTATTTCAGTAATGACAATAATGGGTTACACAGTTCTTCTCTAACAAGAAATTTAGAGGCTCATAACAACTACATCAAGAATATCATTCTAGAATACCAAAACAACAAATATCAACCCAATGATGGATAAATCAAGAGAAAAGATGAAATATTTCACCAAAAGAAGAATGGCTTAAATGGATATTGTGGAGAGCTAACAAAGAATCAAAATCGCATATTGAAGAGCACTTTACAAGGAGTCACTATATCAAATTTGAGCCAAACCGATATTATTCGACCTTCCATCTTACAAAGTTAAAATCAAAACCCTAACCCCTCTTTTCTTTCTCTCAAAACTGCTCTCCCCCTGTTTTTCATTCTTGGCTACTGCCTCCTTACACTTCTCTCATGAGAATTGCTTTTTCCTTTTTTTTTTCAAAAAAAAAAAAATCAAACAATGGGCTTAGCCTATCAGTCTTCTTCTATATTTCTGTGTGCTAATCTTCGGTTTAATCTTGCAAACAGGTTACTGTGAATAAAGAATTCCCTGGTGATGCTCAAGAAACTCGATTAAAAAAGGAGAAAGAAAAAGTCAGATGCTTGGAGTGAGTCCCTTCCACCAAGACCTAACCCAAACTTTAGACGGGGGTTATCCCTCTCCATCCGGGTTAAAGAAAATCTAAAGGGACAAAGAAAAAAATACCCCAAATTATGGAAAAGAAAAGAGAAACCGATTCGGTGATTTCCTTGTTCCCAAGAAATCTTCTTCTTCTCTTTTTCTTTTTTCTTTTCTTTTAGTTTTTTGAGAAATGATTCATCTCACCGCTACACTCACAAAGGGAAACCATCATCTCACTAATTGGCTCAGTGAGTTTGCTACTCGATTCAATGAATTACTTTTTAGTTTTAACAATAATATGTTTTGAAAATGTATAAACAACAAATTTCTCGATAAAATATAAAGCAAATATTTTTAATATAAAATAAAAATCATTTATTATATTGAAAAATCATGTATGTGGTGTTTTTTTAGATAAACATTCATTGATGATCCTTCGAAAAACACTTTTAGGAAAATTATTTCGCAAAGCTCATTTGGATAGCATCCAATATATAATATTATAAGAATTTACTGTGATGTTTACAATTAAAAATGATACATGCTTCTTCTAAAACATTTCCTAATGAAAATAGTTTAATTTATTAGAAATACTTCAAGTAAAAACACATTCCTATGTAAAGAAATAGTCTCATCATCATTTTAGACATTTTTCAAAGGTACCACCTTTTATATATTATTAGCTCCCATGAACAAGGTAATGAAGATAGAAATTTTTTTGGAAATATGAAAATTATTCATCACTAAAAAAAAATTTTTATCGGTATCAAATTGCAACCAAGCATCGCCAAAATTGTCATGTATTTTGACTTGTGAATACACCTACGATAGATGATTCTGCATAAAGCAAAATAGGAAACAAATGAAAAAGAAAAGTGTGGATGTGCTTATATTATAATGATGTAAAGAATTACTGCTTAGTGTGACCAACAGCCCTGCCCCACATCACTTGCTCATGATCTTACTAAACTCTATTTTATGGATTATAAATACACCAAGAAGGGACTCCAATTGCGAAATACAAAGAGGAGTTCGAGCGGAGCCAATGCCAACGATTTATTCAACTCCTCCTTCATTACTTGTAAGTGCATTTATATTCATAAAAGTGCCTTAAAAATACTTTTTTTTTTTTTTTTTGAAAGAAAAAAAAACCCAAATTCCCAAACACTAATCTTATCATAATGAATATTTTTAAGAAGAAAACCATTTTATATTATTTAACTTAAAACTAGTATAGGAAAATATGTCTAAAGGGCATTATGAGTATGTTTGTTTTATGTTTTTGAAATAAAGGGAGAATAGTTTTTAAAAATACAACATACCTAATTTGGGATCTGTTGTTCTGCTTTTAAAATACGTTTTGAGAACATATTTTGCAATACAGGAAAACATCATCTTTGTGTTTTTTGAAAACTATTCTTGTTATCTTTTTCCTTTTCCATTTTTTTTTTAAAGATAAATAATTTTATTGATTCAAACTAAGAATACATCGATAGAAACATATAATCAAAATCGTTAAAAACCATAAATGATGAAATAACATTTAGGTTAATAGCATGATGAATCCGCTCAAAACCTATATATTTTATAGTTGAGTCTACACATTTGATATTGTTATTGTAACTAAAATACATATGATTCAAGTTCTATAGCATATTAACGACCATTAATTTGATTTCTTATCACCAGTGACTAAAAAATCGGTTTTTTCAGCCGATTTATCGGCGAAAAATCGATTTTCAGGCAGCATGAAAACGATTTTTACAAAAGAAAATCGGAAGTAAAAAAATCGGAAAAAAATCGGAAAAAGTTGCCGATTTTTCGCCGATTTTTTGGCGACTATGACGCACACGCCTGGGAGGGGCGTTGGAGACGATAATTTCGACAATTTATCGCTGATAAATTCAAAAAATCACAGAAAAATCGGCGATATTTTGACGATTTTTCGGGGAAAAAAAAACTGATGATCCTTACCCTCAAATTGTTTCATGTTTTTTATCTAACGGTCCAAATTTCGTCCGCCTTTTTAGAAGAATCCAACGGCTATATTTTTTATCCAACGGTTGATTTTAAATCTGAACCTTGATCTAACGGTCCATAATGATTTCTAATGGATATATGATGATCCAACGGTCAGATTTTAACCAAAATCAAATCCAACGGTTAGAAATAAATTACAACGGTTTTTTGACAATCTAATGGCTATTTTGACTCCAAAAAATTCTATAAATACCCCTAAAATCATACACTTTCATTACAAACTCATTCATCCACATCTAAGCTCCATTTCACTCTCAAATAATTTTTTCTTTGTTCTTTATCCTAATTTTTTGGAAGATCTTTGTGAATTAAGGTATGTTTCTTTGTTCATTAATTTTGTTTTTATGCATATTTTATTTAGTTTTTTTTTTGTGTTGAAGTAGTTTATAATAAATATTTTTATACTATAGTTTTACTTTAGTTTTATAATTTGATAATACTATAGTTTAATTTTTAGTTAATTAATTATATTAGTTAGTTAGTTAATAGTTATTTTAGTTATATAATGTTTCAAACTTAGTTATTTACTATAATCTTATTTTAGTTATATAATGTTTGAAACATTTTTATACTATAATCTTTTTTTAGTTATATAATGTTTGAAACATTTTTTATGCCTATAATCTTATTTTTTATACTATAGTTTTATTATAGTTTCATTTGATAATATAATTTTTAGTTAATTAATTATATTAGTTATTTAGTTAATAGTTATTTTTAGTTATATAATGTTTCAAACTTAAAGCTATTTTACTATAATCTTATTTAGTTATATAATATTTGAAACATTTTTATATTATAATCTATATTTTTATACTATAGTTCATTTGATAATAATATAATTTTTTAGTTAATTATTTATATTATTTATTTAGTTAGTAGTTACTTTGGTTATATAATGCTCAAACTTCTTAGTTATTTGGATATAATCTTATTTTAGTTATATAATGTTTGAAACATTTTTATACTATAATCTATATTTTTTTATACTATAGTTTTATTATAGTTTCATTTGATAATATAATTTTTAGTTAATTATTTATATTATTTATTTAGTTAATAGTTATTTTAGTTATATAACGTTTTCTCTCAAACTTTAGTTACTTACTATAATCTTATTTTAGTTATATAATGTTTGAAACATTTTTATACTATAATCTATATTTTTATACTATAGTTTTATTATAGTTTCATTTGATAATATAATTTTTAGTTAATTAATTATATTATTTATTTAGTTAATAGTTATTTTAGTTATATAATGTTTCAAACTTAGTTATTTACTCTAATCTTATTTTTTAGTTATATAATATTTGAAACATTTTTATACTATAATCTTATTTTTTATAGTATAGTTTTATTTTAGTTTGCATTTGATAATATCACTTTAGTTAATTAATTATATTATTTATTTAGTTAATAGTCATTTTAGTTATATAATGTTTCAAACTTAGTTATTTACTATAATCTTATTTTAATTATATAATGTTTGAAACATTTTATATTATAATCTTATATTTTTATACTATAGTTTTATTATAGTTTCATTTGATAATATAATTTTTAGTTAATTAATTATATTATTTATTTAGTTAATAGTTATTTTAGTTATATAATGTTTGAAACATTTTTATACTATAATCTATATTTTTATAATTTGAAACATATTACTTACATGCATATTTTATTTTTAATGTATCTTAGTTTTAATTTGGTTTAATTTGATAATAATAAATTAAGTTATATATAATGTTTGAAACTTAGATATTAAACATCCTACTATTTCATTATTTGAAACATATTACTTACATTAAATTTTAGTTATATTTATATAATGTTTGAAACTTAGATCTTAGATATATTTAATATTAGAAATTTAGATCTTCTTAGATATCTTAATGATATTATTAAGCTAGATATCATGTTAGAAACTTAGGTCTTACTTATGCTAAATTACATATATATATAATGTTATTAATTATTATAATGATATCATATACAAATATCACACTGATTTGAATTTTATTTTCAATAAAATCACATGTGTTTATAGAATGGCTAGTGGAAGTGGAGGCCGAGATCATGCATGGAGGTATTGTGCACCTTTGAGGGACATAAAAATGGAACAATTTGTAATTATTGTGGTTTAAGCTTAAAGTCTCATATGTCACATACGGATCCCTATTCAAATACTAAGAAATGTCCAAATGTGCCGCAAGAAGTAAAACAATAAATGAAGCAACTTTTACAACAGAAAAGTAAATCAAAAGAGAAAAAAGCAGCTGATATGGAAGAAATTCGAGCTGAATTACGAGGCACAATGGGAGTAAACATCATGGATCCCCATTGACGATGAGGAGCAGAGGAGGCGATGACGATGTGCATATGTATCCGTCGACATGCACCGACGAGCGAGATGAATATCGGTGCCAGCACGCGTATCAAAAGTTAGTGAATGGAACAGAGATTAGGTTACAGGATTTATGAGAGGCAAAAGAAAAATAGGTAAATTTTTATACCTAATTCATTTTTTCACATAATTATATATAAAATAATGTAAGTTGATTTTATTTTTTTGCATAATTGTAATAGGCTTTGAAGTTCTTCACAACCAGCGATCCATCAAGACGATACAAAGATCACAAAGTGTTCGTCACATACAGATCCATCACCGCCTAATTGCACCATCATCATTGTACAAGTTCTCGGTCGCAGAAAACAAAAACCTAAAAATATGTTCAAAAGTGGTTCAATCAAGGAAACAATGGGACGATTAATTAGCAAGCTCTTCAAGTATATGAAAGTGTTCCACCCTCAAAAAAGCTGACGCGACTCATTTTAAAAAACATGATTTTTGATGCACAACAAGCAGGTTTGTCTAATTATATAATATGTTTTACATTATAATCTCCATATGAAATATGTTTTAATAACCAGCTTTCCTTGAATTATTATATGTAGGGATGAGCATCGAACCACCATCTCCGTATGAAATCAAAAGGCATTGAAATCGAAAGTATGTTACATGGAAGCTTATGTCAACTTACAAAAGGAGAAATGGGAGACATATGGATGTACAATTATGTGTGATGGATGAACCGAGCTAACTAAATTGAGCATAATTAATTTCATGGTATATTCAAAATGAAGCCCAATTTTTCTCAAATCTGTTGATGCGTCAGATAAGATTAAAGACAACAAATGCTACAGTATGTTTGTTAAAGGACGTTATCAAGGAAGTTGAGAAGCAAATATGGTTTGAAATTCAATGTGATAATGATCAGCATTTGTGAAAAAGCGGAAAGTTGTTGATGAAGAAATACAACTGTATTGACTCATGTGTGCCACAAAGATTGATTTAACGCTTGAAGACATTGGTAAAAGGGATAGTGTCGTCGCTTCGACCCGGAATGGCCGAAAGATAACTAACTTCATTTACAATCATGGTTGGTTGCTTGCAAAAATGCGACAGGTATGTGGTGGAGATATCGTGCGTCCTAGAGCAACAAGATTTGCAACAAACTATATTGCCCTTGACAGTCTTCTAAAAAAAAGAGTGGTTGATTTGAAGAAAGTCTTTATTAGTAATGAATGGTCATCTCACAAGCTTAGTCGGGATGTCAAAGCCGACATGAGGTTGGAAAGCACTCATGTTTGATCATCAATATTGGGAGAAGGTGGAGAAGTTAGTGTCCATCTATGAGGCACTATACACAGTGCTTCGCATTGTTGATTTAGAAGTCGTCCCAACCATGTCATTTGTCTACGAAGGATCTCATTAATGCAAAGCGCAAATTTAGATCGATTCAAAAGCTAAAGAGTGGGTGAAACTTATCATCGCAGATCGTTAGGATAGAACTCTTAAGATCCCCTCATGCGTAAGGTAATCAATTAATAATATCCTTCACGATATTCACATTTACTAATTTTATGTTTATATTATTATCGCATACTACTTCCTCAATAAATCGTTGCAAAGATACAATTCTAAATAAAATTTCCATACAGACTGAGTTGGTTCTAACCCTGCTACCTCAAGTTTGCTCACATTATTTTTTCTAAATTAGATCCTAATGTTGAAGGCCTTTGTAATTTTGGGAAATCTTAGATAAAATAATGAGTTTCAATTTAATTTAATTTGATCTAATTTATTCATTGATTTTTTATTTTAGATTTTTGACATTTCACTCACAACTGCGACTTTCCCCCAAAACCTCGGGGTCCGCGATCACCCGTCAACCTCAAGGGAAATCTATACGCCTCGTATCACAGATTTTGATATTCGAGTAAAAATGGCCACTTAGGCCCCTGCATCAACATTCATCAAACATATACTCAATTATATTCCAATAGTCCAAGAGTTATTTCATTACTCTTAATACAAATCCATATTAAAATTTAGTACCCTAATACAATTATTCCAAAAAACCAATGCTTCACAATCCGGCTTTCTTCAAAACCTCTGTCTCTAGGACGAGCCGTCCCCTCGCACGCTCCCTGTACCTGAAATAATATATTCCCTCGACAGGGTAAGCTAATGCCCAGTAGTGGAATCACCCTAAATGGGTTACTCTCCACCTAAGTACATATGCAATGCTCCAATTTAAACACACACTCAAGTAAATACGTGATCCAACTTGAATGTCTACATGCCCATTCTCATGCTCCTAGTCTCCTCACGATTCCCTCACACTTGCCTAAGCCATGTATGAGAAAAATATCATTTTCAAAACAAAATTGTTGTTCTTGAAAATATACTACCGAACGTGTCGGTAAAAAGATGGGACTACCCTCCGAGGCGAATGTGTTGGAGAACTTCCCGAAACAGTCATGGTCCCTCAACGGAAAGTGTCCCGACTTACTGGATCTGCCTCCCAACCTCCATTCTAAAATCATCCCGTGAAATTCTTTTTCGAACCATGTTCGCTTTTCTTTCATTTTCATGTCATGCACTCACACCTAAATTTAGGTTACTCAAGATTACATGAAAATGCATTTATGCCATTTCAATCATTTTTATACAATATATCAATTATGCATATATTCACAAATTACATTCACACACCATATGTAATTTAATACGGATCAACCATCACCCAAACTAGCTCTCTACTTCTTGAGCTTTGCCCTAACATTCATCAAACATCACCCAAATTAGCTCATTTGAACAATTCACAATCTCATCTCCAATGGCTTACACACACAATTATATTCCATATAATTGAGCAAATCACAATCTCATCTCCAAATGCCTATACACACAATTATATTCTATATAATTGTGACATCATGTTAACACATCAAGCTTATGCATTAACCTATTAATTCCACACAACTCAAGTCATTCTCTTAAACAATTTCTCAATCCATTACACAAAAATTATCACGGCCAATTGAATCGCGATACTGGGTATGGTCTAATTTGAATCACTCAACCAAGTACATTTTCTCACAAAAAATTCCGTGATTACTATTCATGTCACTATTCACATGTCACTATTCACATGTCACTATTCATGTGTCACTATTCATGTGTCACTATTCCCATTGCAAACCCGGACTGCACTCTCAAACATAATGCTGGCTGTCCTCGCGGCGCGACACCTCACCAAACGCCGGTTCCTCTTGCAGGAAACCGAATCTCCATACCCATTTCCTGGGCCTCCTACACACCAACACAATTTATTTCATAAATTATGAAACAACACCCCAACAAATTTCCTGGCCACGTCATGTACCATCAAATGGGCTACAAAAATTCTCCAAAATTTAACACTTCGGTCCCAAGTTTTGGCACCGATCAAACGGCCCCTCACGCCTCAAACCAACACAAGCATTTACAAAACACTTAAATCGAAAATAAACCAAGTAGAATAAATCCCCTACCTCACGGAGTTTATCGAAACTCCAACTTTTTGGTGTTCACGCGTAACTCTCATCGCGTAGATCAACTTTGACTTCAACCCCGACGAAAACCTATGATCCAATTTTCATAGATCTAAGAAAGAAGCAAAGGGAAAAAAAATAAAAAATAAAATATCTCTCCTTTCTCTCCTCCACGCCCTCTCATTCTCCCAACGAAATGGCCTCCAGCCCATTTTATGATTTTTTTTTCCTTTTTATTATTATTATGATATTATTATATTATTATTATTATTATTATTATCATTTTGAATACATAACTTATATTATCTTATTCGGGTCCGTTTCTTCCCCAAAAAATTTTATTTCTTTTCAGTTTAATTATTTTAAATGAACTTTAACTCAAACTATTTTCTACTGAGATTTTCGTGAAAAATCTCGTCCCTAAAGTCATCGGCGACTTATCAAATTCGTAAAAATCGTGAAATATTATTCCGACCGGGCCTCGCATCCGACGAAACTTTTTCTCTCGTCACTAGATTTCGCGAGATGATTCCAACAGTGAAATCTGTTTCGTCATCCGAGATCTAGAGAATAAATTTCGGATTTTTGACCAAAATTACGATTTTAACCTTTTTTCCAGAAATTGGAATTTTCTCGGGTCTTACACAACTTATACTATTCTGTGATGCAAAAAGGATTTGGTGATCGGGCAACAATAACTTCAAGATCAAAAATGGTTCCTAGTGAGTGTTAATTCTCATTATACGTAAATTTTATAACTATTTGATTATTATATATTGAATATAAATAATTTTTATTGCAGTTGAATGGTGGTTTTTGTATAGAAATCACGCTCCAACATTAAGGAGTTTGGCCTTAAAGGTTCTTTCCCAAACCGCATCATCTTTCAACAGAAAAGAAATTGAGCACATTTGCTCTAATTCATACTAAACAAAGAAATTCCGCTTGCTTATCCTAGGCTCCAACAATTGGTTTTTGTTATTACAACATGAAACTAGAGATCCTTGATATGGAGGCAGAGATCGATAAAGTTGCCGAAAATAATTTTTCGACGATTGAAATTCTCAAACAGTTTGGTGAAGAAGAAGAGAATCAACTATTTCAATGGGTTAGAACTCTCCATTTAGATGATGAAGATGGAAATCCTGATCCACGAATTTTGCTGGTACTTCTATTATAGGTTATGATGGCTCAAGAGGAGAGGGGACCAATGATGGTAGTAATACTGGAAATGATAGTGGTGATATTGCAGATCCACAATAAAGTCAATATCCATTGAGCCCATTCACTGGTGAAGATGATTTCACTCATGCTACATAAGATGAAGACCACGGGTCTAGGAGAGCCGGGCCAGGTATTGGAGCCATTGGAAAGCCATATAGAGGAAGACAATGAATGATGACACCATACAATGAGGATTCGTTTTCTGCCAGTTTTGATTCCATGAGTATTGGAACTCAATTCAGTGATTCATCGAATGAGGATAACATATTTCCTCCTTATACAATGAGTTATAGTCAACCTTCTTCACATCCTTCAAGTTCTATTGGTGAAAAATATGGAATGGTTAACTATCCTCATGATCCACAAATGTCATTCCAAATTTCATATCAAATGCAAGAAGGATCTCAAACAAGCATGTGGGTGAACCCCGAATTTCCTATCCACAGAGAGGTTATGGTAGGGAGCTTCAACATATTTATATTACGACATGCTCGGTTACAATCAATATTATTGCAACAATATGTCTTGGTATGAATATTGTCTTCATTAAGATGGGATCCCTTCGTCAAATAATGTAATGGAGCCACATCAGTTTTCATTTTGGTTTTAAATTACTATTGTGATGTAATTTATCGATAAATTATAATGAATATCATCTTCAACAAGTGTATATTTGCTTATTTATGCATTTTTTATAATTCAACAAAGTATTTCCATGAATTTCAAAGTATTTTTGTTAATTTTTGTATTATCGATATTTTTGTCAAAATATCCACCGATATTTTCCGATATTTCCGTAAAATCCAAGTACCGATATATCCGTAATTACCGATATTTTATTCCTTACTTATCGCTTATCGAATATATTTTACTCATTTGAATCGCTCTTACACAAATAAACATCGTACCACGACGATGATAAACAAATGTCACACCAAGACGATAACAACCAAACACCGCATCAAAATGACGACAATCACATGCTACACCAAGACAACGACTAAAACATGAAAAAAAAAGAAAACAAATAAAAATCAAGATCTTATGAAATAATCACTTTATTGTTGAAGAAAACTATGAAAATATGTATAGAGGTGATGATTTAGGGTTAAGAATAGCCAAAAAAAATCATCCTTCACCGTCCTTAAACGAGCATTGATTGACAGAGAAAAAGTTGGAAATGAGGGTTTTTTTACATCCTAACAAAAGTTCATAATTATTGACTAGATAGTGGGTCTTTTGATTTTTTTAAAACTAATTGAATTTGAATGAAAGTCTACAAATTTTAAATTATGGAAACTTCATTAAAGTAGAAAAGAAAAGCTCAGAATTATTAATTGTGGGTAGTGGGTCGCTTGATTTTTATTTATTTTTAATTAATTGAATTTAATCTAAATTCATTTAAAAAAAAAAAAAAAAGAAGAAGAGTAGTGCAATAAAAGTCGCAGGAAGGAGATGACAAAGAGCCCGAATATTAAAAATGGTGAGCTGTGGTTTGCCGTCTCTTTGAAAAATTCAAACTCAAACTCAATCAAAAGCTTGTAGATCTCCATCTCCATGACATGTACAAATGACTTTTTTTTTCCATTTTTTTTTTTTTTATGACGTAAAATGAATAAGCTAATAAATAGCTCCTTAACAAACAACAAATTAAGAAACCCCGCTTTCTTCTTCCTCGTTATATGCTTAAAAAACACCCTACAAAACACCATGATACTCTTCCAAAAAAGAAGCTACATCCTCAAAATAATCTGAATGAGCCTCTTCTGCCTTCTTCAAAAAACATCATCCCCAATTTCATTATTTTAATGGTATGTCTCCGTCACCACCCTCCATCATCTTCTTCCTTTTGGTGGTCAATGATCAGAGTAAGTACTCCAACGCCTTCTCTCTCTCTTTTCATTTTCATTTTCATTTTCATTCCTTCTTTTTTTTCCCGAAAACACCATTGAAGAACAACCCGAGCCAAACCCACCTCTCGATCACATCCCGATTGGCCGGAGGATTCCGTTTCGCTTCTCCCTTCGTTCTTGGAAGATCCCTACGCCCTGCAGACATTCTATGCTACTCAATGTGGCGGGATCCCGACCAGGATTTTACTTGTAAAGTGCTAATTCGACCGACCGGCAACTCGTTCCCGTCGCCTCGCTTTAGCCTCCTCCGATCCCGCTTCCGAACCCGTCCGATCTCGGCCCAAGAACAGGAAATCGCCGCACGACCCGGCTCCCCGGAGGCCCCGTAATCGTCTGAGGAAGAGTCGGCGACTGGGGCGAGGAGGTCAGGGCGGTGGAAGAAACTGCTTGAAGCAAGAAAGCGGTAAGACTGTACCACGCCGTGGGAACAACCCAGAATAACGGTAACAACACCAAGGAACAGGGTTCAAAAAATCGGCCGACCGATACGACTCAGCCGATTCGTAACCGACTCGGGACTAACCGAGTCGACACTATTACCAGATAATGGTGACAGAATGGATCGGGCTAAACCCCAAGTGGAACTCCTAAGCAGGCACCTCACGCAGATGACTCCTACCAACCCTATGAAAAATCGGTTAAAATAAAGAGAATAATCTCATTATTACAAACAACCCAAAAATCAAACAAAAAATGCAAATTTTCTGATACCCATGATGGAATTTCAAAAAGAAAGAATAAAAATCCCAAAATCAGAGATTGATTGAAAATTTCGATTCAACTCAAAAGAAACGATTCAAACAAAGAAGAATTGAAGAAAGGGAAATTAAAAAAACAAAACCTAACTTACCCGTGGAGAACCGAGAAGACAAACGTACTCATACGTAGAGTCCCTTACCGGTCGAGCAGAATCGAGCCATAGAAGACTACTTCCGACGATGCTCGAGCAGTCCTAATGGAGGAAGAAAGTTTCCTTTAAACACCACTTCCAAAACGACGTCGTTTTGGTCCCTGACAAACCAAAACGACGTCGCTTAATTAGTGTTTTGAATTAAAAAAAAAATTCTCATGGATAAAACGATGTCGTTTTGACCCTAGAAATTGTATTTTCCATATCCAAGCCTACTAGCCCCCATTTTTATCTTGTTTTCAACCGAAAAATACATCATAGCCCTCCCAACCTTAATATTACCCACATAGAAGAGAAGAAATTATGTGTAATTTATTTTTACAAATTTTTATCCTTTCATATATTTGCATGATAGATTAGAATTTTAGTTGTTTTCTCTTTTTTTTTTTTTTATTTCTACCATCAAATCCATCATCTAGATAGTTCCATGAATGGAATACCTCGCTACTTAGTAACCTAATTCCTCGTGGATCAATACCTTTACTTTTTTTACACTATATTATTGAAAGTAACACGCACTTGCGCACATAGACGTGATATTTTACATACACATTCGAGCCTATTATAAACATTTCCATTCCTAACCGACGTGCCGGACTTTGGGTTCACACCCAATAATCCTCCTCTCGAATAAAGTTTCACCAATTCTCTACTAATCAAAATAGGATTTTTCTTGTCTTCACTACGTTTGGGTACATACTACGTGAAGCACCACCTGCTAGGGGTCGGGGGCTCACCACACCATCTGAAGGTCACATGTTCAATCCAAGCTCATTGCATCACTTGTTAGGACACTCATGGACCCTTTCCTATCCATGTTGGTATGATACTGTCCACGTGAGAAGAATTATGAGTTTTTAAGCATGGACATGCAACATCCAATTGGTATGAGGTCTTTTGAAGAAGACACCCAAAACAAAATCGCGAGAACTTAAACCCAAAATGTACAGTATCATACCAACGTGGATAAGGTAGAAATAGAATCCATCAGATTTATCAAAAATGTTTCTATTGATTTGGCGACATTGTGCTGAGCATTACACAAAATATTCTACCACGTTTTTGCCTTTCTGTCCACAAAGGAAATAGAATTTCATAAAAAAAAATCCATCAAATTATTTTTATAAGTTATTTTAAACTTCTTTATTGAAAAAGAAAGGACGGAGGAAAATATGCTGATTAGTGGTAGAGATGAGAAAGGCCACAAGGCCCACAACCAAACACCATAACATTATTCATTCGCGTATTATAAGATTTAATCTTCAAACATTTCCTCGACAAAGCTTTTGTCGCCTTTATGGGGCTAATCTAAATTGCATCTATTTGTCGACCGATCACGGCTTAATTTACCTACTAATTCTAATTTTATCCTAGTCCGAAATCAAAGCTATGCTCCTGCTGTACTTGGTGATGATAGAGTTATTTCCTCCTAAGCATTTTAGTTTAAAAAAACATATTACAATTACAAGATAAATTATTATTATTGCTTTTGGTCTTAAGATGGTCAAAAAGATATTAATGGCTGAGTTAAGTGGAAAAAAAGCGAGCTTTTGCTACGGAGAATCGATGCATCTCTCTCAGGCTAATTAATCTTCTGCCTAGTCATGAGTTTTTTTCATAGTTAAGAAATAATGACAGAAGTAAAATGTGGCAGGAGGATCTCAAAGACGAGAAAATTAACGAGGAGATGTGAAAAGTGAAAGACGAAAAAGAAAAAGAAACTGTAATTTTTAATTTGAGTGCTTTCTTTGGCAACAAGCTTAAGCCATACTAAGTAAAAACATAAATTTTCTTTCACTGATGATGATCAGAAACTTTTTCAAGTGAATACACATGTTCATTAAAATTTATTAAGTTTAGGGCGTTTGATGATCATTTTATAATTGGGTCAGAGGATAGGTTATATATTTTCCAAATCAAAATTAGTTTGCTTTATGCATGCCAGGTGCCAATAGCCTACTTGTTCACGCAATAACATTACCCCATGCAAAGTGGACTCAACCGAACCCCCAACGAGAGACCCAATCTACCACATTACAACTCTATTTCGCCCCGCTTCAACTTATCAAGAGAGCGAGTACATCACTCGACTAATTGAATAGATGGTTAAGACCTTCTTCATAGTTAAGTCCTCGAACTGCAAACAAGCTCCCAAACTCATCCGAAGTTGACTTTAAACTTTGGGAAGAAGCTCTTCATACACCCTAGAGCCCTCTATCCAATGCATCGCTCAAACCACTAAAAATGTCGATCTTTGTAAAGCTCTTCTATTGATATCATGGACTCCGGGCCAAACAATCTATAACAAATTCTATCCCACCTGGGGGCCTGCACGCCTCATGCATGTCATCGCTCATCAAATATCACATTTGAAGACTACTTGCTCCTCACAAGCCAATATCCATTAAGGTTCACACCGATTCTCACCGGCCAAGGAGAAGTTCACGATTGACAATAACATCATTGGTCCCACTTTTCATGGGAGGAAGAGGCATGGATAGTTAGACTTCTCTCAACTGCGGATAATGATAAATTAAGGTTAGAATTTGCCTCGAGATAATCTCGCGGGCTGGTTCAAACTAGAGTTATAACATGAGTGGGACTTAATATCGCTTGGTATCCAAATCTCTAATTTCTGCGTGACTTGAGGATAATCTCGCTGAAGTGATCATGCCGGGAATCCTAATCAGATAATGATTCAACCTTATCAAGAGTTCCCAATATGATATTCAAGATGTCTATTTAATTCAGATTATGGAACGCAGCTTCAAGATCAAGCCAAAGAAGAACAAGAGCAATAGTAGACGGTAGAAGGTTGCGTATACTACTAAGGTATTGCACACATTAATTCCTTTCACTTTGTGTGAGAGATGATATTCATCAAGTTGATATGAAAAGTGAAGGTAGTATGTCCAATGTTGTAAGTAGGGGAACAAGGGGATTCATTCTAAATTCCACATGGAGTGATTACGCGGAGAAGTGTGCTTTGAATGAGGGGAGATCTCATTCATGTAATACCGGTTGTAACCACTTCGCGACAGTGGAAATCCTAGCATTTTGGCATAGCCCCCGCAAACATAGGGCTTGGCCGAACCGCATAAACATATTTGTGTGTATTTTACTTTTTCGGTCCTATCATGAGATTCTGCTCTAATACTCATCAATGCTCCAATCGCTTGTTTGAACTTCTGATCACAACGCTCGAACATAACCAGAGAAGAAATGTGGAAGTGGGTTATTATCACTGCTACATCTTTTCAATTAGTATGGAAATCAAATCCTAACAAGTATTTTGATTTCTCGCTTAGTACATCACGCCCACCTCGCCTTCTTTCATATTTCTCGTGTGCTAATCTTCTCGGGTTAATCTTGCAAACGTGTTACCGGGAATAAAGAATTCTCGGGGTGATGCTCAAGAAACTGATAAAAAAAGGAGAAAGAAAAAGAAACAGATTTGGAGTGAGTCCCTTCTCCACCAAGACCTAACCCAAACTTAATGGGTTATCCTTCTCCATCCGGGTTAAAGAAAATTCCCAAAGGACAAAGAAAAAAATGCCAAAATTATGGAAAATAAAAAGAAACCGATTCGTGCTTTTTACCCCAGCTAGAAATCTTCTTTCAGACATAGGCGCACAAGGGCGCGCATGGCCGCGCAACACTCCGCCAACAATACACGACATCATCAAAGAAGGGGCCAGACATGGCCAACCTCAGGTGCGAGGCGCAGCGGCAAACGTGCATGGCTTGGTCAGCCGAGGTGTGTCACGACACAATCAAGCTTAGAATGTGCGGATAGGAGGGAGGCTTGGTGTCGCGACACAAATATGTCAGGTCGCGACATCACAGCAGCCGTCGCGATTACCTGCAGAATGCTTCGAAATGTTAGATTTTTCTCCTTATTATTTTCTAGATTTATTTGGAGTAAATTCTTTAATTTTCTTGAAGTTTAGGATCAATCATGAGGAAATCAGATATCATATCTCTCTTTTCTTAAAAATACAATAAAATAAGGATTGTGGTAGCTCGATGAATTGTTTTTAAGAATGAGAATGAAAAAAATGGTGAATCTTAAACTTTGAGTTTGTGAATCAAAGAAAAAAAAAAGTAGAGAACCACTGTACAAAAAAAAGTAAAAAAAAAGTGGGAATTGTAGAAATGAACCGTATGTGTGTGGCAAATAGGGTTGAAAAGTAAAAACTGAATCTTAACGTGATTTTGATTGGTGTAATTGAAAAGAGAAAAATTGACAAATAAAAGGCCACAAAGCATTTGTTATGGTTAATATCATTATATATAAGAAATTAGGCCTAAAAACATTCATAAAGTAAGTCTAGGAAACCTATTGCCTAAGAAATCTAGGTAATGATTGGATGTTGGAAAAAAAAAGTTCCTAGATTTTCCAATTAGATTTAGAAAAGAGAAGTAAATATTTGATAATAAATTCTTATAAAATAATAATAAACAAATATGAACCTTTGGAAGCTCAAGTTTTATAAATATATGTATTTAATAAGTATTTATGGATATATTTTTAGCAAGTAGATATTTTATTAAGATTTGAAAATTTATTTAGATCACATTGTGATTAAGATAAATATTAGAGAATAATATGATATAAAATATACTGATTGTGACGCCTCAAAACCCGGGGGTTTGTTGACTACCCGTCAACCCGCGGAATACTCGCGAATGTCGGGTAACCTGACATTTTTCACGAAAATCGAGCAGAGTCTCCTTTGTACGGGGAACTCTACCCAAATACAAACCTCAGATATAACCCTCGTCTCCAAACATCAATATCATGAGTACAAACAAACGCCCAATACAACACTACTCATCAATATATATATCCAACTATATCCACTCTGTAGTTCAATTGTTTTTACTTATACAACATATATTAAAAATTAAAACAATTTAATACATGTAGAACCATCAGTGCCACATCTCGGCCTCTTCAAAACTCCGCCCCTAGGTCGAGCCATCTCCTCGCACGCTCCCTCGTACTGTGAAAATAGTATCCCTCGACGGGGTAAGCTTAATGCCTCGCAGGAATTTCAAGTGGGCTACTCTCCACCTAAGTGCATATAATGTCTAAATAAACACACATTCAAGCAAATGCATGATCCTACTTGAATGTCTAATTGATCATCTCATACCCGAGTCCTCATCGACTCCCTCACACTCGCCTAAGCCTCGTATGAGAATTATTATGTTTATTTGTGGACAACCCTCCGATGTATATATATATCAATTGGGCCGTCTCCGACGATTGATATTATTTATGGACTACCCTCCGATGTATATCAATTTTGGGTCGCCTTCTCGACGCATTGATATTTTTAGTATGGACTACCCTCCGATCATTTTTAGTTTTAGACAACCCTCCGAAACCATTCCTCTAGACCCCACCTCATGCACTCACTCCTATCATCCTAGGGTGCCCCTAGTGCATATGGAATGCATGATGCCAATTCCATTTGCTGGGCTCTATAACACATGCAAATATATAATCATGCATATATTCACATAATTTAAATCACACAATCATGTTATGTAATTTCACATATCCATACACCAAAAATTAGCTCACTTGGGCTAATGATCAAATACGAGCAACTCGATTTGAATTACTCAACCAACACATTATTTCACAAAAATTATTTTTAGAACACTATTCTCGAGAATAGTGAAACCCCTAAGTATTATCTCCGAAAATCACCAATCACTCCAAGGCTCACTTTGTGAAACCCCACTTCACTCGCCTATTTCCTCCGGCTTTATACACATCAAAGCATCATTTATAGCATAGAACATCACCAAGGATGCCCAAACAGCCCCTAACCCCCACGGACTGCATAGAGAGGGCTCAAAAAAATTCTCACATTTCGATCCCAAGTTTTGGGACTGATCAAACGGCCACTCACGACCTCAATCAACTCAAACATCAACATAGCTCTTAAACAAAGAGTAAAACCAAAGTAAGGAGACCCTACCCTCACTTGAGTTTGTTTAAACCCTTAAACCCGCACCCACGCCGTAGACTTCCACGTCAGTAGCTTTCCCTTCTCATTCCAAGATCGCCGATGGTCGGATTTATAAAAATCTAGAGAGAAGCACTGTTCCTCTCTCTAGAATACACAAAAAAACTCCATTTTCTGCACCTCCTGCATCCTCCCCGTTTTGGCTTGTTTTATATGTAGACTAGGTCATGTTTTGTCTTTCTAACTTAAACAATTCCATTAATACCCCATGTCCTCTTTCTGGGGCTCGACATTGGTGATTATCTCAATACCCATTTACATTTCATTATTTACCATGCCACTTATGGCCATGAGTACGTGGTTATGCGTGACTTCGTTGCATCGAAAACGCTTTATGGCACCCGAATCATGTATGCCTCGTAAAACGGTAAATCTTGTCGCCCTCAAATTCACTAAATCACGCGGCTAGCTAGATTTCGTGATACGATTCCAACTGCAATCCGCTTTGTTATCTGAGATTCAGAAAATAAATCTTGATTTTAACCGAAATTAAAATTTTGTAAATCGAAATTAGCGATTCATTTCTTTTTCCAAATTGGAATTCTCCGGGTCTTACACTCGATAATAATCATTTTTAGTTGAATAGTTGATTTAATTGCTAAAATAAAATAAATAAATATTTGTAAACTGGTATTAAGAAGGGTTTCGATTTTTATGCAAGCTCTGAAACTCATTAACTAAATTATTAATAATAAATTAGGGATGTTTAAATATTATTGTTTAATAATGATTGAAATTATAAAATTGTTAGGATTCCTCAAACCTATAATTTTAGGTGAATAATTTAATTGCGATATTTCCTTATTATGCTAGGGGTGAAATAGTTCCTTGAGATTTTCAAATTAGCTTCAAGATTCTTGGCGTTCATTTGAGGTAAGGGATAATATTAATACATTTTCTGGGGTAAAGAGAATTATTTGTTTTTACGTCATTTTTATGATGAAATTTTTTAAATCGAATTATATAATTGGTTTATGAAAAATTTTATTTTATTTACTTGATTATTCATGGATCAAGCAATGATTTTGTATGAAGGTACTTTTAGAATTATTTTGTTTATGATAGAAAATGATGACATATGATATTTTGTGATTTGAATTTTTACCAAATATCCGACCGTTAGTTCGTCATGTCAATCTGAATAATAGTTGACACTATTCGGCCCTTGTCAATGGAAATAATTGTTTACCATTACATTCCTTTGTGGCGAATGTAATTGATTTGAACCCTAGTCTGTATTTATTTCGGTTAGAAGTTACTTGTACTAGTAGTGCTTGGTTTCGTCCAATCTTTTAAAAATGTAAACACTTGCAAACTAGCCACCCATTTGAAAGTCTCACATGTACTGACACCATTGAAAGTCTCACATGTTCGGGGCATCATTTGATATTTGTCGACTCGAGGAAAATGTAGTTTATTTTGGATATTGATATGAAAATGTTATGTTTGAATTTGATATGAAATAGTTGATAATATTTACATGAAATCAATTTGAAAATGTATTTGAGAATGTTTTGATGGAAAATTTTGAATGTTCTATCACATTTGAATACAAAGGTTTTGTGAAGAAAAAAAATCTCATATTTGTTATATGATTAGAAACCTTTTGATCCATGAAATTGTATTAGTATTTTTTATTGAGTTCAAAGCTCACTCTCATTCATTGATATCTTTTTAGGTATTTAGTTTCCGCGAGGCGTGATGGCTAGGTTAAGGATTCGTCATTGTTAGGATTTTGATTTTGGAACATGTTATGGACTTTGTTTAGTTAATGAGTTTATGTTTATTTGGATTTTTAAGTTATCAAAGTGGTTTGAAAGTGTAGATAATTATTATGGGTGGGCAAAAAAACCTAAGAAATCGAACCGATCGAAAAACCAAACTAAAATCGAACTGAAAAATAGGTTAACCAAATCGAATGGTTCGATTTTGGTTTTTGTTTTAGACAAAACTCAGTTTCCCACTTCTACCTGTCGCTTTTACTTTTCTACTCAAAACCAAACTTTTATCATTTTCCTCAAAACCAAAGCATATAGATTGTAATTTCTTTGGATTAGTTTCTTTTTCTACTAAAATTGTTAATTAAATTATCTAATCTCATGCATTTCATATATTATTTGTAGATGTATTATAAATGCACAAGTGCATAGGATTGCAAATGAATAAATGTATTCATTTTTTTTCTTTGTATTTTTTTATTGTATTTATAATAATTATTATAATTTGAACTTTAATATAAGATTATGGAATTGTAAATTTATTTTTTAATTATGGTTAACCGAAAACTGATATATGGTTAACTGAACAAATGGTTAACCATATTAATTGTTAGGTTATTGGTTTACATAATAACAAACCAAAAACCAATGATTGGTTTTTATTTTGTGCCACGGTTCAGTTAACCGAACTATGTCCATCCCTAATAATTATCTTGAACTTTTATGTTTGATCATACATGAATGTTGAGAGTTTATAAATTTTTGTTAGTATGAAATTTTGGATGTGAAAATTGATGATTTTATAAAGTTGCGCATTACTCTGAAAAAGTATTCTATAATTGACTCAATCCAATTATAATAAAAGATTGGATTTTCCGTGTAAATTAATAATCATGCCCCTAGGGATAAAGAGAAGAATATTTTTCTCACCCAAAAATATTCTCACTACCAACTTACGAAAGCATCCTCACTTTTCTTTTTATTTATTCGTGGATTCCCTAGATGATATGGATGGATGAAAGGTGAAGGAGCAATACTATTTACAAAGGGTATCACACAACGTCCTGTTACATTTTCTCGACTTTCAAACGCCTACCAAAACAAATGTCTCTTCCCCCTTGTCAAATTTGGTATAATTACCCTTTCTAATATTGTTTTATTTGGAAGTATGTAACATAGAAATTAAAACTCCACCATCCTTATTCTCCTTCATCTTTTTTTATAATTCTAAGTGGGGTGGAATTTCCATATTGGAGGGCCCAACCCACCACTGCCTTGATAGAGAAGACCACCTTTCTTGATGATGAGGAAGTGAAGAGGCTCCAGGCTTTCTTGATGGGTCTGACTTGGAGTTGGCAATTTGAGTATGATTTATCGAAGACCATCAACCTAAAATTAGGACTAGCCAGACTTTAACTAAGTAAGCTTAGCCATGCATGTAATTAATGTCTTAAAAATCAGATTGGATTGATCGATCGCCATTTTTTGACCGGTTCAATCGGGGATGGGCTATCTATCTGCCACTAAACTATGATTCTTGCGTTTGAATCAAATTTATTAGTTTCTAAATATCTTTTCGCCCCACCTATGTGGGACTCAACGTTGCAAACGTCACATATAAGGCCCTTTTAAATTTAAACTATACATTTACTATAATCAAAAAGTAGTGAAATATTGATAATATATAAATTAATGTTAAACTAGATATTTACTTAAATAAATAAAATATATATAATAGTTCAATTTGTAATATATTTTTATATTTAGGTATGAAATGTTTTTTTTAATACACTTTAATTTTAAGATGGTAAACTGTTTTTGTTGGGATTTGAATTGAGAACCTCTTTCGTATATATATCTTTTCGAAACGGTATACCTTTTCGAAACGGTGGATGCTCTATCACTTGAACTAGGTATGATGAGCAGGTATGAAATATTATTTTTAATCATACTCATTTTTAATTTTTAAGAATATTTTAAGTTTTAATAAATATAGATTATATATTATGATGTCATCGATTCAATTGTGATTAAACTATCGATTTGATTATTGAATCGTGAATTAATAACTTTTCCAATTCAATTGTGAATCCAGATTTAAAAACATTGCATGAAGCTCATCTGTATTCAATCGCTCGAGTCGGGTCCACCTCTTGTATTTTATAAAATTATAAATATCAATTTTAATGTAAACAAATTAAATAATAATAATAAATCGCCTTGAATACCTATTCATACTTAAATATTATACATATTTTACTTAACGAAATTTAAGATATCCATACGGTTACATTTTTTATTATCGTGATTTAATATGATAAAACTAAATGTAAAAGACAAAATCTTATCCAAAGAATCGATCCGACTTAAACACATTAGAAAGAACATACATTGCCATTAGAAGTTTGCACTCTTTTATTTATTTAGTATAAATATTTGCTTCTTTTAAAGCTACACTTTAGTTATAATATGGTAAATTGTTCCTATTAGGACTTGAAATCTGGATCCCTTTCTCCTATGTTCTCGCTTTTGAATGCTGAAAGGTTTCTACCACATGAGTTAGACATGATGGTAATATAAATATTGTTAATAACAAAAGCTATAATTTTTTTGAAGAGAAAATAATTTATTTATTCAACTAATAATACATCGATATAAATATATAATCAAATCGTTGAAAACCATAATGATGAAATAGCATCCAAGTTAATAAAGATGATGAACTGCTCAAATACTATATATCCGAGAAGGAGCATACATATTTGATATTACCATTGTGACTAGAATACCTATGATTCTAATTCTACAGCATATTAACGTCCATTAATTTGATTTCTTGTAATTAATCTACTTACTCGTTTGAATCACCCTCGTATAAATAAGCATCACAGCACAACGATGACAAACAAATGTCGCACCAAGACGATAACAGTTAAACGCCGCATCAAAACAACGACAATCACACACCATACTAGGACAACTACTAAAACATGAAAAAAAAACAAATGAAAACCAAGATCTTATGAAATAATCACTTTATTGATAAAGAAAATTATGGAAAGAGGTGTAGAAAGGGTGATTTAGGGCTAAGAATGGACAAAAAAATCACTTCTCCTTACTTAAAGGAATAGAGGCTAATAGAAAAAAAAAGTTGATAAAAGAGTGCTGAGTTTTTTAGGTAAAAATCTCTAGACCATAGGTTATCCCCGACAAAAGTTTATAATTATTAACTACGTATCGGGTCTCAGGGAGCACCTCAAACCCTAGCCTCTCTTCTTCACTTCTTTCTGTAGTTCTTCTTTAAGAAAAGAGGAGTGATTTTTATCATTCTTAGCCTGAAATCACTCATTTACACATTTTTTCTGTCTTTTTTCTCAATAAAGTGGTTCTTCCAAACAATTCTAGGTTTTTATTTTTTTTTTCATGATTTAGTCATCGCCTTGATGCGCGTTTTATTGTCGTCGCCTTTGTGCACTTGTGGTTGTCATCATCTTAGTGCAGTGGGTGTGTCATCTCAGTACGACAGTTTGGTTTTCGTTAACGTTTATTTGTGTTTTAGCAATTCGAACGAGTGAAGTATATACGATCAGAGACAAGAAATCAAATCAATGGTCGTCAATATGCTATAAAACTTGAGTCAAATGTATTCTAGTCACAATAGTAATATCAAGTATGTAGACTCAACTATCAAATATGTAGGTTTTGAGTCGTTTCATTATGCTATTAACCTAGATGTTGTTTCATCTTTTATAGTTTTTAGCATTTTTTATTATATGTTTCTATCAATATATTGCTAGTTAGAATCAATAAAATTATGTTTTTCTTAAAAAAAAAAAAAACTATGTTGTGGGTCTTTTGATTTTTTTTTTTTTAAACTAATTGAATTTGAAATGAAAGTTGTCTACAAATTTAAATTATGGAAATTTCATTTTATTTTTTTAAATATAATTTTATAATTATTAATTAGGTAGTGGGTTTTGATTTTTTTAAATTAATTGAATTTCAATCAAATTTCATTTAGAAAAAAAAAAAGTAGCAATAAAAAAATAGAGGAAGGAAGATGGCAAGAGCCTGATTATTAAAATGGTGAAGCAGAGTTTTGTGAGTACGATGGTTTTTAAACCCACTACTTAATGGGCTTAGGGCCCAGCCTACTTGTTCCAAGGTCTGTCTAGCCCACTATGTGAATCGGCCCAAGCCCATCGATCATATTAAAACTGATAGGCACTACCTAGACATGAAATCTAGAGGCCAATCTGTGAAAGTCGGGGTGTCCTCCTAAAGGCTAGCCTTAGGGCGGCTCGTCTAAAGTTCCAAGTCCCCCAGCTGACCGTCTTTCCGCTCATAGCAAGTTTGTTATGAACTAATGGATAAAGGCGGGAAACACGCAAAAGGTATTTATCCACGAATTTCCTAGTTCTCAAATCCCTTACTTCTAGGAAGATTAATCCTTGATAAGAAAGGATTAGTTTTCGATAAGGAATGAGATATTTTATCCCAAAGAATAGGAGATTCTTCCCTAAGAAAAAAAGGGAAGGGATCCATAAACCACTTTCTATAAATCGGGAGGGTTTCCCACGATGAGAAGGTAAGCAATTCCAACTATGCATACTTTCGTCTCCATTTCCATACTTTTGCTGACTTATTCATCATAAATGACCTTTTCCTCTTTATGTGCCAAAAAGAGGTTCAACAAACAATTAATCCAACAACAAAGCCAACCAAGTAAGAATAAATCAACCACAATGAGGCAACAATTTTTACGTAAAAAACCCTCAAATAAGAAGGGTAAAAAACCATGGGACCCATATACCACTTAAACTTCCACTATTTCAACAATGACAATAATGGTTTACACAAAGTTCTTCTCTAACAAGAAATTTAGAGACTCATAACAATCATACATCAAGAATATTACTCTTAGAATACCAAAAACAACAAATATCAACCCAATGATGGATAAATCAAGAGAAAACAGGAAATATTTCACCAAAAGGAAGAATAATGAAATGGGTATTGTGGAGAGCTAACCAATAATCAAAATCGCTATTATTGAAGAGCACCTTGCAAGGAGTAACTATATCAAATTTGAGCCAAAACCGATATTGTTTGACCTTCCATCTTACAAGAAAATCAAAACCTTAACCCCTCTTTTCTCCCTCAAAACTGCTCTCCCCTTCTGTTTTTCGTTCTTGGCTACTGCCTCTCTACACTTCTCTCTTGTGATTTGCTTTTCTTTTTTTTTTTTTTAAAAAAAATCAAACAATGGGCTTAGCCTATTGGTCCAGCCCACACAAAGGGGCAGACCCAACACAATTAGTATAGAAATCAAATCCTCTAACAATTTCATTTTCATTTTTCTCTTGTTTAAGTATTATCATCAGTTCACCTCAGTCTTCTTTCTCTATATTTGTGCTAATCTTGCTAATCTTGCAAACAGGTTACTGTGGAATAAAGAATTCTGGTGATGCTCAAGAAACTGATAAAAGGAGAAAGAAAGAAACAGATTTGGAGTGAGTCCTTCTCCACCAAGACCTAACCCAAACTTTAGATGGGGTTATCCTTCTCCATCTGGTTAAAGAAAATCCCAAAGGGACAAAGAAAAAATGCCAAATTATGGAAAAGAAAAGAGAAACTGGATTCGGGTGATTTCTTGTTCCAACAACCTTCTTCTTTTTCTTTTTCTTTTTCTTTTTTAGTTTTTGGAGTTAAATATTCATCTCACCGCTAAGACCCACCTTCATGAACTTCACAAAGCAAACCATCATCTCACTAATTATTCAGTGAGTTTGCTACTGATTCAATAAATTACTTTTAGTTTTAACAATATGTTTTGAAAAAGTATAAACAGTTCGATAAAATATAGAAAATATTTTTAATATAAAATAAAAAATCATTTATTATATTGAAAATCATGTATGTGGTTTTTAGATAAAACATTCATTGATGATCCTTCTGAAAACACTTTTAGAAAAATTATTTCAGTAAAGCTCATTTGACAGTAATTCAATATATAATATTATAATTACTTGCAGATGTTTACAATTTAAAAAAATGATACATGCTTCTTTTCAAAATACTTAATGAAAATAGTTTAATTTATTAGAAATACTTCATAAAAACATTCTATGTAAAGAAATAGTCTCATCATCATTTTATAATACTAACTTCATGTGCCTTACAATCCTTAAGGATTTGAGACATTTTTCAAAGGTACCACCTTATATATTATTAGCTCCTATGAACAAGGTAATGAAGATAGAAATTTTTTGAAAATATGAAAAATTATTCATCACTGTAAAAAAAAAATTTGTATCAAAATTGCAACTGCATTGCAAAATTGTCATGTATTTCTGACTTAAATACACCTCTAATGATAGATGATTCTGTATAAAGCAAAATAGGAAACAAAATGAAAGAAAAGTGTGATGCCATTATAATGATGTAAAGAATTACTGCTTAGTGTGACCAACAACTCCTGCCCTACATCACTTGCTCATATTCCTACTAAACTTATTTACATTATAAATACACCAAGAAGGACTTGCGCTATGAAGCCAAAGAGGAGCCTGAGGAGCCAATGCCAACGATTTATTCAGTCCTCCTTAATTACTGTAAGTGATTTATATTCCATAAAAGTGCCTTAAAATACTTCTTTTTTTTTTTTTTTTTTGTTTTGAAAGAAAACCCAAATTCCCAAACACTAATCTTATCATAAATATATTTTTAAGAAGAAAAACCATTTATATTATTTAACTTAAAACTAGTAGAAAATATGTCTAAAGGGCATTAAGTGAGTATGTTTGTTTTATGCTTTTTAGAAAACAGTTTTGAGAATAGTTTTTAAAATACAAATACACGAATTTGGGATCTGCTTGTTCTTGTTTTTAAATATTTTGAGAACATATTTAAAAATAGAAACATCATCTTTGTGTTTTTTGGAAAACTATTCTTGCTATCTTTTTTCCTTTTCCATTTTTTTTTGATAAATACACTTTTTTTTTTTCTTTTGTAGAAAACTACGAACAAATGACCTTCTACACATACGATTAGATAGAGACCCACAATCTTCAAAACTAATATTAGTAACATCGTTAGGGAAATAGACAATTATTTTAATCAGATACCAATACTCGATTAAGCCAAACAATCAACAGTTCTATTTGCTTCTCTAAAGACATGTTTGCATTCATAGATGTTCATATCATAAGATAACTTCTAGGTATCCTCCATTAATAATATAATAAAACTAGGGATATTAATACTTTTATTATAGCAATCTATTACAATCTCTAAATTTGAGTAACCACTATTCTTGGCGGCTAAAATCTCATATCTTAATGTTATGCATTCGATAATAATTGTAGAGGACTTGCCTAAATGCCTGCATCCAGCCATCTTTATAATACCATTTGAGTCTTTAATGACCCATCCTAAAGCACTAGTGTCATTTATCCCCAAACCATCAAAATTTAACTTGAATCTATCATAGATAGGGGGAATCCAATGAATCCATTTTTCCATCATTGGAGAGCTCTTATAACCTTCACTTAAGTGATGATGGTCTATCAAATGATCTTGCAAATTTTGAAAAATTATAGTAGCTTTCAACACTTGAAAGAGGTTGGTGTTGAATCTTTAAATACTACTTGATTTCTATGGTTCTAAATATTTCACATGATTATTCCAATCTTTTCCATTGGGTGATTAAACAATTTGCAATTCATTTTGTAGTTTTTATGAAATATTTCTAACCATTTGTATGGTGTCCCCTCATATAAGAGAGGTATAATTGTATCTCAAGATGTCCAAATACTTTAAGTAAATGACAATCTTTGGAAAATACAGTGATATTTTTTACGCTTTGATAAAGAAAGACATACACCTATTTGGAAATTCAAATCCCTAGCAGCTAGAAAACTACAAGTAGGGAGAGCATCTCTAATTACTAGCTAAAGAATTTGTTACAATGTAGTAATTAAATTGTCCCCTACTAGGGCTAGAACCTAGGACCCCTCCCCTCCCTAGATGTCTTGCCTTAATTTAGTGTTTTCTATGCTTTACATACCAGAAAACTATGAACCAAAACATGTTCTCTTTGTTTTTGAGAACAAAAAACAATTTTCAAAAACAAGAACCCTAAGGGTATATTTGTTCTTGTTTTTGAAAATTGTTCATGAAAACAAATAGAACACAATTTTTGTGTTCTCTAAAAACTATTCTTGTTCTCTTAATTTAGTGTTCTCTATGTTTTTCAAAACAAAAAAACTAAGAATTAAATATGTTCTCCTGTTTTCGTTGTTCTCCTGGTTTTTGAGAATGGAAACAATTTTCAAAAACAAAAACCTAAGGGCATGTTTGGTTCTACTTTTGAAAACTATTCATGAAAACAGTTTTTAAAAACACAGTTAACACCATTTTGTGTTATTTGAAAACTGTTTTTGTTATCTGAATATAGTATTATCTGTGTTTTCTGCAAAAATAAAAATAAAGGCAAAGCGTATTTCTACATTGTCCTTGTTACTCCTCGTTTTTAGAACATAAAACAATTTTCAAAAAGCAAGAATAACAAATACAGCCTTCATGTTTTTTTTGAAAACTTTTTTTGTTGTTCCTGGATTTAGTGTTTGTTGTGGCCTCGGTGCGGTGAAAGAGTGATGCATACAGAGCAATGGAATAATCCCAGAAAGTGTCACCCGAAAACTTTGGGATGAATAGAGCCTACAGACCGATGGTGCTAGTAAGCCTCTTCCTGCAAATCGTCCTCACCATCTTTAGCAACAGCCGAAAGTTCACAGTGGCGATTTGGATCAGAATCCTGATTTGGTCGGCGTACTTGTCGGCAGACTGGGTGGCGACAGTATCCCTTGGTACCCTCAGCCAATTAGGAGATTCGGAAGGGAAACATCATGAAATGGATCCAAATCATACCCTCATGGCATTTTGGGCACCGTTTCTCCTCTTACACCTTGGAGGCCCTGGTACAATCACTGCTTACTCTTTAGAAGATAATGAATTGTGGTTGAGGCACTTGCTTGGGCTGGTAGTCCAAGTTGGGGTGGCACACGTGTTTCTGAGTCATGGACTAGTAGAACTCCGCTCGTTTCTGTCCATTCCAATGTTTGTGGCTGGAATTATCAAATATGGAGAGGACCTGGGTTCTCAGGTCTGCAAGCAAGCAACACTTCGAGATGCATTGCTCCCGGTTCCTGATCCTGGACCTGATTATGCGTGAGAATCATTGAACATATAATCGAAGTTACACAATGCGAAGACAGCACTCGAAATCAAATCTCGTATTGATGATGGTGATCATGATGGCACTAGAAGTGGAAAATGCATGAACAGCTTACTCTTTATTCATGGAGCAATTGGAGACATCTATATGCAGACCTCATCCTCGGCTTGGAAGGATAACAGAAAGAGTGAGGGCATCATCAGGTATGTGTCATCAGAAGAGGCATTCAAAGTGGTAGAGGCGGAGCTTAACGCTTCTTGTATGATGTATCTATACCAAGGCTGTTGTGGTTTTATTCTCCTAAGGCATTCTTCTCCGCACTGTCAGCTTCTTGTCACTATTTCCACTTTGGTGCCTTCGGTTTCTTCATCGAGAGGCATGAGTTCTCAAATGTTGACATCAACATTACTTACGCGTTACTCTTTGGAGCTATTTTTCTTGAGATTTACGCTATTGTGATGTTGATTTTGTCCGACTGGTTCATTGTCTGGTTATGCAGAAGCAAGAGAAAGTATACCCTGATGACTGATTGGATTCACCGAGTCATTTCCTCCTTTCCATCATCGACGAGTGGGAAGAGATGGTCTAGAAGCATGGCACAGAACAACTTAATCGATTCTTGCCTCAGAGACAAAACCAAGTTCGATCATGAGGTTAACAGCTTCTTTGACAAGAACAAATTCTTGGAGAGGTTCCGGTACATGACTTGGGAGAAAGTGGATGGCATGAAGGAGCCCATCCTCAGCTTCCTCCTCGAGATGACAAACGATGTCCGCAGGGATCGGAAGGAGCTACTCAAACATAGAGGTGATTATGTGATTTCAAAAAAGTATTTTATTAGAAGAAAACTTGGTTGGAGTGTAGTTGATGTAGAATTCGATCACAGCATCCTCATTTGGCATATCGCTACCGATCTCTTTAGCTACATCAATGATGATGATGAAGACCCCATTAATCCTAAATCAGAAAATGCCAAAATAAGCAAAATACCTGTCAGGTATATATTTGTATCTGCTAGTCATGTGTCCATTCATGCTGCCAAAAGGGATAGGGAAGTTTAGGATTCGAGACACTTGTTCTGAGGCTAAAGATTTTCCAGAAGAAAGTCTGTCCATATCTGACAGAAAGAAAGCTTTGCAGATTATTGCTTGAAGTTGAAACAAAGAATTTGATCCCATCGAAGTGAAGAGGAGATAAAGCAAGTCGGTGTTATTTGAGGCATGTGTGCTTTGTCCGGGAATTTGAAATCATTGGAAATGGAGTTGAAATGGGGAGATGATAAGTAGGGTGTGGGTGGAGATGTTGTGCTATGGTGCTAGTCATTGTGGGTGGGCTCAGCACGGACAGCAGCTCCGGAGAGGCGGGGAGCTGCTCACTCATGTCTGCCTTCTTATGTCACACCTTGGCTTAAGTGAGCAATTCCAAATATTCCAAATCAATGAGGAACAGGGCGGGGGCCCACCGTCAAGTCCCCCACCGGATCTCCCCCCCGACGAGGGCGTGGGCCCCTCGTCACTGCCCCCACGGGGCCAGGGCAGCGCCCGGCCAAATCTCGACAGAGAGGAAGCGGAGGTCCCGTCACAGCCCCCAGATGGCTTTATTAGTGATATATAAAGTATGTTGACATTATTCAAAAAATAGCAGAAAATGACTATATAAAAATCAATAAATATTTTTTTTCTAAATATTATTAATATTCATTTACATATTTTAATTTTGAAAAACTTATTTTTAATTTCAGTCAAATATAAAATACATGTTTATGACATCATCAGTTTGATGGTCCCATCAATAAACCTTAAATCAATAAATTTTTCAGTTTAATGACCAATTTGATTTTCAAAACATTTGATGAAATTGTTCCAAAAGCAATACCTAATCTATCACCACCATTTGCACCTTTACCCTTTATGAGAGGAATTGCCACCACTGAAATTAAGTAGCCGCTAGCAACATATTGCCACCTTTACTTGACGTAATTTTTTTTTCTTTTGACATTCAGATGGACCAAGTAATGCCCAGTGGCAAATGCCCCCCTCAATTTTTTTTTTTAAAATTTATTTTCTTTGTTAAGGGGAATCCAATCAGGAAGGAAAATATACCCCTTAAATCTCATAAATTCTATACCATTATGTTCAAATGTCCCCAATGCTCATATCTAGCCTCACATTGGTCAGTTATTTTATTTGTTCAAAACTCATCGATATAAAGGTTAAATAATTTTAAAATAATTAAATTTATAAGTAATTTTATTTATATATGATTTTATTGAGAAAAATTTATAATACAATCATATATAAGAAAATTATTTTCCTTAATATTTTTTTAAAAACACAAACAAACTTTTTTTACATATATTTATTTAGATTTACAACGTTCTAATATTCTGTTATCACTAAAACTCGAACCTGGTCATTTTTTATGTCTCGCCTAACTCTTTAACCACTTAGTGAGACCTCATTAGCACTTAAATTTTTATTAGACAACTAAATATCAGAAAATCATTTTCTTTATCATTTTTTTTCTTTCTTTAATATTTTTTAAAACGATCGAGAATCTAGTGTTTTCCTCCTCAAACTTTTTTGGGTCATAACTTTGTTACATTTATTCATTTGTAATATATTATTTATATATATAACCTCTCTGTGATGTTACAGATTTAATTTTTTAAGTGAAAAAAATATAAATTCTTTAAATTAAATAAAGGTCATAAAGTATTTGTCAGAAATCTAGTATAAATAGAAAAGAAAATTTATTACTAATGCAACTTTTATTTGTTCTTTATAACCTCCCTCTCTTAGATCGTAAACAATCAAAAATCTAAGTTGTTAGACCTAAGTTTGAACCATTGATTTGAAGTAAGATTTTCCCAAAATCTTATTGCAATAAATAAAAAAATGAGTTATTATTTTCGTTTCTTTCCTAAGGAGTTGTTTTTGCTGCTAGATTGAAGCGCAGAAAAACTGGGATGTCGAATCCCCAAGGTTGAAGGAGTAATTCGAAAGATAAGATTTTTTCTAATCTGGTTCAAACCTATGTCTCACTTCCATTCCAAAGATCAGAAGGCCCCAGAAAAAGGGCCGTTTAATCCTTCTATGGGCCTCAACTCCATGGCCCATTAAACTATGGGGGACTCAAAATTGCAAACATCAACATAAGGGTGCCAATATGTTATGTTGCTTAAATAAATTAAAACTATACATCCACCATTATCAAAAGTAGTGAAATATTAATAATATATATAAATTAATGTTATTAGATATTTAATTATAAATAAAATACATATAATTCTTCAATTTACGAATATATTTTTATATTTTAGTATGAAAAAAAAAAAATTAATACATTTTAGTTTCAAGTTAATAAACTGTAATTATTGGGATTTGAATTTAGGACCTTCTCCGTATGCCTTTTTGAAACTATAAACACTTTATCATTTGAACTAGGTATGAAATATTATTTTTAATCATACTTATTTTTAATTTTTGAGAATATTTTAAATTTTAATAAATATAGATTATAGATTGTGATGTCATCGATTCGATCATAATTAAACTATCGATATGATCGTTAAACCGTGAATCAATAACTTTTTCAATTTAATTGTGAATTCAATTTTTAAAATATTGCATGAAGCTCCTTTAGTATCCAATTGCTTGAGTCGGATCCACCTCTTATACTTTAAAAAATTATAAAATATCAAATTTTTAATGTAAACAAATTAAATAATTAATAAATCGTCTTGAATACCTATTCATAATTAAATTTTATACGTATTTTACTTAACGAAATTTAAGATATCCATATACTTACATTTTTTATTATCATGATTTAATATGATAAAATTAAATGTAAACAATCTTATCCTGTAACTGATCCAACCCTAAAAACACACATTAGAAAGAACATACATTGCCATTACCTTTTATTTACTTAGTATAAATATTGTCTTTTAAAACTGTAGCTTATAATAAATTGTCCCTTTTAGGGATGAAATTAGGATCCATTTCTTATGCTCTACCTTTTTAAACATTGAATGTTCTACCATATGAGTTAGACATAATGGGTGATATAAATATTGTTAATAACAAAATTTTATAATTTTTTTGAAGAGAAATAATTTTATTGATTGAGCTAATAATATATCGATAGAAACATATAATCAAAATGGATTAAAAACCGCAAGGATGAAAAAAAACATTCAAGTCAATAGTATGATAAATCCCGTTTAAAGACTATACATTTTATAATTGAGTTTACACGTTTGATATTGTCAGCTGTAGCGTAATACGCATGATTCGGGGTTACATAGAATATATAACGACCGTTGATTTAGTTTAACATCATTTGATCGAATATATTTCTTTGATTTGATCCCATTTCTCGTATGAAATAAACATCACGGTGTGACGATGACAAATAAATATCGCACCAAAATGATAACAACTAAACACTATATCAAGACAACGATAATCACATACTGTACCAAAATAACTACTAAAATATGAAAAAATAAATAAATAAAAATCAAGATCTCATGAAATAATCACTTTATTGATAAAGAAAACTATGAAAAGATGTATAAAAGTGATGATTTAGGGTCAAAAATAGTCCAAAAAAGTCACCACTCACCGTCCTTACTTAAAGGAGCAGAGACTGATAGATAAAAAGTTAAAAGAGAAAAGGAAACCGGGGTTTTTTTACATAAACAAATCTCCTAGACCATAGGTTATTCCTAACAAAAGTTCATAATTATTAACTAGGTAGTAGGTAGTGGGTCTTTTGATTTTTTTAAACTAATTGAATCTGAATGAAAGTCCACTGCTTAAACTATGGAAACTTCATTAAAGTAGAAAAGAAAAGTTTATAATGATTAATTAGGTAGTGGGTCGTTTGATTTTTTTTTTTTTTAAAGTAATTGAATTTTGACGAAATTTCTTTTGAAAAAAAAAAAGTTAATAAATACAGAGGAAGGGAGATGAGAAAGAGCCTGAATATTAAAATGATGAAGCAGAGTTTGCCGTCTCTTGAAAATTCAAACTCAAACTCCAATCAAAGCTTGCAGATCTCCATCTCCATGACATGTACAAATGACTTCTTTTTTTTTCTTTTTTTTGACAGCAAATGAATAAGTTAATAAATAGCCCCAACAAAACAACAAATTAAGAAACCCTGTTTCTTCTCTGTTATATGGTTTAAAACCTTAATAAAAACATCACATCTTCCAAATACGCCACTAACAACTTGAATATGCTCTCCTTCGTCTCTTCCAAAAACATCATCCCCAATTTCATTATTTTAATGGTATGTCTCTGTCACCACCCTCCATCATCTTCTTCCTCTTTGGTGGTCAATGATCAAACAGAGTAAGTACTCCAACGCCTTCTCTCTCTGTTTTCATTTTCATTTTCATTCCTTCTTTTTTTTTCCCGGAAAATGACCAAATTTAGAAAGAACAATAACCTAGGCAAACCCACCTCCGATCACATCCTGGATTGGCTGGAGGATTCGTTCGTTTCTCCCATCGTTCTTGGACGATCCCTACGGCTCCGGAGACATCGGATGCTATCAATGGTGGGATCAGGACCAGGATTTGCCTTAAAGTGCTAATTCGACTGACTGCAACTATGTTTCCATCGCCTCTGTTTAACTCCCTACGAGACTGCTCTCCAACTGTCTGATTCGTCCAAGAAGAGGAAATCGCCGGACGACCCGGCTCCAGAGAGGCTAGCTCGTCGGAGGAAGAGTCAGGGGGCGTGGGGTGAGGAGAGGCTGTGGCAAGGAAGAAATCGGTTGGAAGCAAAGGGACGGAGTAAGACTACAGGGAATAACTGTAATCGCGGTAACAGCCCTGCCAAGGCTTGAGGTTCAAAAATCGGCCCAGAGCTCCGTCTGACTCAGCCGATTCGTAACCGACTCGGTTAGTCCCGAGTCAATACCATTACCAAATATGAGACAGAGAGTGGATCGGCTAAAACTCGGTAAAACTCGGTGAACTCGGCCGAATTCACGAGATGACTCGATCAACTCGGTGAAAATCGGTTAAAATACAAAGAATAATCTCATTATTATAAACAACCCAAAAATCAAACAAAAAATGCAAATTTTCAGAGATTCCTCTGATACCCATGATGGAATTTCAAAAAGAAAGAATAAAAATCCCAAAAATTGTAGAGATTTGATTGAAAATTTCAGATTCAAATCAGCTGATTCAACAAAGAAGAACTGAAGAAAGGGAAATTAAAAAAACAAAACCTAACGCGAGGGAGAAGCGGAAGACAAAGCAGGACTCATGCAGAGAGTCCCTACGTCAGTGACCGGATAGAAGAAGACCACTCGACGGCACCTTGGAGCAGGTTGGGAATGGAGGAAGAAAGTTTCCCTTTTTAAACAACCACTTCCAAAACGACGTTGTTTTGGTCCCAGACAAACCAAAACGACGTCGCTTTAATTAGTGTTTTGAATTAAAAAAAAAATTCTCATGGATAAAACGACGTCGTTTTGACCCTAGAAATTGTATTCTCCATATCCAAGCCTACTAGCCCATTTTTATGCTTGTTTTCCAGCCCAGAAAATACATCATAACCTCCCCAACCTTAATATTAACCATAGAAGAGAAGAATTATGTAATTTATTTTACAAATTTTTTATCCTTTCATATATTTGCATGATAGATTAGGATTTTTAGTTGTTTTCTTATTTCTACCATCAAATCCATCATCGAGATAGTCAGGAATATGACAATTTAGTGCCTTAGTAACCTAATTCATTAGGATCAACACTCTTACTTTTTTACACTATATTATTTGAGGCAACACGTGCACTTGCGCACATAGACGTATTATTTTACATACACACATTCGAGCCTATCATAAACATTTCCATTCTAGCAGAGACGTCATGGGACTTTGGGTTCACACCCAATAATCCTCCTCTCGAATAAAGTTTCACCAATTCTCTACTAATCAAAATAGGATTTTCTTGTCTTCCTACGTTTGGGTACATACTCGTGAAGCACCGCTATAGGGTGGGGCTCACCACACCATGAGAGGTCACATGTTCAATCCAAGCTCATTTGCATCCTTGTTAGAAACTCATGGACCCTTCCTATCCATGTTGGTATGATCTCGTCACGTGAGAAGAATTATGAGTTTATAAGCATGGACATGCAACATCAATTAGTATGAGGTCTTTTGAAGAAAGACACCCAAAACAAAATCGCGAACTAGCCACGAAATGTCATGCGATTATCATACCAACGTGGATAAGGTAAATAGAATCCATCAGTTGCAAATGTTTCTATTGATTTGCGACGTGTGTCTTGTGAGCATTGCTAATAAAATATTCCACCCACGTTTTTGGTTTTCTCATCCACAGTGAAATAGAATTTCATAAAAAAAATCCATTAAATTATTTTTATAAGTTATTTTAAACTTCTTTTTATAGAAAAAGAAAGGACTGAGGAAAATATGCTGATTAGTGGTAGAGATGAGAAAGGCCACAAGGCCCTAATAAACTTACCATAACATTATTCATTCGCAGATTATAAGATTAATCTTCAAACATTTCGGACAAAGCTTTTGCTGCCTTTATGGGACTAATCGAAATTGTACCATTTGTTGGGACTAAACATGGCTTAATTTACCTACTAATTTGGTAATTCCTATCCTAGTCCGAAATCAAAGCCATGCTCCCGTTGTACTTGGTGATGATAGAGTTATTTTCCGAAGTGATTTTAGTTTATTACAATTACAAGATAAATTATTGTTATCGCTTTTTGGTCTTTAAGTTGGTCAAAAAAATACATGGGTTGAGTTAAGGGAAAAAAAAAGGAGCTTGCCATGGAGAATCTGATGCATCTCTCTGTGCTAATTAATCTTCTGTCTAGTCATGAGGTTTTCATAGTTAAGAAATAATGACAGGAAGTAAAATGTGGCAGAGGAGAATCTGAAAGACGAGAAAATTAAAGAGTGAGATGTGAAAAAGTGAAAGACGAAAAATAAAAAGAAACTGTACGTTTTAATTTGAGTGCTTTCTTTGGCAACAAGCTTAAGCCATACTAAGTAAAAACATTAATTTTCTTTCACTGATGATGAGGAATCCAGAAACTTTTCAAGTGAATACATGTTCATTAAAATTTATTAAGTTTAGGCAGGTTTGGATGATCATTTTATAATTGGGTTGAGGATAGGTTATATATTTTCCAAATCAAAATTAGTTTGGTTATGCGTGGGCTAGGTGTCAATAGCCTACTTGTTCACGCAACAACATACCCCCATGCAGTGGACTCAACTGAACCCCAACGAGAGACCCAATCTACCACATTACAACTCTATTTCGTCCTTGCCTTCAACTTATCAAGAGAGCGAGTTCATCACTCGACTAATTTGTATAGATGGTTAAGACCTTGCTTCATAGTTAAGTCCTGAACCAGAAACAAGCTCCCCAAACTCATCTGAGTTGACCTAAACTTTGAAGAAGCTTCACTCATACACCTCTAGAGCCCTCTATCCACATACCGCTCAAACCAGCCAATATGTTGATCTTTGTAAAGCTCTTCTATTGATATCATGGACTCCAGTCAAACAATCTATGACGTTATCCACCCAATTTTGCACGCCCCTCATGCATGTCATCATTCATCAATTGTCACATTTAGAGACTATTGCTCCTCTGAAATATCCATTAAGGTCTACACTGATTTCTCACTGGCCAAGGAGAAGTTCACGATTGACACAACATCATTGGTCCCACGTTTCATGGGAGTAAGAGGCATGATAGGCTAGGACTTCTCTGAATCTGTAGATAATGATAAATTAAGGTTAGAGGAATTTGCCTCGGAGAGATAATCTCGTGGCTATTCAAACTAAGTTATAACATAGGTGGGACTCCACTCCTAAGAAGATTCTTGGTATCAAATCTCTAATTTCGCTGTGACAGCTTGAGGATAATCTCGTTGAAGTGATCATGCTGGGAATCCCTAATGAGATAATGATCCAGCCTTATCAAGAGTTCCTAATATGATATTCAAGATGTCTATTTAATTCAGATTATGGAACGAGCTTCAAGATTGCTTGAAGAAGAAGAACAAGAGCAATAGCAGACGTGTAGAAGGTTGTAGATACTCACTAAGGTATTGCACACATTATTTCTCACTTTGTGTGAGAGATGATATTCATCAAGTTAATATGAAAAGTAGAGGGGTAGTATGTCGATGTTATCAGTAGGGAACAAGAGATTCATTCTGAATTCCACATGGAGTGATTAGGTGAAGTAGGCTTTGGAATGAGGGTGATCTATTCATTGTGTGCAGTTTGTAACCTATTTCAGAATAGTGGAAATCCTTGCATTTTGACATAGCCCTGCAAACATAGGCTTGGCCGAACCGTATAAACATATTTGCGTGTATTTTACTTTTCGTCCTACTGCTTTATATCTGTCTAATACTCGTCACGTTCCACCGTTTGTTTGAACTTGATCACCACGTTCGAACATAACCAGAGGAAAATGTGGACGTGGGTTATTATCACACTGTTATATCTTTCAATTAGTATAGAAATCAAATCCTCTAACAAGTATTTTGTTGCTTTAGTACATCATCAGTTCACCTCGGTCTTCTACATTTCTGTGTGCTAATCTTCGGGTTAATCTTGCAAACAGGTTACTGTGAATAAAGAATTCTGGGTGATGCTCAAGAAACTGATAAAAAAAGGAGAAAGAAAAAGAAACAGATTTGGAGTGAGTCCCTTCTCCACCAAGACTAACCCAAACTTTAGATGGGGTTATCCCTTCTCCATCTGGGTTAAAGAAAATTCCAAAGGGACAAAGAAAAAAATGCCAAAATTATGGAAAAGAAAAAGAGAAACCGATTCGGGTGCTTTCCTTGTTCCCAGCAAATCTTCTTTTTCTTTTCTTTTGGATTACAAACAGCAATTCATCTCACCACTACCTCCCACCTTCATGAACTTCACAAAGCAAATCATCATCTCACTAATTATTCAGTGAGTTTGCTACTGATTCAATAAATTACTTTTAGTTTTAACAATATGTTTTGAAAAAGTATAAAGAATTCGATAAAAGTCAGCAAATATTTTTAATATAAAATAAAAAATCATTTAATATATTGAAAAATCATGTGCATGTGCTTGTTTTTTAGAAAAACACTCCTTGATGATCCTTCTAAAAAACACTTTAAGGGAAATTATTTCCGTAAAAGCTCATTTGAAAGTAATTCAATGCATAATATTAAAAGAATTATTTGTGATGTTTTCAATAAAAAAAAATGATACAGGCTTCTTTTCAAAATACTTTATGAAAATAGTTTTATTAGAAATACTTCAAGTAAAAAACACATTTCCATGTAAAGAAATAGTCTCATTATCATTTTAGAGCACTAATCCTCAGGTACCTTACAATCCTAAGGATTTGAGACATTTTTCAAAGGTACCACCTTTTATATATCATTAGCTCCCTAGAACAAGGTAATGAAGATAGAAAATTTTTAAAAATATGAAAATTATTCATCACTAAAAAAAAATTATCATATCAAAATTACAACCGTAATGTTACTGCCAAAATTTTCATGTATTTCTTGACTTGTGAATACACCCCAATGATAGATGATTCTGCATAAAGCAAAATAGGGAACAAATGAAAAGGAAAAGAATGATTCTTATATTATCATGAAGTAAAGAATTACATGCAGCTTAGTGTGACCAACAACTCCTGCCCTCCATCACTTGTTCATATTCCTACTAAACTCTATTTTACATTATAAATACACCAAGAAGGGACTTGCAATTGCGAGCTACAAGGAGGAGTTCGAGGGGAGCCAATGCCAACGGTTTATTCAAGTCCTCCTTAATTACTTGTAAGTGCATTTATATTCAAAAAGTGCCTTAAAAAGACAAATTTTTTTTTTGGGAAAGAAAAAGCAAATTCCCAAACAAGTCTTATCATAGCAGATCATTTAAAAAAAATTAAAAATAAAAAGCTATTTTATGTTATTTAACTTCAAACTAGTATAGAAAACATGTCTAAAGGGCATTATGGGCCCATTTGTTTTATGTTTTTGAAAACGGTTCTTGAGAATAGTTTTTGAAAACACAAATAACACGATTTTGGGATCTGTTTGGTTCTTGTTTTTAAAATATGTTCTTAAGAACAATTTTTGAAAATACTGAAAACACCATTTTAGTGTTTTCTAAAAACTATTCTTATTATTCTTTTTTTTTTTTTGACAACTAGCACTTTGTTTTTTTTATAGGAAAAAATACAGACAAATGACCACACACATACGATTAGATAGAGACCCACAATAATCTTCAAACTAATGTTAGTAACATCCTTAGGGAAATTAGACAACCAAATTTTTGAATCCATAATACCAATACCTTTTTTGGCCAAACAATCAACAGTTCTATTTGTTTTTCTATAGACATGTCCGCATTCATAAGATAACTTCCAAGTAACCTCCGTATGTATAATAGGGCTAGGGATATTAAGCCTGCTTTTATTATAGCAATCTATTAGAATCTTGGAGTCACCTTCAATCTCTAAATTTAAGTAACACTATTTTATTGGATAAAATCTCATCTCTTAATGTTATGCATTACATAACAATTATAGAGGAGGTTGCCTAAATGCGCATCCGGCCATCTTTATAATACCATTTGAGTCTCCTATTGACCACATCCTAAAGAAAGCACTAGTGTCATTTATCCTCGAATCATCAAGAAATTTAACTTGAATCTATCATAGATGAGAATCAATGAATCCATTTTCCATCATTCGAGCTCTTATAACCTTCACTTAAGTGATGATGGTCCTTTCAAATGAACTTGCAAAGTTTGAAAAGTTATAGTAGCTTTCTCAATGGCGAGAAAAGGAGTTAGGTTGAATCCTTTTTAAATACTACTTGATTTCTATGGTTCTAAATATTCCACATGATTATTCCAATCTTTTTCCATTTGGTGATTAAACAATTTGCAATTCATTTTGTAGTTTTTTGAATCATTTCTAACACGAAAGGAGTGCCCCTCATACTCAAGAAGTGTGGGACAATTGTATTTGATGTGTGTCAAATACTTTTAAAAGCAATGACAATCTTTGAAAATATGATTGATATTTTCGATGCTTTGATAACAAAGATGACACCTGTTGGAAATTCAAATCCCTAACCGCTGAGAAAACTACAAGTAGGGAGAGCATCTCTAATTACTAGCCAAAGAATTTGTTTAATGTAGTAATTAAATTGTCCCCACTAGGGCTAGAACCTAGGACCTCCACTTCCACAGATGTCTTGCCTTAATTTCCGAGTTTTAATGTTTTTACATAACAAAAAACTATAGACAATGTTCTCTTGTTTTTTGAGAACATAAAAAAATTTCAAAACAAGAACCTAAGGGCATGCTTGTTCATGTTTTTAGCTGTTCATGAAAACAAATTTGTTGAAAACACACATAACACCATTCTTGTGATATAAAACTGTTATTGTTTTCTTAATTTAGTGTTCTCCGTGTTTTTCAAAACCAAAAAAACTGGAAACTAAATGTGTTCTCCCTATTATCGTTATTCTCTTGGTTTTTGAGAACGAAAACAATTTTAAAAAACAAGAACCTAAGGGCATGTTTGGTTCTACTTTTAAAAACTATTCATGAAAACAGTTTTTGAAAACACAGAGAACGTCATTTTTGTGCTCTCTGAAAACTGGTTTTATTCTTTGAATTTAGTGTTCTTTGTGTTTTTCATAACAAAAAAGACTGAACAAGCATGTTCTCTCTGTTTGTCCTTGTTCTCCTTGTTTTTTAGAACGCAAGCAATTTTCAAAATAGTAACCAAACAAGCCTTTGCCTTGATGTTTTTGAAAACTATTGGTGTTCCTGGATTTAGTGTTTTTGTGACCACCGTGCAGTGAAGAGTAATTCGCACGGGGAGCAATGGAGATATTCCCAGAAAGTGTCTCGAAAACTTTGGGATGAATGGGAGCTACGGTCGATGGTGCTAGGAAGCCTCTTCCTGCGTCGTCCTCACCATCTTCAGCAACCGCCGAAAGTTCACAGTGGCGATTTGGATCAGAATCCTGATTTGGTCGGCGTACTTGTCAGCAGACTGGGTGGCGACAGTATCCCTTGGTACCCTCATGGCATTTTGGGCACCGTTTCTCCTCTTACACCTTGGAGGCCCTGGTACAATCACTGCTTACTCTTTAGAAGATAATGATTTGTGGTTAAGGCATCTGCTTGGGCTGGTAGTCCAAGTTGGGGTGGCTTTTTACGTGTTTCTGAGGTCATGGACTAGTAGAACTCCGCTCTCATTTCTGTCCATTCCAATGTCTCTGGGTTCTTAGGTCTGCAAGCAGCACTTCAGGTACATTGCTCCCAGTTCTGATCCTGGATTTACAGTTATGCGGGTGTTGAAGAAATATGATCAGTATACAAAATGCGTGGGAACCGAGAAAGAAACCATTGGTACTACAGAGGCACTTGGACTCCAACCTATTATTGACGGTGATCATGGCACTACATTAATTTTGGGTAGAAAATATATTAATGAGGCTTACTTGTTATTCAAGATGCAATTGAGACATCTATATGCGGGCCTCATCCTCAGCTTGGATGACCAACAGAGGAGGGAGGGCATCATCAGGTATGTGTCATCAGAAGGGCATTCAAAGTGGTAGGCGGGCTTAAACTGTTCTATGATGTGCTCTACACCAAGGCTGTTGTGGTTTATTCTCCGCTAGGCATTCTTCTCCGAACTGTCAGCTTCTTGTCCATTATTTCTACCTTAGTGGCCTTCAGCTTCTTTGGAGCTATTTTTCTCGAGATTTACGCTATTGTGATGTTGATTTTGTCCGACTGGAGCATTGTCTGGTTATGCAGCAGCCAGAGAAAGTATACCCTGCTGACTAATTGGATTACCGAGCGCTACCTCCTTTCCATCATCGACGAGTGGCAGAGTGGTCTAGAAGCATGGCACAGAACAACTTAATCGATTCTTGCCTCAGAGACAAAACCAAGTTCGATCATGAGGTTAACAGATTCTTTGACAAGAACAAATTTTTGGAGAGGTACTGGTACATGACTTGGGAGAAAGTGGATGACATGTAGGAGCCCATCTACAGCTTCCTCCTCGAGATGACAAACGATGTCCGCAGGGATCTGAAGAAGCTACTCAAACATAGAGGTGATTATGTGATTACAAAAAAGGGGGATTCTATTAGTAGAAAACTTGGTTGCATGTCGGAGTATATGTTGTATCTGCTAGTCATGTGTCCATCCATGCTGCCAAAAGGGATAAGGAAGTTTAGGTTTCGAGACACTTGTTCTGAGGCTAAAAGATTTTCCCGACCAAAGAAGGCGAGTCCATATCCTAACAGAAAGAAAGCTTGCAGATTATTGCTTGAAGTTGAAACAAAATTGAGCCCAGCCAAGTGAAAGGAGATAAAAAAGCAAAGTCAGTGTTATTTGAGGCATGTAGGCTTGTCAGGAGGTGAAATCATTGGAAATGGAGTTGGAAGAGAAATGGGAGATGATAAGTAGGGTGTAGATTGGAGATGTTGTGCTATGCTGCTGGTCACTGTGGATGGGCTCGAGTCGCTGCTTGGCTCAGGAGAGGCGGAGCTGCTCCTCTGCTAACCTCTTATGTCACACCTTGGCTTAAGTGACCAATTTCAAATATTGGAAGGTGAAATTGTTCCAAAAGCAATACCTAATCTACCACCACCATTTGCACCTTTACCCTTTATGGGAGGTGCCAAGCCCTTTGTCGCTGCTGCTTGAAGAAACTCAAAGAAAGATATATCATGCCTGTTTTTTTTTTCTTTTGACATCTATTCATTTTACAATATATATATATCCTCTCTATGCCAATAATAAGCATAATTTTTTTAAGGATAGAAAAAAATATATTTATTTTAAATTAAAATAAGGGTATAAGGGTAATTTTCCTAAGGAAACCTCAATATGATTAGAAAAGAAAATTTCTTATTAATACAACTTTTTATTTGTTCTCTACATAGCCTCCCTCTCTTGATCGTAAAACAATGGAAAATCTAAGTCATCAAACATAGGATTTGAAGCATTGATTTCAAGTGGTAAGATTTTTTCCCTCGATCTTATTACAATGAATAAAAAAAAAGTAAAAAAAGATATATTATTTCCGTTCTTCCCTAAGGAGATGTTTTCTTGTTCGTAGAAACTCATAAAACCTAGGATGTCAAATCTAAGGTTGAAAAAGTAATTCGAAAGGTAAGATTTTTCTCCTTATTTATTTTCTAGATTTATTTGAAGTAAATTCTTTAATTTTCTTTAAATTTATATCAACCTTGAGGAAAGCGAGTTTAGGTGCACACTCTCTTTCGTTAAAAATAAAATAAAATAAGGATTATGATGTCAGACTAAATAGTTTTGAGAATGAGAATGAAAAAAAAAAAAAAAAGAAAGAAATGTGGTAATTGTAAACTTTGAGTTTGTGAATCAAAGAAGAAAAAACTAAGTAGAGGGACCATTGTATCAAAAATAAATAAAAAAGTAGGGTACCACACAAAAAAAAAAAAAAGTGAGAATTATAGAGATGAACAGTATCTATGTCGCAAATAGGGTTGAAAAGTAAAAAATGAATCTTAACATAATTTTAAGGGTGTAACTGAAAAGACAAAAAGGGGCAAGTAGTAAAAAGTCACAAAGGACTTGTTATGGTTAATATCATTATATATAAAAAAATTAGGCCTTAAAATTTTCATAAAGTAAGCCTACGAAACCTATTTATAAAGCATGCCTAATAAATCTAGGTAATGATGGATGTTGAAAAGAAAAACTTCTATATATTCCAATTAGTTTTCGAAAAGATAAGTAAATATTTGATGATAAATTCTTATAAAATAATAATGAACAAATATGATACGTTTGAAAGCTAAAGTTTTATAAATATATGTATTTGATAAGTATTTATGAATATATTTTTGGCAAGTAGATATTTACTAAGATTTGAGAATTTATTTAGATAAATATTGTGATTAAGATAAATATTAGAGAATAATATGATATAAATATACTGATAATAATCATTTTTAGTTGAGTAGTTGATTTAATCAAGAATATAAAATAAATCAATATTTGAAATCATGTTAAGAAGGAATTCAACTTTTATGAAAGTTTTGAAACTCATTAACTAAATTGTTAATAGTTAGGATGTTTAAAATATTATTAAGCTTAATAATATTGACATTATAAAATCGTTAGGATTTTCAAACCTATAATTTTAGGTGAATAATTAATGATGATATTTCCTCCTTATTATGCTAGGGGGTGAAATAGTTCCTCGAGATTCTTCAGATTAGTTTCTTCAAGATTCTTAAGTGTTTATTTGAGGTAATGGATATTGATATAGATTTTCTAAATGAGAATTATTTGTTTGTACATCATTTTGGTGATGAAAAGCTTTGAACTGAATTATATATGATCTTGGTTTATGAAAAGTTGTTCTTTTTATTTATTTGATTATTCATGGATCAAACAGTGATTTTGTATGAAAGTACATTTTAGAATTGTTTTGTTTATGACAGAAAATGAGGACATATAATATTTTGTGATTTGAACTTTTAAATGAAATATTTGATTCTGGTTAGTTTTACCCTATTAACGAGAATAATAGTTGACACTATTCGACCCTTGTCAACGGTAATAATAATTGACCATTACATCCCTTGATGGCGAATGTAATTGATTTGAACCCTAGCCTCAAGGGATTTCAGTTAGAGATTACTAGTACTAGTAGTGTTTGGTTCCGTCTACCTTAAAAGAAACAATTTACAGCTAGCTACCCATTTGAAAGTCCCGCATGGCTAGGCACCTTTTGAAAATTCCCACATGGTTGGGCACCATTTGATATTTGTTGACCAGAGGAAAATGTAGTTGATTTTGATATTGATAAGAAAATGTTATGGTCGAATTTGATATGAAATTGTTTGAATCATATTTGATATGAAATCAATTTGAGAATGTTTTGATGGAAATTTTTTAATGTTTTACCACATTTGAATACAAATGTTTTGTGAAAAAAAATAATCTCTTATTTGTTATATGATATGATTGGAAATCTTTTGATCTATGAAATTGTATTGAAATTTCTTATTGAGCTCAAAGCTCACTCTTATTCATTGATATATTTTCAGGTACCTTTAGTTTCCACGAGTGATGGCTAGGTTGGGGATTTGTCATTGTTAGGATTTTGATTTTGGAATCTGTTATGGACTTTGTTTAGTTAATGAATTTATGTTCTTTTGGATTTTTTTTTTTTTTTTCAGAGTGGTTTGAAATTAAGTGTAGATAATTATCTTGAACTTTTATGTTAGATGATACATGAATGTTGAGAGTTATAAAAATTTTGTTAGTATGGAATTTTGGATGTGAGAATTTATGATTTTAGAAAGTTGTGCATTACTCTGAACATGTGTTGTGTAATTGGCTCAATCCAGTTACAAGAACGAATAGGGTTTGAGGTGTAAATTGACAATCATATATGCCTCTAGAGTGAGTTTTGGGGCATGATAGAGTGGTATCAAAAGCCTTGATCCCGATCCCGATGTGAGGATCTGTTTTGACCTTAAGGGTGTTGTTTGTTCGGTTGCTCTGTCCATAGGGCCATGACAAGGAGCGTTGTGTCTGCGTTGGGGGTGTTTGTCACATCCCACATTGGATATATAGGGGACATTGGATAGGAGAGAAAGTTCCTGACACTATATAAGTATAGGCTCCTCTCAACCTAATAGACGTGTTTTAAAGCCGCAAGGGCTCCTTAGGCCAAAAGCGGACAATATCTACATGGTTGGATCGACTCGTTACAAATGGTATTAGAGCTCTAGATTATGATCTTGATGGGACCTTGTTTAAGTTTGTCTATGAGGATAGTTGAGTGATATATTAGTTGATGGTTCATCTTCGTTTGTATATTCTTATCATTCTTTACAAGTCTAAGTTGGTCAATTGGATTTTTAGTGACTACTAAACTTTCACTACACTCGTTTGCCTTAGTATTGTTTGTTGAATTAGAGGATATACTTTTACCAATATGAATTCTTATTTGATTTTGCCACTTTTGTAGAGCATGTCATTATGGACAATATGGTGATTTAAAGTTGTCATATGATGGTTAATAATAAGAATATGTGAGTTGATTTAGTACTCCTCGACCTTTAAAATTTTGATGTAATTTTGAGGATTAATTATTTGCATCCTACCTTATTTTTTTTTTATTATTCACAAAAACTGATGAATTTTCATATTCCTAGTTATCTTGAGTTTAGTTGAAGGAAAACATGTGAATAAATTGTTGTGCATAAGCTTAGCCTTTCAAGATATGTGACGCCCCGATCCCGGGGGTCCCGTTGACCACCATCAACCTGCGGAAAACTTGTGTGTCTCATATCGTGAGACCCATATATGAGTAAAAATGGTCACATTGTCCTACACAACATAGTCACCAAAATATATCCAACTATATTACAATAGTTTCAAGAGTTGTTACATCACTCTTAATACAAACATGTTTCAATTTTTAATATTTTATACATGTTTTACAAACGTGTCGAGAATCAGTATCGACTTTTCTTCTCAGCGGCCTCCCAATGAGCGTCATCTTCACGAACGCTCCATGTGCACAAATAATTTTCCCTCGACGGGGTAAAGCAATGCCCGATGGTTGAATTCCCCTACATGGGTTACTCCCCACCTAAGTGCACATGTAATGACAACCAAACACATTCAAGCAAATGCATGATCTTACTTGAATATATACATGCCCAATCTCATATCTCGAGTCCTCATCGACTCCCTCACACATGCCTAAGCCAAATGCGAGTAAAAATACAGTTTTCAAAACAAAAGTTTTTTGTTCTTGAAAACACACTATCGAGTTTTGGTAAATATGTTGGACACTACCCTCCAGGCGAATTGCTGGATTTTTCGAGCAGTCATGGGTCAGCTTCCGAGATGAACTGTTAGACCACTCTCCAAGGCAATTCTTTGGAAAATCTTCCTTGAAATTCCTTTCACAACATTTTCACTTTTCTTTCATTTTCATGTCATGCACTCACACCTATAATTCTAGGTTGTAATTTCTTTGGATTAGTTTCTTTTTCTACTAAAGTTGTTAATTAAATTATCTAATCTCATGCATTTCATATATTATTTGTAGATGTATTATAAATGCACAAGTGCATAGGATTTCAAATGAATAAATCTATAATCATTTTTTCTTTGTATTTTTATTGTATTTATAATAATTATTATAATTTGAACTAATATAAGATTATGGAATTGTAAATTTATTTTTAACTTGGTTAACGAAAAAAGCGATATATAGTTAGCCCAGACAAATGGATTAACTAAAGATTTTGGTTAACCATATTTAGTATGAGTTTTTGGTTTGTAAATAACAAACCAAAAACCAATGATTGTTTTATTTTGTGTCACCAGTTTGGATTAAGCAGAACCATGTCCATCCCTAATAATTATCTTGAACTTTTATGTTTGATCATACACTTGAATGTCAAAAGGTTTATATAAATTTTTTGTTAGTATGGAATTTTGGATGTGGGAATTAATGATTTTAGAAAGTTGCACATTACTTTGAAAGGTATTCTATAATTGACTCAATCCAATTATAATAAAAGATCGGAGTTTACGTGTAAATTAATAGTCATGCCCTTAGGGATAAACATAAGAATATTTTTCTCACCCAAAATTTTTCTCACTACCAACTCACTTGTGCTAATCCTTACTTTTTCTTTTATTTATTTCTTTTTTGAGATTCCCCTAGATGATAGGATTGATGGAAGGTGAAGGGAAATACTGTTGGGCGAGAATACACAGCGTCTAAGGTACATTTTTCGACTTCGGTAGTCTACCAAAACAAAATGTCTCTTCCTCCTTTGTCAAATTTGGTGCATAATTACCCTTTTCTAATATTGTTTTATTTAAATTATGTGCCAACCTAGAAATTAAAACTTCCACCATCCTTATTCTTCATCTGTTTTATTTATAATTTAAGTGGGGTGGGGATCTCTCTCTCTCCATGTGGAGGGCCCAACCCTGCTATGATATAGAAGACCACCTTCTTGACGATGAAGTGAAGAACAGGGCTTTTCTTGATGTAGATTACGACTTAGAATTGGCAATTTGAGTATGATTTATTGAGTTGTCAGATCAACTCAAAATTAGGACTATGGATTTGAGTTAATCAAATCGGCTCTACCATTTGAAATTTAGGCATGATGAAGCGGATGGTATGGGGCCGGTCGATACCACCATGTGCCGTCAAGTGGTTGGTGACATAGCTTGTCTAGGATGGCTAAATAGAATATTTCCTTTCTTTGTGAATAAACTCTCCCAACTTATGCACTCGCCATCCGAACACCATCAGGGAGTGGTCGAACGTCTGCTTCGCTATCTTAATGGCATGAGATCATTTGGTATCCGGCTTCTTGCAAACACTCCTCAGACATTGCATGGTTTCTCTTATGCAGTTAAATTTGGTAGCGAATGATCGTACCTCCACATGTGTTTTTCTTATTTTCTTCGGTGCTAATCCAATTTCATGGAGCTCTACAAAGCAACGCATTGTTGCTCGTTCTTCCATTGAGGCTGAGTATCGTGCAATTGCGATTGAATGAGTAAAATCACTGTTGCTCATTCTCGAATGAAGCATCTTGCGATTGATTACCATTTTTTTCGTGACATGGTTCGGGTTATGCACGAGTGCATGTTATTCATGTCCTCGTTGGTGACCAGCTTGCTAACGCACTTACTAAATCTCTATCCCGGTCTCGACTTTTTTATTTATGTAACAAGATTTGTGTTATTTCTGGCACACCATCTTGAGGGGGCGTATTCGTGCATATTTAGGATTCCTTTTTATTTGCTTTATGCTATTATTGTGTTATAATTATATTGGTATATATATACTGACTCTTTAATAATATTCAACTCTTTTTCATAATAGGGTTGCTACATTTTGAGGTGAGTACCAACCAACCAAAAAACAAAACTGAAACCGAACCGAAAAAAAAGGTTAACCAAATCGAGTGGCTCGATTGTGGTTTTTACACAAATCTCGGTTTCAATTTACAAAATACATAAACAGTGGTTTCGAAGTTAGCTTGATTGAAAAATATAATATATATATATATATATATATATATATATATATATATATATATATATATATATATATATATATATATATATATATGTGAGTTTCCAGTTTTTGTGAGTTGTGACTTTCCCACTTTTGTCTGTCACCTTTACTTTTTTCCTTTAAACAAAGTTTTTACCATTTTCCTCCAAACCAAAGCATATAAGCTATGATTTCTTCGGATTAGTTTCTTTTTCTACTAAAGTTGTTAAAACATGTTGTTGATTAAAAAAAATCGTGATTAAATTATCTAGAGCTCAATAAGTTTCATATATTATTTATGGATATTATAAATACACAAGTGCATGGGATTGTAAATGAATAGATTGTATTCTTTCTTTTTGTCTTTATATTTTTTATTGTATTTATAATAATTATTATAATTATAATTTTAATATATGATTATGGAATTGCACTTTTTTTTTTAATTATGGTCAGCCAAGCGGAGTATATGGTTAATCGAATAAATGAATTAGCCGAAGATTTGATTAATCCTTATTAATGATCAGGTTTTTGTTTATATAAATAAAACCAAAAGCCCAGATGATCGGTTTTTATTTTGTGCCATGATTTAATGGAAGGTGAAAAGCGATACCTTTTTATAGAGCGGGAATACACAACGTCGTCAGCCTTGATAGAGAAGACCACCTTTCTTGATGATGAAAAAGTGAAGAGGCTCAAGGCTCTTCTTGATGGGTCTGGTTTAGAGTTGGTAATTTGAGTCCTAGCCACTGAACTAGCTTGACCAATCCGAAATTAAGGTTAACTAGACTACCAAATAAACTTAGCCATGCATACGATCAATGTCTTAAAAATCGAGATTGGATTAATTTGGTCAATCAATTGAACTATCGATGGGCCAGCACACGGTAGTGACCGGTGGAACTATCGATCGACCACTTTTCACTATGGTTCTTTTTCTAATATGGTTCAAACCTGAAATCTCGATTCCATTCCAAATATCGAAGGCCCGAAAAAGAGTAGTTTAATCTTTCTATGGGCCTGCGCTCCACGGCCCATTAAAGTAAATTCTCATGCTTGAATCGGCCTATTAAGCCTCTAGTCATCTTTTACCCCACCTATGTGGGACTCGACATTACCAGCGTCGACATAAGGCCCATTAAATTAAACTATACATTTACTAATATCAAAGTAATTGAAATATTGATAATATATAAATTAATGTTAAATTAGATATTTACTTAAATAAATAAAATATATATAGTCAATTTGCAATATATTTTTTATATTTAGGTATGAAATTTTAATACCACTTCTTAATTTTAAGATGGTAAAAGCGTGTTTTGTTGGGATTTGGATTGGGAACCTCTTTCGTATATCTTCTCGAAGCAGACATACCTTTTCGAAACGGTGAACGTTCTATCACTTGAGTTAGGTATGAGGACCAGGTATGAAATATTATTTTTAATCATACTCATTTTTAGTTTTTAAGAATATTTTAAGTTTTAATAAATATAGATTATATATTATGATGTCATCAATTCAATTATGATTAAACTATCGATTTGATTATTGAATCATGAATTAATAAATTTTCCAATTCAATTGTCAATCCAAATTTAAAAACATTGCATGAACCTCTTGTACTTTATAAAATTATAAAATATCAAAATTATAAAATTGTCCAATTCAATTGTCAATCCACCTCTTGTACTTTATAAAATTATAAAATATCAAAATTTAATGTAAACAAATTAAATAATAATAAAAATTCGTCTTGAATACCTATTCATACTTAAATTTTATACATATTTTACTTAGAAATTTAAGATATCCATCTGATTCACATTTTTATTATCGTGATTTAATATGTTAAACTAAATATAAAAGGCAAAATCTTATCCAGTAAGCGATCGACCACAAACACATTAGAAAGAACGCCATTGGCATTAGAAGTTTGCACCTTTTATTTATTTAGTGTAAATATTGTTTTTTTTTAAAAAGTTAAGCACTTTGGATTATAATATAGTAAATTGTTCTCATTAGGACTTGAAATCGGGATCTTCTACCTATGTTCTTACCTTTTGAAATGTTAAGCGTTCTACCACACGAGTTAGACATGATGGATGATATAAATATTGTTAATAACAAAAGCTTATAATTTTTTTAAAGAGAAAAATAATTTTATTAATTTAAACTAACAATACATCGATATAAATATATAATTAAAATCGCTAAAAACCATAAATGATGAAATAACATCCGGGTTAATAGCATGATGAATCCGTTCAAATACTATATATTTGATAGTTGAGCATATATATTTGATATTACCATTGTGACTAGAATACCTATGATTCTAGTTTTACAGTATATTAACGTCCATTGATTTGATTTCTTGTAATTAATCTACTTACTCGTCTGAATCGCCCTCATATAAATAGGTATCACGGCTGCATTGACAAGTAAATGTCGCACCAAGGCGATATGATTCAAACTCACATAAGATAAGCAGTAATCCTTGCGTCATGCAGGGACTGACTATTAAAACATGAAAAAAAAACAAATGAAAACCAGATCTTATTAAATAATCACTTTATTGATAAAAGAAAATTATGGAAAGAGGTGTAAAATGGGTGATTTAGGGCAAGAATGGCAAAAATAAAAATAAAATAAAAGTTGATAAAAAAGGGTTAGAGTTTTTTACGTAAAAAAATATCCTAGACCATAGGTTATCCCTGACAAAAGTTTATAATTATTAACTAGGTAATGGGTCTTGTGGAGCAAATCTCTAGACCCTAGCCTATCTTTCTCTTCACTTTTTTCTTTGTAAGCCTGCTTTTCTTTTAAGAAAGGGGTGATTTATCATTCTTAATTTGGAAATCACCCATTTACACTTCCCACCTATCTGTTTTCTCGATAAAGTGGTTCTTACTACAATTCTAGGTTTTATATTTTTCGTATTTAAATAGTCGCCTTGATCTGAATTTGTATACGTCGCCTTTGACTGCGATGTGGATTGTCATCGTCTTAGTGCGATGCGTGTGTCATCTAAGTCTGACGGTTTGGTTTCATTAACGTTTATTTGTGTTTAGCGATTCAAGCAGTGAAGTATATATGTCGAAGCGATAAATCAAATCAATGGTAAGTCGATATCTTTGTAGAAGCGAGTCGGAAATATATTAGTCATAATAATAATATCGAAGTATGTAGACTCGATTAATAAATATATAGGTTTGGTCGTTTCGTATGCTATTAACCTAGATGTTGTTTCATCTTTGAGTTTTAGCATTTTTGATTATATGTTTCTATCAATATATTGCTAGTTAGAATCAATGAAATTATGTTTTTCTTAAAAAAAAAAACTATGTAGTGGGTCTTTTTGATTTTTAAACTAGTGAATTTGAATGAAAGTTGTCTACAACTTAAATTATGGAAATTTCATTTTATTTTTTTTAAATATAATTTTATAATTATTAATTAGGTAGTGGGTCTTTTAATTTTTTATTTTTTTTAAATTAATTGAATTTCAACGAAATTTCATTTAAAAAAAAAAAGAAATGTAGCAATAATTAAAAAAATAGAGGAAGGAAGATGACAAGAGCCTAATTATTAAAATAGTGAATGAGTACGGCGGTTTTTAAACCCACTCTTTCAATGGGCCTAGGGCGACCGGCTTAGTCGAGTACGCCTGGCCACGATGTGAAGCGGTCAAGCTTCGCAGTCATATTAAAGCCCGATGGGCACTGCAGACGAATCCCACAGAGGCTAGTGCAGCGAAGTCGGTTGTCCTCCCATAGGCTAGCCTTAGGGCGGCCCATCTAAAGTTCCGAGTCCCCCAGCCGACCATCTTTCCGCTCATAGCAAGTTTGTTATGAATGAATGGATAAAGGCGGGAAACACGCAAAAGGTATTTATCTATGAATTTCCTAGTTCTCAAATCCCTTACTTTTGGGAAGATTAATATTTGATAAGGAAGGATTAGTCTTCGATAAGGAATGAGAGATTTTATCCCAAAGAATAGGAGATTCTTCCCTAAGAAAAAAGGGGAAGGGATCCATGAACCACTTTTCTCATCGAGAAGAGGTTTCCACGATGAGAAGGTGAGCAATTCAAACTGTTCATACTTTCGTCTCCATCTCCATCTTTTGCTGACTTAATCATCCAAAACGACCTTTCCCTCTTTATGTGCCAAAAATAGGTTCAACAAACAATTAATCTAACAACAAATTCAACCAAGCAAGAATAAATCAACCACAATGAGATAACAATTTTTACGTAGAATACCCTTAAATAAATAGGGTAAAAAACCATGGGACCTGTAAGCCACTTAAACTTCCACTATTTCAACAATGACAATAATGGTTTACACAAAGTTCTTCTCTAACAAGAAATTTAGAGGCTCATAACAATCATACATCAAGAATATCATTCTTGGAATATCAAAACAACAAATATCAACCCAATGATGGATAAATCAAGAGAAAATATGAAATATTTCACCAAAAGGAAGAATGGTGAAATGGGTATTGTGGAGAGCTAACCAAAAAGATGTCCTTTATTATTGAAGAGCACCTTGCAAGGAGTCATTATATCAAATTTGAGCCAAAACCAATATTATTTGACCTTCCATCTTACAAGAAAATCAAAACCCTAACCCCTCTTTTCTTTCTCTCTCAAAACTGCTCTTCCCCTCTGTTTTTCATTCTTGGCTACTGCCTCCCTACACTTCTCTCTTGTGATTTGATTTTTCCTTTTTTTTTTCAAAAAAAAAAAAATCAAACAATGGGTACAGCCCACACAAAGGGGCAGACCCAACACAATTAGTATAGAGGCAAAATCCTCTAACAAATCCACTCATTTCATTTTCTCTTGCTTTAGTACATCATCAGTTCACCTCAGTCTTTTTCTATATTTCTGTGTGCTAATCTTCGGTTTAATCTTGCAAACCGGTTACTGTGAATAAAGAATTCTGGGTGATGCTCAAGAAACTGATAAAAAAAGGAGAAAGAAAAAGAAACTGATTTGGAGTGAGTCCTTCTCCACCAAGACCCTAACCCAAACTTTAGATAGGGTTATCCCTTCTCCATCTGTTAAAGAAAATTCCAAAGGGACAAAGAAAAATACCAAAATTATGGAAAGAAAAGAGAAACCGGTCGGGTGATTTCCTTGTTCAACCAAATCTTCTTCTTCTTTTTCTTTTTTTTCTTTAGTTTTTCGAGCAATGATTCATCTCACAGCTACACTCACAAAGCAAACCATCATCTCACTAATTATTCAGTGAGTTTGCTACTGATTCAATGAATTACTTTTAGTTTTAACAATATGTTTTGAAAAAGTATAAACAGTTCGATAAACTATAGCAAATATTTTTAATAAAAAATAAAAAATCATTTATTATATTGAAAAATCATGTGTATGTGATGGTTTTTTAGATAAACATTCATTGATGATCCTTCTAAAAAACACTTTTAGGAAAATTATTGCAGTAAAAGCTCATTTGACAGTAATTCAATATATAATATTATAAGAATTACTTTGTGATGTTCACAATTAAAAAAAAAGTATTACATGCTTCTTTTCAAAATACTTAATGAAAATAGTTTAATTTATTAGAAATACTTCCAAGTAAAAACACATTTCCATGTAAAGAAATAGTCTAAATCATCATTTTAGAGCACCATGATCCTCATGTGCCTTACAATCATAAGGATTTGAGACACTTTTCAAAGGTACCACCTTTTATATATTATTAGCTCCATGAACAAGGTAATGAATTAATTTTTTTGAAAATATGAAAATTATTCATCACTAAAAAACAATTATGATATCAAAATTGCAACCATTACTGCCAAAATTGTCATGTATTTCTTGACTTGTGAATACACCCCAATGATAGATGATTCTGCATAAAGCAAAATAGGGAACAAATGAAAAAGAAAAGTGTGGTGCTTATATTATAATGATGTAAAGAATTACTGCTTAGTGTGACCATGACTCTGCCTACATCATGAAAATATATTCCTACTAAACTCTATTTTACATCATAAATACACGAAGGGACTTGCAATTACGAGGCTACAAAGAGGAGTTCGTGGGCCAATGCCAGCGATTTAGTCAACTCCTCCTTCATTACTTGTAAGTGCATTTATATTCATAAAGTGCCTTAAAAGACTTTTTTTTTTTTTTGAAAGAAAAAAAAACCCAAATTCCCAAACACTGATCTTATCATAATGAATTTTTTTTAAGAAAAAAAAAACTATTTCATGTTATTTAACTTAAAACTAGTATAAGAAAACATGTCAAAAGGGCATTATGGGTCTGTTTGTTTTATGTTTTTGAAAACAGTTTTTGAGAATAGTTTTTAAAAATACATATAACGCGATTTTGGGATCTATTTGTTTCCTATTTTTAAAATATATTCTTGAGAACAGATTTTGAAAATATAGAAAACACCATTTTTATGTTTTCTGAAAACTATTCTTGTTATCTTTTGTTTGTTTGTTTGTTTGTTTTTTTTTTGACAACTTATAAGCACTTTTTTTTTGTAGGAAAAAACTACGAACAAATGACCCTACACATACGATTAGATAGAGACCCACAATAATCTTCAAAACTAATATTAGTAACATCGTTAGGGAAATTAGACAACCAGATATTTTAATCTGTGATACCAATACCTTTGTTGGCCAAACAATCAACAGTTATATTTGCTTCTCTAAAGACATGTTTGCATTCATAGATGTTCATATCATAAGATAACTTCCATGTATCCTCCATTAATAATATAATAAAACTAGGGATATTAATACTTATTATAGCAATCTGTACAATCTTTTGGAGTCACCTTCAATCTACAGAAATTTGAGTAACCACTATTCTTGGCAACTAAAATCTCATATCTTAATGTTATGCATTCGATAATAATTATGAGAGCGTGCTAAATGCACGCATCTGATACATCTTTATAATACCATTTGGAGTCTTTAATGACCCATCCTAAAGCACTAGTGTCATTTATCCTCAAAACATCAAATTTAACTTGAATCTATCATAGACAGGGGGAATCCAATGAATCCATTTTTCCATCATTCGAGAGCTCTTATAACCTTCACTTAAGTGATGATGGTCTATCAAATGATCTTGCAAATTTTGAAAAATTATAGTAGCTTTCTCAATGACGAGAAAGAGGTTATGTTGAATCCTTTTAAATACTACTTGATTTCTATGGTTCTAAATATTTCACATGATTATTCCAATCTTTTCCATTGGGTGATTAAACAATTTGCAATTCATTTTGTAGTTTTTATGAATCATTTCTAACAACGAAAGTCCCTCATATAAAGAGGTGTGGGACAATTATCTAAGCATGTCAAATACTTGAAGTAAAATGACAATCTTTGAAAATATAGTTGATATTTTTTTGATGCTTTATTAACAAAGATGACACCTATTTGGAAATTCAAATCCCCAGCGGCGAGAAAACTACGGTAGGAGAGCATCTCTAATTACTAGCCAAGAATTTATTTACAATGTAGTAGTGGTGTCCCCCACTAGGGCTAGAACCTAGGACCCCTCACTCACCGAATGTCTGCGCAATTTAGTGTTTTTTGTGCTTTACATAACATAAAACTATGAACCAAAACGTGTTCCCTTTGTTTTTGAGAACAAAAAACAATTTTCAAAAACAAGAACCTAAGGGTATATTTGTTCTTGTTTTTTAAAATTGTTCATGAAAACAACTGTTGAAAACACATAGAACACAATTTTTGTGTTCTCTAAAAACTATTCTTGTTCTCTTAATTTAGTGTTCTTTGTGTTTTTTAGAACAAAAAAACTAAGAACTAAATATGTTCTCCTTGTTTTCCTTATTCTCCTAGTTTTTGAGAAAGAAACAATTTTCAAAAACAAGAACCTAAGGGCATGTTTGGTTCTACTTTTGAAAACTATTCATGAAAACAGTTTTTGAAAACACAGATAACGTCATTTTGTGTTTAAACTGTTTTTGTTCTCCGAATTTAGTGTTCTTTGTGTTTTTCATAACAAAAAAAAATTGTGAACCAAACGTGTTCTCTATTACCTTTGTTCTTCAAGTGAACATAAAACAATTTTTTCAAAACAGAATAAAAACCCTTGACCTTGATGTTTTTGAAAACTATTGTTGTCTCTGGATTTAGTGTTTATTGTGACCTCCGCAGTGAAGAGTGGTCAGACGGGAGCAATGGAGATATTCCAGAAAGTGTGCGAAAACTTTGGGATGAATGGGCTACGGCCGATGGTGCTAGTAAGCTTTCCTGCAAATCGGCCCTCACCATCTTTAGCAACAGCCAAAGTTCACAGGCGATTTGGATCAGAATCCTGGATTTGGTCGGCTGCATTTGTCGTGGCAGACTGTATGGCAGTATCCCTTGGTACCTCAGCCACCAGGAGATTCGAAGGGAAACATGATGATATGGATCCAACCATACCCTCATGGCATTTTGGCACCGTTTCTCCTCTTACACCTTGGAGGCCCTGGTACAATCACTGCTACTCTTTAGAAGATAATGAATTGTGGTTGAGGCACTTGCTTGGGCTGGTAGTCCAAGTTAGTGGCTTTTACGTGTTTCTGAGGTCATGGACTAGTAGAACTCCGCTCTCGCTTCTGTCCATTCCAATGCTTCAGGGCTGGTACAGTATGGAGAGAGGACCTTGCCTCAGGTCTGTGCTGGCAACACTCGAGATGCATTGCTCCCAGTTCCTGATCCTGGACCTGATTATGCGGAAATGGTGAAGAAATTTGAGTTACACAATGTGGAGACAGGACTCGGACTCAAATCTAGTATTGATGATGGCACTAAATTAATTTTTGGGGGAAAATATATGAACGCGGCTTACTCTTTATTCATGGAGCAATTGAGACATCTATATGCAGACCTCATCCTCAGCTTGGATGACCAACGGAAGAGTGAGCGCATCATCAGGTCTGCGTCATCAGAAGAGGCGTTCAAAGTGGTAGAGGCGGAGCTTAGCTTCTTGTATGATGTGCTCTGGCACCAAGGCTGCTGTGGTTTATTCTCCACTAGGCATTCTTCTCTCCGCACCGTCAGCTTCTTTGTCCATTATTTCTACCTTAGTGGCCTTCAGCTTTTCATATCAAGAGACATGAGTTTCAAATGTTGACATCAACATTACTTATGCTACTTCGAGCTATTTTTCTTGAGATTTACGCTGTTGTGATGTTGATTTTGTCCGACTGAGCATTGTCTGTCATGCAGCAGCCAGAGAAAGTATCCCCTGCTGACTGATTGATTCGGGCCAGAGCCATTACCTCCCTTTCCATCATCTAATGAGTGGCAAGAGATGGTCTAGAAGTGCCGGCACAGAACACTTATCGATTCTTGCCTCAGAGACAAAACCAAGTTCGATCATGAGGTTAACAGCTTCTTTGACAAGAACAAATTCTTGGAGAGGTACCGGTACATGACTTGGGAGAAAGGGATGATATGAGTGAGCCCATCCTCAGCTTCGTCCTCGAGATGACAAACGATGTCCGCAGCGATCGGAAGGAGCTACTCAAACATAGAGGTGATTATGTGATTACAAAAAAAGGGAATTCTATTAGTGGCAAACTTGGTTGGAGCATAGTTAGTGTAGAATTCGATCACAGCATCCTCCTTTGGCATATCGCTACCGATCTCTTTAGCCACATTAATCCTAATTCAGAAAATGCCAAAATAAGCAAATGCCTGTCGGAGTATATGTTGTATCTGCTAGTCATGTGTCCATTCATGCTGCCAAAAGGGATAGGGAAGTTTAGGATTCGAGACACTTGTTCAGAGGCTAAAAGATTTTTCCAGAAAAGAAGTCTGTCCGTATCTGACAGAAAGGAAGCTTGCAGATTATTGCTTGAAGTTGAAACAAAAATTGAGCCCATCTTTGTGAAAGGAGATAAAAGCAAGTCGGTGTTATTTGAGGCATGTAGGCTTGTCAGGAAGTTGAAATCAGTGGAAATGGAGTTGGAAGAGAAATGGGCGATGATAAGTAGGGTGTGGGTGGAGATGTTGTGCTATGCTGCTAGTCATTGTGGGTGGGCTCAGCACGCACAGCAGCTCCGGAGAGGCGGCTTACTCATGTCACACCTTGGCTTAAGTGACCAATTCCAAATATTCCAAATCGATGAGCATGAGCCCCCCACCGGACCGCCGCCCCCAGCCGACTATTTCTCCCGACTGAACGAGTATTTTCTCCCCCGCCCGGGCCCACCACCCTCAAGTCCTCCCGAGTTACAGCCAAGGGAATCGAACCTTGGTCTTGACTCTTGAAAGAAAAATAGGTGGGAGTTTATGCCACCTGGTTATCCATTGGTTTGTTTAACAATACGAGAAAGTATTAATAATATATTCTTATTCTTGTATACATACAGAACCAATATTAGTGATATATAAAGTAGGTTGACATAATTCAAAATATGATAAAACTATATAACATCAATAAAAGTTTATTACTTATATTCACTTACATATTAAAAATGACTATATAAAATCAATAAATATTTTCTAAATTATTATTAATATTCATTTACATTATAATTCTTTGAAAAATTATTTTAATTTGCAAATTTTGAAATATATATTTACGACATCACCGATTTAAACCTACGAACCAATAAATTTTTTCGACTAATAACCAATCCGATTTTTAAAACATCGAGTTTAAATTGCTCCAAAAGAATACCTTAATCTACTCACCTCACCATTTGCACCTTTACCCTTTATGGGAGGTGCTAAGCCCTTTGTCGTTGCTGCTTGAAGAAACTCAAAGAAAGATATATCATGCCTGTTTTTTTTTTCTTTTGACATCTTTTTTGTTTTTTACTTTTGGACATCATTCAGTTTGACTTGAAAACAATATAGTTTATCCTTAAAAATTATGCTTTTTATATATATATATATACATAATTTTTTTTTTATGATAGAAAAAAATATATATTTTGATTTTCTTGGTTTTTTTTTTATTCTACATACTATTTGCCTTTGTTGTTGCTGTTGAAGAAACTAAAGAAAGATATATTATGGTTTTTTTATTCTTTGACATCCAGGGGCAGACTCTCAATTTTTTTATTATTATTATTATTATTATTATTTTTTTTTTTGTTATATTAGTTTTTAAGAGAATCCAATTGAAGAAAATGTGTCTCCATCAAATCTCATAAATCCTATACTAATATTTTAAAAATGTCCTCACACATTTTTAATTCGTATTTTTGTAAAAGTTTTAGTAATTTTATTTATATTTGATTTTCTTTTTTACATAGCTGTTCCAAGAAATTTTGAACAAAAATCAAAATGAAAGAAAATAAGAAAGAAAAAAAGAAAAATGAAAGAAAATAAAACTAGAATTAAATTAAGATAATATTTTTATTTGCTACCCGAATCTACTGTATTTGTTTAAAAATCATCAATATAAAAGCAACAATTTTAAATAATTAAATTTATAAGTAATTTTATTTATATATGATTTTTTAGAAAATTTATAAACAATCAAACATAAGAAAATTATTTTTTCTAAGCAATTTTTTTCTTTCTTTAATATTTTTTGAGAACCACACACAACCTTTTTTTTACATATATTTACTTGGATTTACAAAGTTCTAGCATTCTGTTATCACGAAGACTCGAAACCTAATCCTTTCTTATGCCCCACCTAACCCTTTAATCATTTAGTGAGACCTCAGCACTTAGTATTAGACAACTATAAGAAAATCCTCATTTTATTTATCATTTTTTCTTTTCCCTTGGATGATTTTAGAAACCAAAAAAACCTAGTGTTTTCATTCCTCTCAACTCTTTTTTTTCTGTGTCTCGCTTACTTGACATCTATATATATATAAGAGCAGAGAGAGTATATATATATATATATATATATATATATATATATAAATTCTTTTGAATTAAAAATATCATATGGGTAATTTCCTAAAGAAACCTAAGGATAAATAGAAAAGAAAAATTTATTATTACTGTAACTTTTATTTGTTCTTCGCATGGTCTTCTCTCTTGATTGTAGAACAAATGAAAAATTGAAGTCACTTAGGATTTGAAGCATTGATTTCAAAAGGTAAGATTTTTTTTTCCTAAATCTTATTACAATGAATAAAAAAATGAGATATTATTTTTGTTCTGTTGGGAAATTTTCAAGAAGAGAGAGAAAAATGATTTTTGCACTACTTACGTAACACCCTTTTCTCTATTTTTATTAAATGCAAATGCCTTTAAATAGGCTACAAGAGATAAATCAAAATTAAAATAAATAAAATCCATTAATCATCCCATTAAAAAACTAACTCTCCATATTTATCACATAGCTAAAAAAATCTCAAACAACCTTGACTCTCCCACCAATTAAATAAATAAATAAAACAAAGCATTTCCTAATTAATAGAAATCATTAAAAACCAATCTTGAATCACTTCAACATTCCTCCTTGATTCAAAGTTGCAGAATTTTTTTTTTTTTCATGGAGCACATCTCTCCATCTTTTCAAATTCCCAGGAAGCACCTTTCCACCTCACGACGCATCGCCCACCATCTGCTGACGCACTCTCTCATCAACCTTCACTGCTATTAGAGCACTTTCAAAATCTTCTGGTAATTCTCACCAATTACACTTAAAGGAGGAATTTCTTCAACCTCTTTTGCCACATTTGCTTATTCCATTTTTGTTCTACAATCTTTTTGTAGATGCCCAAATCTTTTGCACTTGAAGCACAGCTTCCTCAGGCAACAATCTTCTCCTCATGTCCAAATTTTTTGTACGATCACACCGATGAAATTCTTCCCTTTTCCCTTCGACTCTTGGCCAAATATACTACATCATCTTCCCTGCTCATTTGCTTCCCGCCTCATAGTTCTTCTTGTCCACACTGCTGGTATCGACACCCCAAGAAAAACCAATTTTTGATAGATCCAGAGGCCTCAAGAGAAGAAATTTTAGATTCATACCTTTCGTGCAAGGAAGCTTCTTACAAGAAGCTTTTCTACAATTTCTCCGAGGAGGAAAATCTTCACCAAGTAATTTGATTCGCTGACAATGGTCATGAGCTCACGCCATACTCCTTCACACTTTCGTGATTCTTTCATTTTCGAATCTCAAATTTTTTGAGATTTGCAATTTGCAACAACTTTATTTATATTAATTTCAAAATCTTCTTTGAGTTTAGTCCCATGCTTTATGAATTCATGTCATTATGTTTGTGAAAACTCCGTGATCCGATACCGCCGCATGTATATAAGGAGTGTCTTTGGTTTCTTTTGCCACCTTCTTCATGCTTTTTCAGCTGCATTAGTATTGGATTTGATGGAAGAGCAGCATGATCAGTATCATTCTCAATAACCTCCTACAAACTCAAACCTTTTAGATAGATCTTCATTTTGATAGCCCATATGTAATAATTTTTCGCCAGAAGATATAATAGGAGCGTAGTACTATTTGTTGCCATCAAAATCACTGCAGACTTCAAGAACTATGGCTCGATACCATTGTTGGGAAATTTTCAGAGTTAGTAGAGAAAATGATTTTTGTGACCACTACGTAACACTTCCTTTTTCTCTATTTTTATTAAATGCAAATACCTTTTAAATAGGCAAGAGATAAATCAAAATTAAAATAAATAAAATCTATTAATTATCCCATTCAAAACTAACTTCCATATTTATCACATAGCTAAAAATCTCAAACAACCTTGGACTCTCCCACCACAATTAAATAAATAAATAAACAAAGCATTTCCTAATTAATAGAAACTATTAAAAACCAACTTTGAATCATTCTCTAACATGTTCTTCCTAAGGAGTTGTTTTTTTTTTTGTTCGTAGAAACCCGGAAAACTTAGGATGTCAAATCTAAGGTTGAAGAAGTAATTTGAAATGTAAGATTGCTATGGTTAATATCATTGTATAAAAAAATTAGGCATAAAAACTTATACAGAAGTCAGAGGAAACCTATTTATAAAGCATGCGTAAGAACTAAGAAATCTAGGTAATGATGGATGTTAGAAAAGAAATTTCTAGATATTCTTAATAGTTTTCAAAAAGAGAAGTAATATTTGATTAAAATTTATAAAATAATAAACAATATGATACTTTTGGAAAGTAAAATTTTACAGATATATGTATTTGATAAAGATTTTTGATTATTTTGCAAGTAGATTACAAGACTTATAACTTATTTAAATAATATTGTGATTATGATAAATATTAGGAATAATATGATGTAAAATATATTGATAATAATCATTTTTAGTTTAGTAGTTGATTTAATTGTTAATTATAAAATAAATAAATATTTGAAATAATATTAAGAAGGAATTAGACTTCTTTTATAAAAGTTTTGAAGCTCATCGATCAAATTATTAATAGTTAGAAGTTTAAAATATTATTAAAATTAATAATATTGGGACAATATAAAATTGTTAGATTCTAAACCTACAAGATATAGTTTATCGAGACTTTTGAATCACTTTCAAATTCTTAAGTGTTTATTTGATATAAGGGATATTAATACAGATTTTAGAAAATATAATTATTTGTTTTTACGTCATTTTTATGATGAAGTTTTGGAACCAAATTATATATATCTTGGTTTATGAAAAGCCTGCTTTTATTGGATTGATTGGTCAATATCAAACAGATTTTGTATGATAGTACAATTTAGAATTGTTTTGTTTATGATAGAAAATGACATACAATATTTTGTGATTTGAATTATTAAATAAAATATTTGACTCTGTCAGTTCTGCCCACATCTAATAATAAACACTATTCCTACTCATTAACCTTAATAATAATTGACATTTACATTCCTTTGATAACAATGTAATTTATTTGAACTCCTAACCTCTAGTTTACTACAAATAAGATTTGCTTCATTCCACCTTTAAATGAACAATTTATGCCAGCCACCCATTTGAAAATCTCCACATGTTTGAGCACTATTTGATATTTGTTTAATTAAAGGAAAATGTAGTTGATTTTGAAATTGATATGAAAATTTTATGTTTCAATTTAATATGAAATTGTTGGATCATATTTATTGCTGAATCAATTTGAAATGTATGAGAATGTTTTGATAAAAATTGAATCTTCTTTTTTTACCACATTTGAATTACATGAATTTGTGTAAAAAAATATATATCTTATTTGTTATATGATTTGAAACCTTTTGATCTTCTCATTTGTTTATATCTTTTCAAATACCTTTGCTTCCGCGAGGAGGATAATTTTGTTTAGTTAATGATCGTTTAGTTAATAACTTTATGTTCATTTGGGATTTTTTTAGTTTCTAGGCAATGAGTGCATAATTATTAGTGGGCTAAAAACCCAAGAAACCGAACCGACTTAAAACCAAATTGAAAAATAGTTAATCGAATCCTGGCGTAATGGACATGGCTTTTGCTTTACACAAACTTTGCTTTGCTTACAAAATATAAAACAGTTATTTCGTTAACTAACCAAAATATATATATAGAGAGATATATATTATATATATATATATATATATATATATATATATATATATATATATATATATATATATATATATATATATATATATATGTAATAGGTTTCCAGCTTTCTTTCTTTTTGTAAGTTGTGACTTCTTTTCCAATTTCTTTTTTATTTGTCATCTTTACTTTTTTTCCTCAAAATCAAAGATATAGGTCGTGATATCTTCTCTGATTAGTTTCTTTTCTACTAAAATTGTTAAAAACATGTTGTTGATTAAAACCATGATTAAATTAACTAATTTCATGGGTTCATATAATATTTGTGGATGTATTATAAAATGCACAAATACATGGGATTGCAAATGAATAGATTGTATTCTTTCTTTGGTTCAGATTTATAATAATTCTTTATAATTAGAATTGGTGGAGACCTCTAAAATCCGCATTCCTTAAAGGAGGGTAAAATGGTAATTTTGGCCAAAATCCGAAATTTTCTGTGATCCTGATGCAAACGAACGGCACCGCTGGGACTGCCTCGTCGAAATCTAAATACCACATCGACTTCGCCGACTCCCAGACAAATGCACTTCACGCTTTTCGATAAGACATGTAGAGCGCGACACTCTAAGACTTTACGAATGGCCAAGAGCACGTGTCGCTCTGAAGGAGATTCAAACTCGAGCTTAAGTCGCCATAGCATTACATGGCACGATGCCATTGGGAGGGATATCTCAAGGTAGATGGATAAGGATGGTAATCCAAGGTGTCCAATGAAATGGACATGGGCACAGAGGACTTTCCTTCACCAAGTCTCCCAAATCGCCGTGATAAGAGATCGCATGCAGAGAGAAAAGAGAAGCAGTGGGTTTTGCAGAGAGGCCTCCACCTTCTCTCTGTAATCCCTACGATCTGACCATCTGATTCTATGGTATTGGGCTGAAAGCAAAGGTTCTCACGCGGCAAAGCGACTACACGCTGCGTACTCGCTTTTTTGGGAGTTTCAACCCTCGAAAGGTGGTTTTTCTCCTACTACGATTAAGGGCTTTGTAATGGACGGGGATTTGTCGAGGCCTGGGATGGTCGGGCTTCGATTCCAAAAGCTTGACCGAAAGCAAGAAAACTCCAATGGTTCGACCCACGACCGCTTCAGGTGATTTGATTTCGTGTTATTTCCATGAGAAGATAACATGCTTCAGGTGTGGATGCTGGTGGTTCCAAGATGAACCGATTGGCGCCTTATGTACTTACGCGAGCTAATCTTATGTTATCATTAAGTAAACCGAATAACATGTCAGTATGGAATTAATTTTGTTAATATGCATGAGTGATATATTAGCACGTGTCGAATGTCAGGTGCCATCAGATCGCACTCTAGCGGAGTAATCCAAGTAGGGAAATTCCACCACTCGGGCTTTGTTCACCCCGTCAGTGAATATATTTTTCAAGCAATCGAAGACGCACTGGGGGATGTGTGGGACATCCGGACCTTAGAGGTATGAAGAAAACTGGCCAAGATGGCCTCCTTGTATTTTTGTAAAATTCCTCGACAAGAGACCTGTACAGATAAATTGTAATTTAATACAATTGTAAATAAAATCATTTTGTATAAAATATTGGTTTATTAGCATCGTTTATGAGCCAAGAGGCAATTATACTCAGGTACGAGTCTCGTGATACGAGACAAATAGATGTTCCGCGCAACACGGATAGTTAATCCGACACCCTGCCTGGGGGCCACAGCCTTGCACGAGCAAAGGTAAAATCCACTGGGAGCTCTGCTGGTGTGTAGTTAGGTATACAATAAGTACTTTGTGGACTCGATGGGCACGGATGTGACCATACATCATTATGCATTTTTTGGGTGAATTAAATGTGATGTGTGATGGTGTATAACATGTCATGATGAATTCAGTGAATTTGTATAAAGCTCAGAATAGCATATGATAAAGGTTGGAACACTGTGGTCAGAGAAAACACAACCTTAGATGTTCTGGAAATTTTCGCGCACCCGTAAAAAACAAGAAATAAACGAAAAAAAAAAAAATTTCTCCGGACAAAGGTTCTTTAACATGCAATGTATTTGATTTTTGTGGAATTTTGGAAAATTATTCTAGTTTTTCACAAGGGAAAGAGTTGTAATGAAGTTCTAGAAATTTAGAAGTAAATAAAGAGCGTTGTTCGCTAACAGATCTTAGGAGTGAAGCAGGAAGGCTACCGGATGATGAAAAAAAAATTTTTGCATGAATAGTATCCTCGTATCGCTCGAGCCTTGTGATACCGCATTGAAGATTAATCTACCATCGACTCAGATGGCTAGTAGAGGACAAGGACGCAGACGTCCACCTGGCACTAAATGCACACCACCGACATTCGACCACAGCCGTATTTGATCAAGATGCTCACGAGGTCAGGCAGAGTTTGGCGGGCGATCACACGCCGTGCGAGCATGCAGTAGTCGCAGGTCCCAAGAACTCCTGTGAGGTTCAAGTCACATCATCCTCCGGTCGTTCATAGGGGAGGAGACCGACGGTAAGGTGCATCACCAGTTTACGCAGATTGAGAACATACTGGAAGCACAAATCACCCTCCGATACGGTCAGATCGGGTTAGTCAGATTCCAACAGAGGGCGAGGCCCGTGCATGGTGGAGACGGGGCGGCCTAGAGACTTAGAGGGTTATGACACGGGCGTAGTTTCAGGAGCTGCTCAGGTAAGTATTTTCTGTGAGACCGGCGAGACATGCGAAGGCTCAGAGTTCCTAGAGTCAAGCAGGAGCGATGCCGCACGGAGTATGCGGCCGCATTCACCGAGTCAGCACGCTTTAGTGATGACTAATGCGACAGCCCCACGCGGGCCACCGAATGTGGCCAAGGTCGAGGTTCGAGAATGGATCGCTTGTCCATTCGATCGTGATCGTAGATTCGCCACGATTACGAACTCCATGGCTGTCAACACGGCCCCTCAATTACGAGAGATCGAGGATGCCTTAACACTCAGGATGCGTGGCTGTAGCAAGAGGGAGGACCAAATTTTCTTTCAAATGCAAGAGAAGACTCGCTTTCACACGAGTTTCGCGACCAAATGATCACGTTATCGCAGGCAGGATATGTTATTTCTACCGACAAATGTGGCATGTGAGACTCGGATCGTCTCGCAGACGTGGATCCCAGACGGGACAGCCCTGGGCTTAGCTATAGAACGAGCGCATGGGCTCATTCCTCCACACCCTAGCACGTCCGAGGAACCGCCGCTCTGGTGTTATACGAGACCTTTCTGTGGCACAGGCCAGAGGACCGCAGTACGGGTCGAGGTCAGTAATGTGACTCGCAGTTAGACTTCTAGCCGACAGGCGCACGATATGTTATTTCGCCGACAAATGACATAAGGAGAGAGATTGTCCTGGGGAGATAGATCTTCAGGGTACGTAGACCGAGCTGCTCGGGATTAGCCTGATATGCAGTATGTTTTTACTCGCACTCGGTCGACCAGAGTAATGCTTAAATCGATGCATCATACTCATCTTCGCATCCGGGTGTGATAGACTGGGCTTGGGAGGGTTGAGACCTTAGAGAAGCCGATACGTGGACGCTCTTCCCTAGAGATAAAGAGTCGGGCTCTGACAGTCGAGATCAAGGCTCATGTGCACCCGTGACATCACGTCGAGTCGCGTGGTGCACCTGTGACGGGTCGCTCACCACTCACGAAAGTGTGGGTCAGTTTGTCTGGACTACGTCCAATGAAGACTCATACCAAACCGTAAAACGAAGAGTACTAGTATGTGTCAGCAAAGCAAGAAGGGGGACAGAACTCTAAGGTGAGAAGCCCTGAGTTAGCGAAGAGACCCGCTTAGTATCCAAAGGTCCCAGAGGTGTAAGAGACCCGTGGAGAGATCCTTAATTTCTGTGTGGGTGTAAGAGACCCGAAGTTATTCCAAATTTCGTGGTGGGTGTAGTGAGGACCCTGGAGTGATCCGACTTGTGGTGGGTGTAAGAGACCCTGTGAGCGATCCTAAATTTCTCAGCGGGTGGGTGAGACTCTGGGATGATCCCACTTCAGTGGTGGGTGTAAGAGACCCGTGGTGTTATCCAGTACTCAGGTGGGCGTAAGAGACCCGAGATCCCACTGTGTGGGTGTAAGAGACCGGGAGTGACTCCGAATTTCTATGTGGGCGTAAGAGACCCAGAGTGATCCCGACCCTGTGGGTGTAAGAGGACCCCGGAGAACCGAAATTTCGTGAGGGTGCAGAGACCCAGGAGCGATCCTAAATTTCTGTGTGGGTGTAAGAGACCCGGGGAGATATCCTCGACTTCAGGGTGGGTGTAAGACCCGGGAGCGATCCTAAATTTCAAAGGGGTGTAAGAGACCCGGGGAGATATCCCGACTCAGGGTGTAAGAGACCGGGGAGTGATTCGAATTTCAGGTGGGTGTAAGAGACCCGGGGAGGATCCTCACAGCAGACCCAGTGAAGCTATCCCGACTTCGTGGGTGTAAGAGACCCTGGGAGCGATCCCGACTTCAGACGCGTAGAGACCTTGGAGCGACACCACTCTGTATGGATATAAAGAGGCCCGGCCGTAAGCCTAAAAGTTCCTTATCGTCCGCAGGAAAACATACTGATAAGGTTATCACCCGCACTAGAGTCGAAAGGATGTGATCTGCAGAGACTCCGAGATGAGGACATACCTGACATGGTTATCAAATTCAGACTTAGAGTCGAGACGTGACGGAGAGACTTAGACGACATACTCGATATGGTTATCACCCGTACTTGAAGGAGTGATAGGAGCCCGAGAGACCTCGAGATGAAAACACAAGGTCAGCTTATCACGTGAATTTAGAGTTTAGTGATGTGGAGTCGTGACTCGAGATTTAGATACCCATCGACATTTTATCGAGTTGATGAGTCGAGAGCTCGATATATGGATGTCATTCATGACAGATTAGGTCAGATTTGGCCCATCGGATTTGTCATGATCAGACCGGGAAGGTCGCACATCAAGTGGATCGTGGCTCAAGCACACATACACGTGGTCGATGCATATGTGCACTTTGGCATCAAATTCTTTTATGTAGGGAGAATGTAGACCCTAAAATCCGTATCTTCGCTGAGGTAAATGGTAATTTCGGTCAAACCAAAATTTTCTAAATCTCGGGATGATCTAAACGAATGGCACCGTTGGGATCGTTTGATTTAAATCTAGCTACCACGTCAGACTCGTCGACCTCGAGACAAATAATTTCAATGCCGAGGCAACGAGGAGCGCGCATATCGGCACTTACGAGGGTTCAAGAGGCACCACGTGTCAAGCTATGGGAGAGTCAACTGAGCTTAAGCTGGGGTCATAGGTGACACATAAGATGACGTGCCATTAGAGTGGATATCTCAAGGTAGATGGATAAGGATAGTGGGGTAATCCAAGGTGTCCAATTTAGGACATGGGCGATGAGAGGACTTTCCTCTCGATCAAGTCTCCAAATCCGGGCCTGGGGGAGAGGCAGAGATCGACTTCCGAGAGAGAAAGAGAAAGAGAGGGTTTCAGAGACAGAGAGGCCCCACTCTTCTCTAGAATTCCATGATCGGACCGTCTGATTCTGGCGAGACAAGGAGTTGTAAAGTCAAGCCCCACTCGCAAGGACTACACGTTGGCACTGCTTGGGGAGTTTCGACAAACCCGTGAGCGTAGGGGTTTTTCTCCTACTTGCTTTACTTTACAAGGGCTTTGGTAAACATGGGGATTTGTTAAGGCCTAGATGGCCATGGTTCTTGCCCCAAAAGCTTCAGACTGTGAAGTTAAGAACCCTAGAATGGTTCGATCTGGCCCACCTGACCGTTTCAGGTGATTTGCGTGATTTGCGGTTATTTCCATGAGAAGATAACATAAGCTTGTGATGTGGGTGGTTCCAAGATGAACCACTGGATTATGCCTTAGCCCCATGTGAGCTAATCTTATGTTATCATTATAAACCGAATAAATACGCATGGACTAATTTTGCTAATATATGCATGAGTGATATATTAGCATGTGTCAATGTCGTGCCACTGCATCGCACCTTAGGTGGGGAGTAATCCAAGAGGGGGAAATTCCACTAACGCTTTGCTCACCCCGTCATGGGAATATATTTTCAAGTACCAAGACGCACTGGGACGTGACGATCCCGGACCCAGAGGTTAAGAAACCGCCTGACGGGCCTCCTTGTATTTTTGTGTACCGGCAAGATCCGCTGTATAAATTGTAATTTAATACAATTGTAAATAAAATCATTTTGTATAAAATATTGGTTTTTATGAGTACTGGTTTATGAGCCAAGAGGCAATTATATTTCACATGTCTCGTGGATACGAGACAAATAGATGTTCTACTGGTTGACGGGTAGTCAACGGACACCCTGGGTTTGGGGCGTCACAAGAATTTTAATATATGATTATGAAATTGTAAATTTATTTTTTAATTATGATTAACTGAAAACCCGATATATGGTTAATCGAACAAATGGTTAACTAAAGATTTGATTAACCATATTAATGATTAGGTTTTTTGTTTATATAAATAATAAAACAAAAATCTCGATTTTTATTTTGTGTCACGATTTGATGGTAGGTGAAGGAGCAATACCTTTTTATAAGCATAATACACAACGTCCCAAATTTCGATAGAGAAGACCACCTTCGATGACGGGAAAGTGAAGAGGCCTCAGTGGCTCTTCACGTGGCCCGAGCTTGTGAGTTGGCACTCCGAGTCCTGCTCGCTGAGTTAACCTAACCAACCTAAAATTAAGGCTAATTAGACTATTAAGTAAGCTTACCATGCATGTAACCAATGTATCGATCGACCGGCCCAATCAAATAATCCATCGACGCCTAGTTTCGATTGATCAAATTCCATAACTATCGACGTCACTTTTTCGATATGGTTCTTTCTAATCTAGTTCAAACCTTCATTCACTTCCATTCCAAGACTGGCGCCCCGTAAAAGGGTCGCTCAATCCTTCTACGGGCCCCAACCTCAATACGGCCCATTAAACTATGTGGACTCAAAATCGCAAACATCAACATAAGTAAAATGTTATCAAATGTACTGAAATATTAATAATATATAAATCAATGTTAAATTAGATATTTACTTAAATAAATAAATAAGATATAATACTTCAAATTGTAATATATTTTTATATTTAGGTATGAAAAAAATTTAATATATTTTAGTTTCAAGTTAGTAAACTATGATTGTTAGGATTTGAATTTGGGACCTCCTCCATATACATTTACCACTTGAAGTAAGTATGATGAGTAGGTATGAAATATTATTTTTAATCATACTTATTTTTAATTTTTGAGAATATTTTAAATTTTAAAAAATATAGATTATATATTATGATGTTATCGATTCAATATCGTTGAACCGTGAACCGTGATTCAAAATGAAATAATCACTTTGTTATTGAAGAAAACTATGGAAAGATATATAAAAATGATGATTTAGGGTCAAGAATAGCCAAAAATCACCTCACCTGTCCCACTTAAAGAAGTAGAGACCGATTGTGAGAAAGAAAAGTTAAAAGATGAAAGGAAAGTGTGGCTTTTTACATAAAAATCTCTGCACTATAGGTTGTTCAACAAAAGTTCATAATTACTGACTAGGTGGGTCTTTGATTTTTTTTTTAAACTAATTGAATTTTAATGAAAGTCTACAGCTTAAATTATGGAAACTTCATTAAAGTAGAAAAGAAAACTTCATAATTATTGTAATTTTTGACAGCAAATGAATAGGTTAATAAATAGCCCCAACAAAACAACAAATTAAGAAACCCCTGTTTCTTCTCTGTTATATGGTTTAAAAAAACCTTAATAAAAACATCACATCTTCCAAAAATACGCCACCCCAACAACTTGAATATGCTCTCCTTCGTCTCTTCCAAAAAAAAACATCATCCCCAATTTCATTATTTTAATGGTATGTCTCTGTCACCACCCTCCCTCCATCATCTTCTTCCTCTTTGGTGGTCAATGATCAAAACAGGTACTCCAACGCCTCTCTCTCTCTTTTTCATTTTCATTTTCATTCCTTCTTTTTTTTCCCTGAAAATGACCATCAAGAACAACCTCGAGCCAAACCTCACCTCCGATCATATCCCTTGATCGGGCCTGAGGATTCCGTTGCTTCTCCCCGTTCGACGATCCCACTATCCGCGACACTCCGATGCTATCAATGGTGGATCAGACCAGGATTTTACTTGTAAAATAGCTAATTGACCGGGACCGCAACTCGTCTGGCCGCCCGTTTTAACTCCTCCGATCCCGCTTTCCAATTGTCTGATTCATTCAAGAATAGGAAATCGCCGACGCCGCTCCCAGAGGCCCTCGTAATCGCCTGAGGAAGAGTCGTATGATGGGGGTGAGGAGGCCAGTGGCAGGAAGAAATCGCCAGCAAGAAAGCCATGGTAAGACTACCACGTGGAATAATCAGAATAACTGGGTGAACAAAGAAGGAATAGGGCTCAAAAATCCTACCGAGTCCGACATGACTCTACTGATTCAGGAACCGACTCGACCAACCGAGTCGATGCCGCACTGCATACGAGACGTAGAGTGGATCAGACTAAACCCCAGAAACTCGGTGGACTTGGCTGAATTCGCGAGATGACTCGATCAACTCCGATGAAAATCTACAAAATACGTAGAATAATCTCATTATTACAACAACCCAAAATCAAACAAAATGCAAATTTTCATAGATTCTCTGATACCTATGATGGAATAAAAAGAAAGAATAAAAATCAAAATTGAGACGACCAAAAATTTCATATTCAACTCAAAAAGAAACGATTCAAACATGAAGAATCGAAGAAAGGGAAATTAAAAACAAACCTAATCCTACCCAGCGAGAACTGAAGACTAACATTCTACAAAGTGAGTCCTCATCACGAGGAGAATCTGAGTCGACGAAGACCACTGAATGCACGCCTTGAGCAGGCTCTGAACGGAGAAGGTTTCTTTTAAACAAACTACTCCAAAACGACGCTGTTGTCCTAGACAAATTATAAACGACGCCGTTTTCGTCCCGTACAAACCAAAACGACGCTGCTTTAATTAGTGTTCACCAAAAAAATTTCTCATGAATAAAACGACGTCAAGTTAATTCTAGAAATTTTGTATTTTCCATATCCAAGCCTACTAGCCCCCATTTTTATCTTGTTTTCAACCGAAAAATACATCATAGCCCTCCCAACCTTAATATTAACCACATAGAAGAGAAGAAATTATGTAATTTATTTTACAAATTTTTATCCTTTCATATATTTGCATGATAGATTAGGATTTTAGTTGTTTTCTTATTTCTACTATCAAATCCATCATCCAGATAAAGTTAGAATAGACAATTTCAAGCATTTCTAGTAACCTAATTCTCGTGGGATCGACACTCTTACTTTTTTACACTATATTATTTGAGGCAACACGTGCACTTGCGCACATAGACATATTATTTTACATACACACATTCAAGCCTATCATAAACATTTCCATTCCTAACTGACATGTCGGACTTTGAGTTCACATCCAATAATCCTCCTCTTGAACAAAGTTTCACCAATTCCCTACTAATCGTATCAGATTTTTCTTGTCTCATTACGCTTGGGTACATACTGTGTGAAGCACCACTTGCTAGTGCCCGGGCCCACCACACCATCCGAAGGTCACGTGGTTCAATCCAAGCTCATCGTGATCACTTTGTTAGGAAACTCATGGACCCTTCCATCCATGTTGGTATGATACCGTCTACGCAGAAGAATTATGAGTTTATGCGCGACATGCAACATCCAAATTGGTATGAGATCTTTGAAGAAGACACCCAAAACAAAATCGCGAGAACTTAAAAACCCAAACACATTATCACACCATGTGGGATAAGGTAGAAATAGAATCCATCGTGATTTAACAAAAAGTACTTCACGATTTGCGACATTGTGTGCCGAGCATTGCTAATAAAATATTCTCACCCACGTTTGGTTTTCGTCTACGTTGAAATAGAATTTCATAAAAAAAATCCATTAAATTATTTTTATAAGTTATTTTAAACTTCTTTTATAGAAAAGAAAGGACTGAGGAAAATATACGATTAGTGGTAGAGATGAAAGGGCCACAAGGCCCACAACCAAACACCATAACATTATTCATTCGCATATTATAAGATTAATCTTCAAACATTTCTGACAAAGCTTAAGGCCTTTATGGGATTCGAATTGAAATTGTACCATTTGTTGGGATCGATCATGGCTTAATTTACCTACTAATTCGGTAATTTCTTATCCTAGTCCAAATCAAAGCCATGCTCCCGTTGTACTGGTGATGATAGAGTTATTTTCTAAGTGATTTTAGTTTTAAAAAATTTGTATATTACACTTACAAGATAATTATTATTATTGCTTTTGGTCTTTAAGTTGGTCAAAAAAGATACATGGGTTGGAGTTAAGGGAAAAAAGGAGCTTGCCATGGAGAATCTGATGTATCTCTGTGCTAATTAATCTTCTGTCTAGTCATGTGAGTTCTCATAGTTAAGAAATAATGACAGGAAGTAAAATGTGGCAGAGGAGGATCTGAAAGACAGAAATTAACGAGGAGATGTGAAAAGTGAAAGACGAAAAGAAAAGAAACTGTAATGCTTAATTTGAGTGCTTTGGCAACAAGCTTAAGCCATACTAAGTAAAAACATTAATTTTCTTCACTGATGATGATCAGAAACTTTTCGAGGAATACACATGTTCATTAAAATTCTATTAAGTTTAGGCGGGTTTGGATGATCATTTTATAATTAAGGCCGAGGATAGGTTATATATTTTCCAAGTCAAAATTAGTTTGCTATGCAATGGCTAGGTGTCAATAGCCTCATTTGTTCACAACAACATTACCCCCATGCGCGACTCAACCGAACTCCCATCGAGACCCAATCTACCACATTACAAACTAAAGATCAAAATATCGGTAAAACACTGATATATCTGCAGAATCGGATTTTACAAATATCGAAAATATCTGGATATTTTGACTAAAATATCTGCAATGGAAAAATTCGACAAAAATACTTCTTTGAAATTCATAGAAATACTTTGTTGAATTATAAAAATGCATAAATAAGTAAATATACACTTGTTGGAAGATGATATTCATTATAATTTATCGAGAAATTACATCACAATAGTCATTTAAAACCAAAATGAAGACCGGCTGTGGCTCCATTACATTATTTGACGAAGGGATTCCATTCGACGGGGCGACAAAGATTCATACCAAGACATGGGGTTGCAATAATATCGATCGTAACTTCTAACACGCCATGCATAACCGTCGACTCCTACCCACAACCTCTCCGCGGATGGAAATTTGGCCACCCACGCTCGTCAAATCCCCGCATTTGATATAATTTGGAATACATGTGATCATATGAGGATTACGATCATTCCATATTCTTCACCAATAACCCGAAGGATGTGAAGAAGGCTGACCATAACTCATCAGATAAGGAGGAAATATGTCAGCTCTCATTTGATGAATCACTGAGTTCCACACCGTTGACTCAAAACCCGTCGACAACGAATCCTCATCAGATGGTGTCATCCGTTGTCTTCTCTATGGTGGCTTCCCAACGGCTCCAACACCGGACTCATCCTGCACCCAGTGGTCTTCATCATCTTGTGTAGCACATGTGGTGAAATCATCTTCACCTATGAATGGGCCTTCAACGGATATTGACTTTGGCTGCGGATCCGCACATCCCCACCATCATTTCCAAGATCGCTACCATCATTAGTCCCCTCTCCTCAACCATCATATCCCGTAGTCAAGTACCAGCAAAACTGTCTACTACTATGTTCAACACTTGAATCAAAAGAGGGTCGAAGTAATGTACGGGTTGAAATGAGAGTCCCCGTGGTTCACTAAAATCACACAATTATGAACTTCTTCGCATAAAAACCCGTCAACATTAACACCCGCTCGAACATGTGCAAAGAATTGCGGGATCGATTTCCATCTTCATCACCTAAATGGAGAGGTCTAACCCATTGAAATAGTCGATTCGCCTTCACCAAACTCGCCAGTAAATTTCAAGTAAATCGAGAAAATTATTTTCTAAGAACTTTACTCCGCCTCACCTCCATATCACTGATCTTTAGTTTCGTTGTAATAACAAAACCAACTGTTGGAGCCTAGGATAAGCAAGTCGATTTCTTTTTGCTTCGTATGAATTAGAGCAAATGCTCCAATTTCTTCACGCGTAGGATGATGCTGCTTATGAAGAACCTTAAGGCCAAAGTCCTTAATGTCAAGGATTTACATACAAAAACCAACTCATCTACCAAGAAAATTACTTATATTTAATATATAATAATAAAATAGTTATAAAATTTACTTATAATGAGAATTTAACACTCATCGGGGAACCATTGATCTTAACGCTTATCATTACTCGATCACCAAATCCCTTTTGCATCACTAATAGTATGTCGTGAATTCACAATGTCAAACAATCTAATATTAAAAAATCAATTAACAAATTGAATCAATTAATTAGAATTAGAAACTCAATAATTTACCTCATTTCCAAAATTACATTAGCCTTCAAAGATTAGGATCTAATTTAGAAAAACTACTTCATGAACAAATAAGTAGCTCAGGTTAGAACCAACCTGTCTATATTGAAATTTCGATTTAGATAGATGTCAAAAATAATAGTTATTGAGAATTAGTATGCGAGCAATAATATAAACATAATATTATTAAAATGTGAATATCTACAAGAGGATAGTAATTAGTTACCTGGGCCGCATGAAGAGGATGCTTAAGGGTTCTATCCCCAACGATCTTCGATGATAAGTTTCACCCACTATTTAGCTTTGAGTCGACCTAAATTTGCCTTCATCAACCGATCAACTCATTAAATGGCATGGTTTGACAACTGAATCAACAATGCGGGCATCAGAGAGAAGCATACTCATATGGACACTGGCCTCTCCACCTTCTCCCAATATACATGATCAAACATGAGTCTTTCAACTCATGTCCAACTTCGGGTCCATTAAGCTTCAGGAGATGCCCACCATTACTAATAAATATTTTCTTCAAATCAACTTCTCTTTTTCGAAGATCGCCAAGGGCAATATAGTTTGTCAGAAATCTTGTTGCTCCGTGGATCGCACGATATCTCCAATTACGTGCACTGGCTGATTCGCAAGCAACCAACCATTGATTGTAAACTGAAGTTGGTTATCTTTCGACCATTCCCGATCAACTGAAAGAACAAGATCCCTTTACCAATGTCTTCTAAACATTAAATCGATGCAAGCAGGGCTCATACTGAGTCCAATACAGATTGTATATCTTCATCAACAACTTTCCCGCTTTCACAAATGCTGATCCATTATCCGTTACAATTCTGTAACGCATATTTGCTTCTCCAACTTCCTCGATAACGCCCTTCAACAAACCATGAGGCAACTAATATGTTTCCAAATTTCTAATATAATATATAATTAGTAAGTAAAAGATTAATTAACTAATATGTTTTAATTAAAATAACTATTAACTAAATAACTAATATAATTAATTAACTAAAAATTATATTATCAAATTAAACCATAATAAAACCATATGATAAAATATTTATTATAAACTACTTCAACACCAAAACAAACTAAGAAACATTAAAAATAAAATATGCATGTAACTAATATAATATAATTATTTAACTAAAAAATTATATTAGTTAGTAATATAATTAATTAACTAAATATTATATTAGTTACTAATATGTTGATGAAATAAAATAATATTATTTAGATATGTAATTAAAATGATCTAAATTTATAACATTACATAATTATAATTATTTAATAGTGTGGATGTGTACAATATCTAAGTTTCAAACATTATATCTACTCTAATTTAAAATTCAACTAAAATAAAACTATAGTATAAAACTATTTATTATAAACTATTTCAACAATTCAAAATGAAACTAAATAAAATATGATAAACAAAATTAATAAAACAAAGAAACATACCTTTAATTCACAAAGATCTTCCAAAAATTAGGTAAAGAATAAAGAAAATATTTGAGAGTGAAATGAGGTTAGATGGGATGCTGGATGGGTTTGTAATGATATCAGATGCAGCTTTAAGCAGATGATAATTTTTTTGGAGTCAAAATACCATTGGATTGTCAAAACCGTTATGATTGATTTCTAACCGTTAGATTTACTCGTTCAAATCGACCGCTGATCATATATCCGTTATAAATCATTCTCGACCGTTAGGATCAGCCAGATTTAAATCTCAACGTTGGATCAAAATATAGCCGCTTGGATTTTAAAAAAACGCTTAACAAATTCAGACCGCCGATCAAAAGTAACAAAAATCCGACGCGATTTTCCGGATTTTTCGACAAACGGCCGATAAATCGCCGTTACCTGCTGATAAGATTCAACTTCTCACAAAAACGCCGATTTTCCTCCGTCAACGCTGCTTCAAATGGGCAAGGTCAGACACGCCCGATTTTCCGTTCAAAATCAGAAATTTCCGATGCCACGAAAATCGCCGATAAAGACGACCCGACGCCGCGCACGAATTTTTCCATGCGCTTCGAGCCCACCGCAAAACGATATTTCGGGCGATTTGCCGCCGACCCAAATTTTTGTCCATGATTACAACTCTATGTCGTCCTTGCCTTCAACTTATCAAGAGAGCGAGTTCATCACTCGACTAATTTGTATAGATGGTTAAGACCTTTCTTCATAGTTAAGTCCTGAACCAGAAACAAGCTCCACCTGAACTTTGAAGATGCTTCACTCATACACCTCTAGAGCCCTCTATCCACGTACCGCTCAAACCAGCCAAAATGTTCATCTTTGTAAAGCTCTTCTATTGATATCATGGACTCCAGTCAAACAATCTATGATAAATCTATCCCACCAAATTCCTCAGACGCCCTCATGCATGTCATCGTTCATCAAATATCACATTTGAAGACTACTTGTCAAGCCAATATCCACATTAAGGTTCACACTGATTTCTCACTGGCCAAGGAGAAGTTCACGATTGACACAACATCATTGGTCCCACGTTTCATGGGAGGAAGAGGCATGATAGGCTAGGACTTCTGAATCTGTGGATAATGATAAAATTGTTGTTAGAGAATTTGCCTCTAGATAATCTCGTGGCTATTCAAACCTAGAGAGTTATAACATGAGTGGGACTCCACTCTAAAGAAGATTGCTTGGTGTCCAAATCTCCTAATTTCGCTGTGACAGCTTGAGGATAATCTCGTTGAAGTGATCATGCTGGGAATCCTAATCAGATAATGATCCAGCCTTATCAAAAGTTCCTAATCTGATATTCAAGATGCCTATTTAATTCAGATTATGGAATGAGCTTCAAGATTGCTTGAAGAATAAGAACAAGAGCAATAGCAAACGTGTAGAAGGGTGCAGATACTCACTAAGGTATTGCACACATTAATTCCTTTCACTTTGTGTGAGAGATGATATTCACCAAGCTGATATGAAAAGTGAAGGTAGTGTGTCCAATGTTGTAAGTAAGGGAACAAGGGGATTCATTCTCAATTCCACATGGAGTGATTTGGTGAGAAGTAGGCTTTGGAATGAGGATCTCATTCCGGCCACCGTTGTAACCTATTTCAGAATAGTGGAAATCCTTGCATTTTGGCATAGCCCTGCAAACATAGGCTTGGCCGAACCACATAAACATATTTGTGTATTTTACTTTTTGTCCTACTGCTTTATATCTGTCTAATACTCATCACGTTCCACCGTTTGTTTGAACTTGATCACAACGTTCGAACATAACCAGAGAAGAAGTTTAGAAGTGGGTTATTATCACACTGTTATATCTTTCAATTAGTATAGAAATCAAATCCTCTAACAAGTATTTTGAATAAAGAATTCTGGGTGATGCTCAAGAAACTGAGAAAAAAAGGAGAAAGAAAAAGAAACAGATTTGGAGTGAGTCCCTTCTCCACCAAGACCTAACCCAAACTTTAGATGGGGTTATCCCTTCTCCATCTGGTTAAAGAAAATTCCAAAGGGACAAAGAAAAAAATGCCAAAATTATGGAAAAGAAAAAGAGAAACCGATTCGAGTGCTTTCCTTGTTCCCAGCAAATCTTCTTTTTCTTTTTCTTTTTAGTTTTTGAGCAATGATTCATCTCACCGCTACACTCCACCTTCATGAACTTCACAAAGCAAACCATCATCTCACTAATTATTCAGTGAGTTTGCTACTGATTCAATAAATTACTTTTAGTTTTAATATGTTTTAAAAGTATAAAGAATTCGATAAAAGTTAGCAAATATTTTTAATATAAAATAAAAAATCATTTAATATATTGAAAAAAATCATGTGTATGTGCTTGTTTTTTTTAGAAAAACATTCCTTGATGATCCTTCTAAAAAACACTTTAAGGAAAATTATTTCCGTAAAAGCTCATTTGAAAGTAATTCAATGCATAATATTAAAAGAATTATTTGTGATGTTTTCAATAAAAAAAAAAATGATACATGCTTCTTTTCAAAATACTTTATGAAAATAGTTTTATTAGAAATACTTCAAGTAAAAACACATTTCCATGTAAAGTAATAGTCTCATCATCATTTTAGAGCACACTAATCCCCTCAGGTACCTTACAATCCTAAGGATTTGAGACATTTTTCAAAGGTACCACCTTTTATATATTATTAGCTCCCTAGAACAAGGTAATGAAGATAGAAAATTTTTAAAAATATGAAAATTATTCATCACTAAAAAAAACATTATCATATCAAAATTGCAACCGTAATGTTACTGCCAAAATTTTCATGTATTTCGACGAATACACCTAATGATAGATGATTCTTGCATAAAGCAAAATAGTGGAACAATGAAAAGAAAAGAATGATTCTTATATTATCATGAAGTAAAGAATTACAGCTAGTGTGACCAAATAACTCCTGCCCTCCATCACTTGTTCATATTCTACTAAACTCTCATTTTACATTATAAATACACCAAGAAGGGACTTGCAATCAGTCACAAAGAGGAGTTCGAGGGGAGCCAATGCCAACGGTTTATTCAAGTCCTCCTTAATTACTTGTAAGTGCATTTATATTCAAAAAGTGCCTTAAAAAGACAATTTTTTTTTTTTTTGGGAAAGAAAAAAAAACCCAAATTCCCAAACACTGATCTTATCATAACGAATCATTTAAAAAAAATTAAAAATAAAAAGCTATTTTATGTTATTTAACTCATTTAGTATAAGCATGTCAAAGAGCTATTATAGGCCCTATTTGTTTCTCATTTTGAAACGGATACAAGAATAGTTTTGAAAAACACAAATATATAATTTTGGGATCTGTTTTGGTTATTGTTTTAAAATATGTTCTTAGAACAATTTTTAGAAAATACTAAGAAAACACCATTTTAGTGTTTAAAAACTATTCTTATTATTCTTTTTTTTTTTTTTTTTTGACAACTAAGCACTTTGTTTTTTTTTACTGAAAAAATGCAAACAAATGACTCATCTGATTAGATAGAGACCCACAATAATCTTCAAAACTGTGTAATGTATCAGCAAGGGAAATTAGACAACCAAGATTTTGAATCCATAATACCAATACCTTTTTTGGCCAAACAATCCATGGAGTTCTATTTGTTTTCTCTATAGACATGTCGCAGTGTAGATAACTTCCAAGTAACCTCCATAATAATACTAATACATTAGGATATTAATACTTTTATCTATTAGAATCTTGGAGTCACCTTCAATCTCTAAATTTGAGTAACCACTATTTTTGGCAGATAAAATCTCATCTCTTAATGTTATGCATTCTATAACAATTATAGAGGAGTTGCCTAAATGCCTGCATCCAGCCATCTTTATAATACCATTTGAGTCTCTAATGACCCATCCTAAAGCACTAGTGTCATTTATCCTCGAATCATCAAAATTTAACGGATCTATCGCAGATAGGGGAATCCAATGAATCCATTTTTCCATCATTCGAGCTCTTATAACGCTTCACTTAAGTGATGATGGTGCTTTCCAAATGATCTTAAAAGTTTGAAAAGTTATAGTAAGCTTTCTCAATGACGAGAAAGAGGTTAGGTTGAATCCTTTTAAATACTACTTGATTTCTATGGTTCTAAATATTCCACATGATTATTCCAATCTTTTCCATTTGGTGATTAAACAATTTGCAATTCATTTTGTAGTTTTTTTTAATCATTTCTAACCACGAAAGGAAGTGCCCCTCATATAAGAGAGGTGTGGGACAATTGTATTTGATGTGTGTCCAAATACTTTAAGCAAAATGACAATCTTTGAAAATATGATTGATATTTTCGATGCTTTGATAGCAAAGATGACACCTATTTGGAAATTCAAATCCCCTAGCAACGAAAACTACAAGTAGGAGAGCATTTCTAATTACTAGCCAAAATTTGTTACAATGTAGTAATTAAATTGTCCTACTGAATTTAGAACCTAGGACTCTCGCTACAGATGTCTTTTAATTTCCGAGTTTTGCATGTTTTACATAACAAAAAACTATGAACCAAACGTGTTCTCCTTGTTTTTGAGAACATAAAAAAAATTTCAAAAACAAGAACCTAAGGGCATGCTTGTTCATGTTTTTGAAAATTGTTCATGAAAACAACTGTTGAAAACACACATAACACCATTCTTGTATTCTCTAAAAATTGTTATTGTTTTCTTAATTTAGTGTTCTCCGTGTTTTTCAAAACCAAAAAAACTGGGAACTAAATGTGTTCTCCCTATTTTCCTTGTTCTCTTGGTTTTTGAGAACGAAAACAATTTTAAACATAAATCTCGGTTTCGGTTTACAAAATACAAAAACATTATTTCGATTAACCAACCGAAAAATATAAAATATATATATGTAATAGGTTTCCCAGTTTTTGTAAGATTGTGACTTTCCCACTTTTATCTGTCGCCTTTACTTTTTTCCTCAAAACCAAGTTTTTACCATTTTTCCTCCAAACCAAAGCATACAGGCTATGATTTTTTTGGATTAGTTTATTTTTCTACTAAAGTTGTTAAAACATGTTGTTGATTAAAAAAACCGTGATTAAATTATCTAATTTCATACATTTCATATATTATTTGTGGATGTATTATAAATGCACAAGTGTATGGGATTGCAAATAAATTGATTGTATTCTTTTTTTCTTCTTTTTTTGTCTTTGTATTTTTTATTGTATTTACAATAATTATTATAATTTGAACTTTAATATATGATTATGGAATTGCAAATTTATTTTTTTAATTATGGTTAACCGAAAACCCAATATATGGTTATCCAAACAAATGGTTAACCGAATATTTGATTAATCATATTAATGGTTAGGTTTTTTGTTTATATAAATAAAAAACCAAAAACCGATTATTGATTTTTATTTTGTGTCATGGTTTGATAGAAGGTGAAGAGGCTTGATACCTTTTGTAAGAGCGGGAATACTTTAACATCGTCGGCCTTGATAGAAGACCACCTTTTCTTGATGGTGAGAAAGTGAGAAGGGCTTGGGGCTTTATGGGTTTGATTAATTTAGGTTGAGTAATTTTGAGTCAGGTTCGTTAGGCCTAACCCAACTAACTTGAAATTAAGGCTAACTAGACTACTAAGTAAGCTTAATCATGCATGCAACCAATGTCTTAAAAATCAGATTTGATTGACTGGTCCAATCAATTGAACTATCGATCGGCCACTTTTTGATCGATCGAATCGATTGAACTATCGATCGGCCACTTTTTCGATATGATTCTTTCTAATCTGGTTCAAACCTCTGTCTCACTTTCATTCCAAAGATCAGAAGGCCCCGAAAAGGGCGGATTTGAGAATCCTTCCCCTGGGCCTCGGCTCCATGGCCCATTAAGTATGGGACTCATAATTGCAAACATCAACATATGGGTGCCAATATGTTGCTTAAATAAATTAAAACTATACATCCACTATTATCAAAAGTAGTGAAATATTAATAATATATAAATTAATGTTAAATTAGATATTTACTTAAATAAATAAAATACATATAATGCTTCAATTTGCAATATTTTTTTATATTTAGGTATGAAATTTTTTTTAATATATTTTAGTTTCAAGTTAGTAAACTATCTTTATTGGAATTTGAATTTGGGACATCCTCCCTATACCTTTTTGAAACGGTAAACACTTTACCACTTGAATTAGGTATGATGGCTTGAGATATGAAATAGCCATTTCTAATCATACTTATTTTAATTTTTAAGAATATTTTAAATTTTAATAAATATAGATTATGTATTATGATGTCATCGATTCAATCATGATTATATTATAATTTGATTATTAAAACCGTAAATCGATAACTTTTTCAATTCAATTGTGAATCCAATTTTTAAAATATTGCATGAAGCTCCTTTAGTATTCAATCGCTTCAGTCAAATCCACCTCTTATACTTTAAAAAATTATAAAATATCAAATTTTAATGTAAACAAAATTAAATAATAAAAAAAAATCGTCTTGAATACCTATTCATACTTAAATTTTATACATATTTTACTTAACGAAATTTAAGATATCCATACGCTTACATTTTTTATTATCATGATTTAATATGATAAAATTAAATGTAAAAAGACAAATCTTATCTGATCCAACCACACAAAACACATTAGAAAGAACATACATTGCCATTAGAAATTTTTTATTTTTAGTATAAATTTATCTTTTAAAAAGCTAAACACTTTAGTTATTGATGGGTCAAAACCATACGTGTGTGGGCTCAAACGCCAGCCCATAAGCTACGTTTGAGAGGGGATAAAGAAGCAAGCCCAATAAAACACATAAAAGAGCTCGGCCTACCATATATGCCCAAACACAAAGGCCCGGACGAGGACCGGTTCACCGTCCCGAGAAGCAAGTGGCGTAAACATCCAAGAACCCCGCGTGGGAAAGTACTAACCTAATTAAATCTCCACCAATTAGGGAAGTAGGATATTTCCTAATAATTGTTTATCAATTATCCCTTATTAATCGGTTAACGATAAGGAAAGAAAATCCATCATCCAATGGGAGAAATATGGTATCATCATCCAACTAGGAAAGTTATCAATTATCCCTTATTAATCGGTTAACGATAAGGAAAGAAAATCCATCACCCAATGGGAGAAATATCCAAATCATCATCCAACTAGGAAAGTTATTATGATCATCCATTTTAAATACCAAGCCACCCCATCGGTGAAAGGTACGCACAAAATTTCACTCCTTACGCAGTTGATCTTCTCTTCCACCGGAAGGAACTGACTTAGGCATCGGAGAGGTGACGGGCGACCCCCCTCCGATCCTTTTTGTTTCTTATTTTTGTAGAGGAGCCCGTCGCCAGGGATTCAAGCGCTGCCCAGAGCCACGGCCAATTTCCGGCACCTCGACCTAGTTCGGTTGAAAAAGCATCATCAATTTGGCGCCGTCTATGGGAACGACAGTTCCTTTACAAATAAAGCTGATCTCTTAGTGACTGATGGTATCGACTCGGAACACAAGCAGGAGCCACGCCAATCCCCCAAGGATGCAGGACCAGCAAGGCGACGTAGATAGCCAACCTCCAGGCCCACTAGAAACTATACGGCTAATGCAGAGCGAGATGGAGGCGCTTTCCGGGCTCACCAACCAACGTTCTTTGGCCGAGAGTTGGGCAACTCACCAGGAGCAAATGCAAGCGCCCCTAGGAGCGCGACGGGCTAGAAAGAGGCCAAAACCCCATCACCCAAGAGGAATAGCAACACCTCGACCCTCCTCGAGAAGCAGATGGAGAGGGAGAGGCTAGCCAAGCTAGGGAGCATAATCCTTACAAATCCCCCTGAGAGAATCGCAATGAGGAAAGGCATGGTAGGGACAACAGGAGCGATGGGCCCATCTAGCAGGAAATAGGGGAGCGGTCATGGGAGCAAAGGTTCATTGACATCTGACAAGGAGCCCGTGACTCAGTTATAGAGCCTGCTTGCTTAGGGAGGCCAAGAGCCACGAAGACCATGTAGGTAAGGGCTGGTAGCTCAGTTGTAGAGCATATAGCGCTCAAGAGGCCAAATAGCCACGAAGCCATGTGGCTCGGGGCGGCCATTTCAGTTATAGAGGCATAGCGCTCGGGAAGGCGAGAGCCTTGTGAGACCATGTAGGTCAGGAGCCCAGTAGCTCAAATTGCAGAGCATAGCTGCTCAAGGAGGCCAAGTAGCCACGAAGCCATGTAGCTTAGGAGCCCAGTAGCTCAGATTGCAGAGCATAACTACTCAAGGAGGCCAAGTAGCCATGGAGCCATGTAGCTCAAGAGCCTAGTAGCTCAGATTACAGAGCATAGCTGCTCAAGGAAGACCCAGAGCCACGGGCCGTAGCTCGGGGGCCCGAGTGGCTCAGTGGAGGCGTGGTTGCTCAAGGAGGCGTAATACACGAGCCATGTGGATTCGGGAGCCAGGTGACAGATTGCAGCATAAGCTGCTCAAGGAGGCCAAGTAGCCCAGGAGCCAGTTAGGCTCCTCAAAAATAGCCGAAGGCTGGCGGCTTAGTTTTCGGGCGTGAGGCTGCTCGAAAGAAGCCTTGCCTTTAGAAGCCCGGTTCAGCTCCGCAAAATGGCCGCGGACGGCTCGAGTTTAAGAGCTTAAATTGCTTTCAAGGGAGGCGCATGGCCCGGGGCCAAGCGACTCGGTTTGAGCTTAATTGCTCAAAAAGGCCTGATAGCCCGAGAGCTGATAGCTCGGTTTGAGAGCCTAAGCAACTCGGGAGGAAGAATAGCGGGAGCGAGTAACTTCGGAGTTCCGTCATAGCGGCTGCGCGGGGCCAAAGCGACTCGGTTTTCAGAGCTTAACTACTCAAAAAGGCACAAAAGCCGGGAGCCCGGCAACTTAGATTGGCGGAGCTGCTTATTTCGGGAGGAAGGAGCTATCCCATGAGCGAGTAGCCGGTTCAAAAGGCGCAACGACTTGGGAGCTAAGCATTTCGAGTTTTCAAAGCAAGCTGCTCAAAAGAGCTGCTGACCCGGGGCGAACAACTCGGTTCAAAGAGCATCGCAGGCTGCGGGAGACAGAATAGCCAAGAGCAGAAGTAGGCTCCCGGTTCGAAGAGAGGCGCGACGGCCAGGAGCCAAGGATCTCGTTTTGAGCTTAGCGCTCAAAAGGCATAATAGCCCGGGGCCCCAGCGGCTCGAGTTTGAGAGCCTAAACATCTCGGGAGGAAGGAATGGCCAGACCCAGTGTAGCTCAGTTCGAGGAATGTGTAACATCCGGAAGCGGCGGCTTAGTTTTCAAAGCTTAAGCTGCTGAGGCACAATAGCCCGGGGCACGCTTGATTCGGTTGTGAGCCTAAACGGCCTTTGGAGGGCCATGCCCGGGAGTCAAGTAGCTGAGTTCGAGAGGCCTGACGGCGAGGCAGCGGCTCGGTTTTGAGCTTAACTACTCGAGGGAGCGCGATAGCCCGGGAGTGAAGCAGAAACGATTCAAAGAGCATAAACATCTTGGGAGAATAGCCTAGGAGATAAGTAGCTCAGTTAAGAAGGCACAATAGCCCGAGGGACGGCTTGACAGTTTTCGGAGCTTAAGCTGCTGAAGGCACAGCGGCCTAGGGCGAGCATTTCAGTTCGAGAGCCTCGCGGCTTGGGAGGCGGGGCAGCCCGGAGCCAAGTAGCTCAATTTAGAGGCCTTGATGGCCCGGGGCCAAGCGGCTCGGTTTTAGAGCTCAAGCTTTGCTCAAGGGCTGTAGCCCGGGGCCAGCGGCTGAAGCCCAGCGCTCGGGCGTGTGCTTTGGGAGCGAATGGCTCGGAGTTCAAGGAACATAGCCGGCTCGAGGGCGGAATGGCCCGGGAGCGAAAGGCCCCGGGCCAAATAGCTCAGTTTCTAAGAGTTAAACAAGGCGCAATGGCCAAGAGCGAATAGCTAGAAGGCGTAATAGCCCAGAATGAACAACTCAATTTCAAAGAAGGTTAAAAGCCTTGACTCAAAAGCGCGATAACCCCGAGAGCAAATAGCTCAAAGAGCATAAAAGCATTTCGGCAAAGAACTTCAAGAACAAATGGCTCGATTCAGCAGGCATAGCGACTCGGGAGGCAAGATGACGAGAAATCACCAAAGCGATTCGACGGCGGTGAGAGGAACTTGCTTCCAAACCAATGGAGGAAGAGGTCTTGAGAACACAAAGAAAAGCGATGCAGAGGATGTTTCTAAAAGCACAGGAAACGACAGCCGGAATGGGTGCGAAAATCGAATGACCATATCACAAGACATCTGACGGCGATAAAGCCCTAATCAAACCATCCCTAGCTAGCCACGTGGAAATCGTACCCTATCTGAGAAACAATTCAGCCCTTGCCTAAGCTTGCTCTAGCCAAGGGTTGGGGAGGCACTGTGATGGGTCAGAAACACATAATAGTGAGCTCAAATGCCGACTCATAAGCCCGTTTGAGAGAGGGGATAAGAGAAGCCCAATAAAAAAGACATAAAGAGCTCGACCCACCACATATTACTTTGAAACACGAAGAAAGTCCGGACCGGGGACCGGTTCACCATACGAGCGGTGGCGTAAACATCCAAAGAACCCGCATTAAAAAAAAGTACCCAACTTCCCTAATTAAGTATCCATCAATTAGGGAAGTAGGATATTTCTTAATAATTGTTTATCAATTATCCCTTATTAATCAGTTAACGATAAGGAAAGAAAATCCATCATCCAATGGGAGAAATATGGTATCATCATCCAACTAGGAAAGTTATCAATTTTCCCTTATTAATCGGTTAACGATAAGAAAAGAAAATCCCTCACCCAATGGGAGAAATATCTGAATCATCATCTAACTAGGAAAGTTATCATAATCATCCATTATAAATACCAGGCCACCCCATCGGTGAAAGGTATGCACAAAATTTCACTCCCTACGCAGTTGATCTTCTCTTCCACCGGAAGGAACTGACTTAGGCATCGGAGAGGCAACGGGTGAACCCTCACAGATCCTTTTTGTTTCTTATTTTGTAGAGGAGCCCGTCATCGAGATTCAGCGGACATGGCCAGCAATTCCAGCATGCTCCAGCCTAGTTCTGGTTGAAAAAGCATCATCAGTTATAATGTAATAAACTGTTCCCATTAGGACTTGAAATCGGGATACCTTCTCCTATGTTCTTGCCTTTTGAAACATTGAGCGTTCTACCACATGAGTTAAACATTATGGGTAATATAAATATTATTAGTAACAAAAGTTTATAATGTTTTGAAAAGAAAAATAATTTTATTGATTCAAACTAAGAATACATCGATAGAAACATATAATCAAATCGTTAAAAACCGTAAAGGATGAAATAGCATTCAGGTTAATAGCATGATGAATATGCTCAAAGCCTATATATTTGATAGCTGAGCCTACACATTTGATATTATCATTGTAACTAGAATACCTTTGATTCCGGTTCTCCAACATATTGACGACCATTGATTTGATTTCTTATCGCTGATCGGATATATTTTACTCTTTTGAATCACTCACACACAAATAAACATCGCACTATGACAATGATAAACAAATGTCGCACTAAGACGATAACAACCAAACACCGTATCAAGACGATGACAATCACACACCACACCAAGACAACTACTAAAACATGAAGAAAAAAAAAAAGGAACAAATGAAAATCAAGATCTTATGAAATAATCACTTTATTGATGAAGAAAACTATAGAAAGATGTATAGAGGTGAAGATTTAGGGTCAAGAATAACAAAAAAATCACTCCTCCTTACTTAAAAAGAAGCTGAGAGATTGTGAAGAAAAGTTAAGAAAAAGAAGCTAGAGTTTTACATAAAAAAATCTCTAGACCATAGGTTATTCTATGAGTTCATAATTATTAACTAGGTAGTAGGTCAACGATTTTTTTAAAATAATTGGTTGAATGAAAGTCTACCTGACTTAAATTATGTAAACTTCATTAAAGTAGAAAAGAAAAGTTTGTAATTATTAATTAGGTAGTGGGTCGTTTGATTTTATTTTTTTTAATTAGTGAATTTTAACGAAATTTCATTTTAAAAAAAGAAGAAAGAGAAGAGTAGTGCAATAAAAGCGAGAGGAAGGAGATAATGAAAGAGCCTGAATATTAAAATGGTGAAGCGAGAGTTTGAGTCTCTTGAAAATTCAAACTCAAACTCCAATCAAGCTTGCAGATCTCCCATCTCCATGACAAATACAAATGATTTTTTTTTTTTTTTTTGACAGCAAATGAATAAGTTAATAATTACCCCCAACAAAACAACAAATTAAGAAACCCTTGTTTCTTCTCTGTTATATGGTTTTTTTTTCAAAACAAACTTTCATAAAACAAATACAAAGATATCAACAATGGGAATCACTATTTTCAGACACAAAAACGCTATTTTTTTGAACTCTAACCCCAATCTCCATCGTTCAGAATAAAGATCAATGAGTTAAGAACGTGCTCACCCAAAAACAACTCAATCAGACCACCCAGACCAAACACCAGTGGGGCGTGATAAGGGTATTCAGTAGAAAAACTCACCAAAACATAGGCATTGTACTCGGGTGACATATGTTGCACGCTAGTCAAGTGTCCATCTATGATGCGAAATTGATATTAGGAGTTGAGGTTAGAGACCTTTCGTTCGGATATCAAAAAATTTAACCAAAAATAGCAAGTCGACCTAGTAATAGAGATGAAGCTTGCACCAGCATTTGCTTGGACATGATCGAGCTTTAACTACAAACTTATTGAAAAAAAGAAAACAACTCAGTGTTATATGATGCATGCAGGTTTGCTGGGGAGTTGAACTCGCTGAAGGAGCTACTCACTCATGTCCGCCTTCTCATGTCTCCACCCATACATTACTGATAATATTCCATCTCTCTCTCTCCCCGCCTTGACCGAGCTGCTTAGCATGTTGAGTCCATCCACAATGGCTAGCAGCATATATAGCACAACATCTCCACCCATACATTACTAAATTTGTATAGGTATAAGTTAGGGAAAATAATAATGACAGAAATTTGTATAGGTATAAATTAGAGAAAATAATAATGACATGAATTTTTATAGGCATACGTTATAAAAATAATAATGATAATTCAATTAGACGTTATGAAAATAATAATGATAATTCAATTAGTAATTAATTAATTAATTTAATGAAAGGTGGGTAAAAGGGTAATTTTCCTTATAGATATTCTAGGTATAAATTGGAGTAAGAAAAGAAAATCATTTCTATTTATCTTTAAATTTCTTTCTTCAAAGTAGAATTGAGACGTGCGGCTTTCCAAATCTAGGTTTGAAGAAACAATTCTACAGAGTAAGATATTTCTTATTTTATTTTCTTAGATTTCTTTGATGTAGATTCTTTAATTTTCTTTCAGTTTAGATCAACCCTGAAGAAGTCAAATTTAGATTACACTTTCGTTCTTTAGAAATAAAATAAAATAAGGATTGATGGTGTCGTACTGAATTACTTTGAGTATGAGAATGAAAAAGTATTTAAGGATAATTTGTTTTGAAAAAATATGTAAACAAATAAAATAAATTTAAAAGGCTGAATTTTGTATAAATATATGTATTTGATAAGTATTTAAAGATATATGTATTTTGACAAGTAAATATTTTTATTAAAGTTGAGAATTTATTAGATAAGGAATATAATTAGAATAATTTATTTAGTAATTATAGGAAATAAGATCCGTTAATAATACTTGTTGTCAGAAGTATGATAATTGTTAGGTAAAAGGATAAAATGAGTATTGTGTAATAATATAAATTTGTAAATATTATGTATTTCTTTCTAGTAAAGATTTAGTTTAGTTAAGAGCATAAAAAATAAATAAATTATTAAAATAAGATCCAAAAGGAATGAGTTTTATAAGAATTTGAAAAACTACCTAATTCAAATAGTTATCATTTTGAGCAGTTGTCAATATGTTTGAGGTGAACAAAAATCATATTGATAGAATAAACTTTATAAATCACAAATTTAATAAAATATTTAGAATCCATTAACTTTTATTATTATGGATTAAAAAATTAAAAATATAATATCATTATTAAGAATATCAAATTAGGAAAGTTTTAAGAATAAATAAGTAATGATGATAGTTTATTCCTTATTATTTTAAAAGAAATGTTTCATTGAGGTGAAATTCTTCGGATTAGCTCTTTCAAAGCTTTTGAGTACTCTTTTGAGGTAAGAGATGTTAGATTAAATACACAAGAATAAACACATAGATGTGATTTTATTACTGTTACACCAAATACAGAATAAAACCACATAACCCTAGAATCATGCATACTAATCAAAGATCAAATAAGCGATATTGTAGAGACATGCACAGATCCATTCTCAATTGAGCAAATGCGATATGAAGCTCTCACTCAATTATGGAGGCTAGGGTTTGTCTTACGGATTGTAAAACCTATAAGCAAATGAATCACGTTCTCTCAGTAGAGCTGGAATGGCATTGCTCTAGGTTTTAACTTCCAGGGACCCAGCTCCAAATTACTTAATTACCCCCTTAATGTTATTGACCCATCAAACAACATTAAGAGGCCCGAAAACGAAACCACACATTAATTCCATATTTTATAATTAATGAAATAATTATATAATTATTTTGTGAACCCTAATTCAAGCAGGAATAGATCGCTTCTTTATTGGAGTTCTTGAATAGGCAGCCTGATCATGTCGAAATTTAACACTTGTCAACCCACTAAAGGAAAATCTAACGTCTCAGCTTGGGCTACAGAATTATTCGCAGTCATATACCGCGATTAAATACTAAAGTTCTTGGCGCCAAATAGCACCACCTTTGTCGATCCATAAATACTTTAAACAATGCGGTCCGTTAATTGTGCTAGAATGGGATCAAAGCGACCTTTATTACATTCATGCTGAGACCTTTCTTTGTCCTTAAACGGCTACCGTCAATGACATAGATCAAATATGGGTGTGTGGCAGATTACATAAAATGTGATCTATAGTATGCCTATCTCCAAAGGTCCTCTTTATGACTCAAATGAGTCTAGTATCATATTTTCAAATACCACATGCTAAGCAATGAGTAGAAAATCATGACATCTGAGTAGTCGAAACATAACATAAATGCATTAAATAATCACTTAGCATATACATTACATATAAAATGAAATAACTATAGCGTGTCAATCACATAATTACACATAAAACCAAATGAACTCCACTATCTTTCTATATCGTCTGAACTAAGTACACCATATGAGCAACATGCTCAGTACAGCATAAGTGTAAACCTTTGGTGAGTGGGTGCAATCATGGAGTTCATGCTAATATGCTCAAATTGGCATAAGTGACCATCTAGACTCTTTCTTTTCTGACCCCGAAACTTAATGTCAATGTGCTTTGATTTGATGAACTCCGGTTTGTTTTTTTAGAATATAACTCTGCCACGACTTTATTATCACAATTAATCCTAAGTGGCTTGTCAATGCCTTCAATAATCTGAAGTCCCGTGATAAAGTTTCGCAGTCATATTCCTTGATTAGATGCCTCAAAGCAGGCTATAAATTCAGCTTCCATGGTTGAAGAGACTACTGAGTAATACATTTTGACACTTTTCCATGAAATAGCCCCTCCTGCCAACATGAAGATGTAGCCTGAGGTCGATTTCTTGCTATCTTAACATCCTGCAAAAGTCACGCATCAGTACTTGATAACCTCTAGATGATTGAATTCGTCGATATGTGGTATACAGTCCTTTGTCTTACGAATGCCTCATCACTCGTTTAAATTTGCGCTTTCGATGATCCATACGGGGATAGCAGATGCTCTGCCTAACATTCCATAATATATGCTATATCGGATGTGTACACGCGTGCTATACATAAGACTCCTATTATGACGAATAGGGTAGTTCTCCATTTCTTTTCTCTCAGGATTCAATTTTGGGGCGTGACCTAGCTGAATTTATCACCCTTTGCCACGGGTGTATCTGGTGCACAGTGCGCATATTAAACCTTTCAAGCACCTTGATGATATAGACCTTTTGTGATAAGCCCAGTATACATCTTGAGCGATCCACACAATGGATTTATCACCAAATATGATTATAACCAAGGTCTTTCATTTCCAAAATGACTGGATAGAACCTTTTGGTGTCATGCAATAGACCTACATCATTGCTTGCTAGCGAATGTCATCCACATGAGCACCCGATATAACAAACTTGCTCCCACTTGAACTTAAGATATATGCAACGTCCAGCGTGTTCTCCTTGAAACCATATGAAGAAATCACCTTATCAAATTTCTGGTACCATTATTGGGATCTTTGCTTAAACATAAATGGACTTCTTGAGTCCCATACTAGGTGCTTTGGGTTTCCTAACTCAAAGTTCTCACGGTACCACATGTATATAGTTTCATCAATGTCTCCATTGAGGAAAGCTGTCTTGACGTCCATTTGGTGCAGCTCTAGATCATAATGAGCTACAAGTGCCATTATAATTCTGAATGAGTCTTTCGTCGAAACTGGCGAAAAGGTCTCCTTATAATCTATGCCTTCCTTTTGGGTAAAGCCCTTAGCCGGTAAGGCGTGCCTCCATATCTCGACATTGCCTTTTTGAATCCCAGTTTGGTTTGAATATCCATTTACAACCAATTGGTTTTACGCTTTAGGCAATTAAGAGATCTGGCATATTATCTTTCATAGACTTCATTTCCTCTTGCACTTACCAATCCACTTTTACGAATTGGTGCCTTGTTTGTTGATTAATGACGTGGGGTGATCTCGATCTGTATCAAACTCATGCTCCACGAGAGAAAGACTACATAGTCATCTGAGAAATTGCCTTTTTCTCCTTTCCCCAGTGGGCTTGCCTTAATAGCGCCGAGTTGAGGTTGTTGAGGTTAGATCCTTATTTCTGAATATGGTTCCTCGAATCTAGTGGGTGGAGCCTCCAATTGTATTGGAGTTGCCTGGGGAATGTCATCATTTACCATAACACTTGTAGCCTGATAATAGGAATGGGTACTGATTGTCTGATAAGCTTGATAGTAGTTGTGGTTGGAGCATTTACATGCCTCTCCTCAAAATGACCTCTCCCTTAGCAGGTGCTCCCACTTATCGCAATAAACTTGGCATTACGCTCAAGGACTGCCGAAGATCATGTAAACTTGCCGCCCTTTAGACCTCTCGGGGGTATCCAGCTAAAATGCGGCTAACGGAGTCCTTGAGTCCAGGTTTTCTTTCATTGGGCTGGGCGTAGCAGTGAATGACCCCAGGGCGTGAAGATGCAATACTAGGCTTCTTACGATCCCACGTAACTCATACGGGGTTTGTTAACCTACTTTCTTTAGGAACTCATTGAGTATATAAAGCTACTTGGTCTTTAATGCTTAACATAATGAATTAGGTGAGAAGAGTGACTAATCATACTTCTTAACATGTCTTTAAGGTTCTATTTAAGGTCTCATAAACTACCATTTGTTTCGGGTTCCAGGCATGGTGTATTGAGGCATAATACCGCATTCAGAAAGGTATTTGGCAAAAATTTTGGTAGTTTATTTCACCTAATCCATCATATCTACGTAATATTCCACACTCCACGGTGATTTGGCGGCTTACAATTTTCTTGCCTAGTTGATTTGACCTCGGCTTTGAAAATTTTGAACACTCAGGGCTTGTGCCTTTTCATGTATAAGGTACAAATAACCATATCGTGAGTGTCGTCATAAATGTGATAAAAGTATGTGTGCCCATTCGAGAAGCTGGGAATGGTCCACACTATATCAGTATGTATCAACTCTAGGCGACCACTACACCGATTTGCACCTGTCTTTCTTTTGTTAGTCATTTTCCCTTTAATGCAATCTACAACATGTCAAAATCGACATGTCAGGGAATCAAGAATTCCTTGAGTTATTAGTCTTTCAATTACGTTGTTTGGAAATATGTCCCCATGCGCTTATGCCATAACGCTGAGGATTTCTCATTATTTAATTTCGCGCTGATCCAGTAATGGTTGCATTCATTATTAAATTTGTTTTGGGACTTTGCATATTTAATTTATATAGCTTATCAATTAGACTACCGAGTTCAATAACTTTAGAATTTTGGAAAAGACTAAATGTTTCATTTCGAATGAACAAAGATAACCCGAGATTTGTCCAAACATGGCAATCAAATTAAAGTCTAAATGGCCAGTCTGATAAATGTGTTTTCAAAATTAAAATAAAACCAGAGTCTAACATAAGCTGAAATGTCCCAATAGCTTGTACTTGAGCTTTCTTGCCATTTCCCGTATAGATGTATCTTTCACCATCAATTGGTAGTCGGCTCGAGTGGCAAGCCTGCATAGTGACACTTATGTGAGTAGTGGCTCCTGTATCATCCGCGAGTGTCACTTGGTACCCAAAGCAATTAACTTCGGAACTAACAAAGTTGGCAGACATACCTTTCTTTGTACGCCCGAGTTAGGCGTGGGCTTAATCTTTCTTTAAGTGGCCATTCTTCTTGCAAAAGAAACAGGTGATAACTGAATCCCGTTTCTTTTGTTCACGATCTTGTGAATGCTCGACCCATGAAGTTCTTTTCCTTTAGTGGTCCTCTTTCTCTTCTTATTTCCCGGATCAGAAGAAGTGGATGCCAGATGAGCACTTTCTATTTTCCCTCTTTTCAACTCTCTCTTCCCGAACACCTTTAATGCGAGTATTAGTTCGTATAAAGACCACTTTTTCCTTTTTAGTGTTATAACTCACCTTAAGTGTGTCATCTTGTATAGGAAGAGAGTTGAGGCTGCGCGTATGCCTTGGGCATTTCTAACTAGTGCCTTAAGCCTTGCGACAGGTTAACGTCTCAGAATGCTCCGCGTAAGCTACTTATCATTTATGCCTCATAGTAGTTATTTTTTGACGGAATGGTATAGTCACCCGACATTCTCATTAATGCCATAGCGATCGAGACTTCTTTAAGGAAAGCCTTGGCATCATTTTCTTGATATGGGCCACTTTATTTATTGATTGGTATTGTGAGCTTCATCATGCCTAGACTGGCACTGATTGGACCCTTTCTCTACATTTCTCATATCACGGGGCGTGATCGGGAGTACTCGTTGGTCGAGGCTGGGGCGGTCTAACCTAAATACATGATCCCAGTCCTAAGCACTTTAATACGAGTCATCACATGTTCCTTCGATTCTTAAAATTTGAGTTGTTAAGCTTAGGAATGCTCTTACATTATTGGCGAAATACTTGGGGACATAGTAGATGCGAAAATAAACACAAAATGCTCCGCATTAAGCCACTTTACATGATATATATTAAAGCACAAAATAATATATATACACATGGGCCTTAATAAGATACCAAGCCTGACATTGTGTTTAGTCTTTGGGGACGTGAAACTGTTTGAAAACGGGTATCTCAATTCATAAACTCAAAAAATGTTGATAATATATTATAACGACCAAAGCATCATGCACTCTTTGGACAATTATAAACTCATTTTGGCATTATTAAGCTTTATTTGTCTGCATTTGACATAAGTATTCATACCATGATAATAAATATTCATTTTAGGTGCATTGCCCTTGTTTATCAGATAATATCAGAAATTCATTCAATATCAAATTAATTAAATTAATTAACTGGGATTGTATATGATATTTATATTAATTCAAATTTTGATTACAAACCAAATAAACATATCATCTTGATCACATCGACAAAAATACATTGGATGAATAAATCTCAATTTTTTATTTTAAGATTTTTCATTGGCCTGACATTGGCGTGAAGTCTAATGGATCAATCATCATCGTGGGCTTCGTATCAATGACCGCCGTTTGCGGTGTGAAGGTAACTGTACTGACGGTGACAGCCGATAAGAAATAACTTTGGCGTTAACCCAGCGTGGAGGGCATTAAGTTGACGAATTCAAGTGGTTTTTCTCAGTATCTTTGTGGAACGATCACGATGCCGTGCGAAGTTCGGTTGAAATGGACGGCGTTCGGCGGGTTGACTCTCTGTATGGGATTTTTAAACACGGCAGCGATAGTACCGATCAACTCAAACGACGTGAAAACGGTATGTTGTGGGACCGTATGGTTGACCAAAACAAGGTATTGGATTTTGAAATTGGTTTCCGAGGCTCTGCCATGCTCAGTTCAAAATCACGGGTTTGGTATTTAACGCTATGTTAACAAAAAAAAAGAGCAGTAATTGGCATAAAAATATTAACTGTTAATCTAATGGTGGTATCGTCAAAGCACGATCACTTGTTGGTTGACCGCACAGAATCAACACATGAATGTGATTTTTATTCTTCGTTGCCAGAAGCCCTGAGGAATAAAACCCTGCTCTTTAGAATCATGCATACTAATCAAGATCGAATAAAGCGATATTGTGAAAGACGTCACTTGAGATCCATTCTTGATTAGACAATCTGCGATGTGAGGAAGCTCTCACTCGATTATGGAGGAACCAGTTTTATCTTTGGTTGTAAAGCCTAATGAAATGATCAGTTCTCTCTAGTATTAGTGATCGTAGCTCTGGGTTTTTGGCAGATTGCTCCGAAATTACTGACCTTTGATATGTTATTGGCCCGTCACGGCATTAAGGCGAAAACGAAGAAACCACATTGAAATTCCATATTTTATAATTACAAGCCGATCATTATCTCATTATTTTTCGCGGTTCAATTAATGAATAGTCGCCGCTTTATTGAAGTTCTTGGAATAATAAACCAGCGATCATCGAAATTATGACATGGTGTGGCGTCTAACGAGATAATCGAATCTTTAAAAGAAAATTATTTCGTTTTTTACTTCATTGCGGGATAAATTGTTTCATGATCTCTCTGTAATCGCCTTTATGAAAGTTTTATTTATTGTTTGAGATACATCATGGATCAAAAGGATAATTTTATAACGATTATGCTTTTAGATTGTTTTTTGTTGAAGAAAATGAATCTTGATGTGTTTTATAATTGGGCTTTTCCGAATAAATATTTGAAGAGAAACTCTGGATTGAGTTGTTTTTATCAGTGAGAATAATAGTTAATCTATTGACATTGTCATGAGAGGATATCAGTGAGCCTTCATTCTTGATGGTGAATCATCGTTAGTTGAGACTTGACTGAGACTATTAGTTAGAAGGATTACTGATATGTTTGTGTTGAGTTCAGTCACCTCAAAGGAATAATTGTTATCTGTTTAAAGATCAACATATTTGGACGCGTTAGTGTTGATGATGAAATCTCATTGAAATCTGTATTGGATTTTTGGATTTGATATGAAGTGTTATAAAATAGGATTTGATATAGATGTTTTGGATGGTGATGTAACGATTTAAGTCAGTCTGTAGGATATTTTTAAATATATTACATTATCTGTTCTTAACTTATTTTTGAGATCAAAGAGTTTTGATGAAAACATCTCTGTTATATAGTTATGAGCATGATCAGCAGAAATATGTTGAATGACATTTGCCATTAGACTTTAAACTCCTCTGGGTGTTGACATATTTTCAAGTACTTTTAGTTTTTCGCGATGAGTGATGGCTAGGTTGGGGATTTGTCGTCATTAGGATTGATTAGAGCTTTATGTTGGATCATGTTGAGTAATAAGTTCGTGTTTATGAAATGTTGGGTTTGAAAGTTAATTGAGAAAGTCGGCGGATGTGCAATTCATTTTATATTAGTACACGGTTAGATTTGGGAGATTCGAATATTGTTATATTATGAACCGCTTTATATGACCATTCATGGTGAGACTTGAATATTTAGAGTAATTTTTGTCGGCGTGAAATTTTGAATTTGGAGAATTGATGAATTTAGAAAGTTGCGCATTTACTGCGAGCAGGTGTTGGTAATTTGACAAAGAAATCTGGAGTTCTGAGAAGGTTAGTATCGTTTAACCCAGCGCGGACTGAAACGAGGGTGTGAATTGACAATCATACCCCCCTAGAATTGGGTTGGCGTGACACAGGACAAGAGTACCATCTCTGGGTGAATCGGTCTCTATCTAAATAAACATCAACTATAAGTTAAAATAATAAAGGAAAAGGGAATTAATGACGAGTACTTATGTTTTGGTACCATATTACTTTAAAATCATGTTCTTATTTGACATTTCAGCCAGCTAGTACCATTTGATTTTATCTATATATATATATATATTCTATTTTATGGTAGTCTCGAACATTGTGTTCCAATAATACAAATACTACTTACTACATTTATATGTAAATTTGTGTAGAAGCAGCTGCATCTGTAGTCTCGCTGCAATTGAAGCCTCCAATCTACGTGCTCAGCCTATTGTCATCGAGAATGTTCCACTCTCCAAATCATGCGAAGTGCATGATCTCTAGCAACAGTCCTCACTCTATCTCTGAAGATATTGTCCGTCCAGTTGTAATTGATCAGATTCCTATTTTCGAACCTTCACTGATTTCCTTAGATACCCCTGTTCTAGAACCTTCTTTGAGGTCCTTAAATACATAGAAGCTATCTCAATGAACGGTGAACAGGATAGGGCACATGAATTAGAAGGTTTTCTTCTCGGAACCAAGGTCAGACCAGCTGCAACTATGGCTGATCCTGCAAATCTGGCTTCAGTTATCTCCAATTCAGAGTATGTGTTCTGGCTGAAAATCGACCAATTTGTTATGAGTTGGCTACTTTCATCAGTATCTGAAGAAATGCTGGGGCATGTTGTCCACTGTCAATCCTCAGCTGAGGTATATATGGTCTGTTTTTGAGCAACTATTTTCTACAAAATCTAAAGCTAGAGCACTTCAAACCACAAAGAAAGGGAGCAGTTCCATTGAAGATTATGTGCTTAAAAATGAAAACTGTGGCTAACTCTCTAATAGCTGCTGGTCAAAAAATAACTGATGATGAGTTGATATTGCATATACTTGGATGAGTTGGTTCTGAATATGAATCTGTCATTGTAAATTTAACCTCCAAAGACTGTCACACTTCAAGAGGTTCAATATATGTTTCAAACACATGAAATGAGGCTTGAGAATATGAATTCTTTACCAACAGTTGATATCTCAAATGCAACTGCTCATTTAGCCCATAAACAACCAATGTTTCATCCAAACTCTCGAAATTTTCAAGGAAGCTTCAGAGGACCTTTCAATGAGGAGGTAGAGGTCGATTTAATTCTGGTGGAGGGCGTGGTTTCCTGCCATCCAACAAGCCACTCTGTCAGATTTGTAACAAAACAGGTCAACAGATATTGGTCACCCTACTATCTCCAAATCAGTACCACTTAAACTGAGAATTATTCTTCTAGTTCCCTCTATTACCAAAAATCTTTTGTGTAAATCAAAATTTACATTAGAAAATAATGTAATTGTAGAATTTGACTCTGCTTGCTGCCTTGTGAAGGACAAAACTATGAAAGCAGTGCTCCTCCAAGATGCCCTTGAAAATGGCTTATATCATCTCGAGCTTCCTCTTGATTTACCAGTTCTATCTTTAGATGGTTCCAACAACAGTTGCAGCCTCAGGACGTGTCTCATTCTCATACAGATTTCCCTTCAATAAATACTGCTAGCATCAAGTTTCAGTCCAGGCTGTCTTCGATCTATAGATTTTAATGGCTCTATCTCCAGTGATTCTTCCACAAATGTTCTTTGTACTACTTCTGCATGTAATAGTCAGTCTCAATTGAATCTTTGGCATAGCCGTCTTGGGCATCCACATGAGAAAGTTTTACACAAAGTAATTTCACAAATAAATATTCATATACCTTCTGCTACGTCTCATATGTTCTGTGATGCATGTCAATATGGAAAACTCCACCAAAATTCATTTCCATCTGTACCATTTTGAATTTTAAAATTTGAAATTGATCGCTTGAATTTTGAAATTATGAATTTTGTAAATTTGAAATTATAAACTTTAAAATTGGAAATTGTAAATTATGGAACTTGAATTTTGAAATTTTGACACTTGATTTTTGAAATTAGGAATTTGCAATTTTGAAATTGAAACATTAAAAATTTGAAATTTGAGATTTAGAAGACTTGAATTTTAAAATTGAAAATTTGAAGTTTAGAAAATGAGAAAATTGGAATTTGAAATTTTGACACTTAAAAATTAAAAAATGAAAATTTAGAACTTTTAAAATACCAAAAGTGTTTCTATAGCTTTGCGACATTGTGTGCTGAGCATTGCTAATAAAATATTCCACCCACGTTTTTGGTTTTCTCGTCCACAGTGAAATAGAATTTCATAAAAAAAATCCATTAAATTATTTTTATGAGTTATTATTTTTAACTTCTTTTTATAGAAAAAGAAAGGACTGAGGAAAATATGCTGATTAGTGGTAGAGATGAGAAAGGCCACAAGGCCCACAACCAAACACCATAACATTATTCATTCGCAGATTATAAGATTAATCTTCAAACATTTCGGACAAAGCTTTTGCTGGGACTAATCGAAATTGTACCATTTGTTGGGACTGATCATGGCTTAATTTACCTACTAATTCGGTAATTCTTATCCTAGTCAAGTGAAGCCATGCTCCGTTAATAACTTAGTTATGATAGAGTTATTTTCGAAGTGATTTTAGTTTTAAAAAAAAAAAAAAATTAGCATATTACAATTACAAGATAAATTATTATTATCGCTTTTTGGTCTTTAAGTTGGTCAAAAAGATACATGGGTTGAGTTGAGGGAAAAAAAAGGAGCTTGCCATGGAGAATCTGCTGCATCTCTATGTGCTAATTAATCTTCTGTCTAGTCATGTGAGTTTTTTTCATAGTTAAGAAATAATGGCAGGAAGTAAAATGTGGCAGAGGAGGGTATGAAAGATGAGAAAATTAACGAGTGAGGTGTGAAAAAGTGAAAGAGGAAAAAGAAAAAGAAACTATACGTTTTAATTTGAGTGCTTTCTTCGGCAACAAGCTTAAGCCATACTAAGTAAATACATTAATTTTCTTTCACTGATGATGATCGGCAACTTTTTCAAGTGAATACACATGTTCATTAATATTTATTAAGTTTAGGCGGGTTTGGATGATCATTTTATAATTGGATTGAGGATAGATTATATTTTTCCAAATCAAATTTAGTTTGGTTACGCATGACCTAGGTGTCAAGAGCCTACTTGTTCACACAACAGCATTGCCCCCATTCAGTGGTCTCAACGGAACCCAAAGACCCAATCTACCACATTACAACTCTATTTTTGTCCTTGCCTTCAGCTTATCAAGAGAGCGAGTTCATCACTCGACTAATTGATATCATGGACTCCGGTCAAACAATCTATGAAAAATTCTATCCCATCCAAACTCTTGCACGCCCGTACATGTCATCATTCATCAAATGTCATATTTGAAGACTGCATGCTCCTCACGAGCCAATATCCATTAAGGTCCACATTGATTCCCCATTGGCCAAGGGGAAGTTCATGATTGACGCAACATCATTGGTCCCACGTTTCATGGGAGGAAGAGGCATGATAGGCTATGACTTCTCTGGATCCTATGAATAATGATAAATTAAGGTTAAAGAATTCGCCTGGGAGATAATCTCATGGCTATTCAAACTAGAGTTATAACATAAGTGGGACTCCACTCTAAAGAAGATTGCTTGGCACCCAAGTCGATCTCTCCTAATTTCGTTGTGACAACTTGAGGATAATCTCGTTGAAGTGATCATGCTAGGAATCCTAATCAGATAATGATCCAGCCTTATTAAGAGTTCCTCATCTAATATTCAAGATGCCTATTTAATTCAAATTATGGAACAAGCTTCACATTGCTTGAAGAAGAAGAATAAGAGTAGTAGCAGACGTGTAGAAGGATGCAGATACTCACTGAGATATTGCACACATTAATTCCTTTCACTTTGTGTGAGAGATGATATTCATCAAGTCGATATGAAAAGTGAAGGTAGTATGTCCAATGTTGTGAGTAGGGGAACAAGGGGACTCGTTATGAATTCCATTAGTGAGTAGGTGAGAAGTAGGCTTTGGAATGAGGGGGAGATCTTATTCATGTAAGACCGGTTGTAACCTACTTTAAAATAGTGAAAATCCGTACATCTAGGCATAGCCCTGTGGACGTAAACTTGACCAAACCGCATAAACATATTTGTGTGTACTTTGTTTTTCGTCCTACTGCTTTATATCTGTCTAATACTCATCATGTTCCACCATTTGTTCGAACTTGGTCACAACGTTCGAACAAAATCAGAGACGAAGTGTGGAAGTGGGTTATTATCACACTGTTATATCTTTCAATTAGTATAGAAAACAAATCCTCTAACAAGTATTTTGATCTTTCTCTTGCTTTAGTACATCATCAGTTCACCTCAGTCTTCTTCTATATTTCTGTCATCATGTTCCACCATTTGTTCGAACTTGGTCACAACGTTCGAACAGAACCAGAGACGAAGTGTGGAAGTGGATTATTATCACCCTGTTATATCTTTCAATTAGCATAGAAATCAAATCCTCTAACAAGTATTTTGATTTCTCTTGCTTTACTACATCATCAGTTCACCTCAGTCTTCTTCTATATTTTTGTATGCTAATCTTCGGTTTAATCTTGCAAACAGGTTACTGTGAACAAAGAATTCTGGGTGATGCTCAAGAAACTGATAAAAAAAGGAGAAAGAAAAAGAAACAGATTTGGAGTGAGTCCCTTCTCCACCAAGATCTAGCAAACTTTAGATGGGGTTATCCCTTCTCCATCTGGGTTAAAAGAAAATTCCAAAGGGACAAAGAAAAAAAATGCCAAAATTATGGAAAGAAAAAGAAACCGATTCGGTGCTTTCCTTGTTCCATAAATCTTCCTTAACTTCTTTTTCTTTTTCTTTTTAGTTTTTGAGCAATGATTCATCTCACCGCTACACTCACAAAGCAAACCATCATCTCACTAATTATTCCAGTGAGTTTGCTACTGATTCAATAAGTACTGGATTTTAACAATATGTTTTGAAAAAGTATAAACGAGTTCGATAAAATATAGCAAATATTTTTAATATAAAATAAAAAAATCATTTATTATATTGAAAAATCATGTGTATGTGGTGGTTTTTTAGATAAACATTCATTGATGATCCTTCTAAAAAACACTTTTAGGAAAATTATTTCAGTAAAAGCTCATTTGACAGTAATTCAATATATAATATTATAAGAATTACTTGTGATGTTTACAATAAAAAAAATGATACATGCTTCTTTTCAAAATACTTAATGAAAATAGTTTAATTTATTAGAAATACTTCAAGTAAAAACACATTCCTATGTAAAGAAATAGTCTCATCATCATTTTAGACATTTTTCAAAGGTACCACCTTTTATATATTATTAGCTCCCATGAAGAAGGTAATGAAGATAGAAATTTTTTTGAAAATATGAAAATTATTCATCACTAAAAAAAAAAATTATCATATCAAAATTGCAACCGTTACTGCCAAAATTGTCATGTATTTCTTGACTTGTGAATACACCCCAATGATAGATGATTCTGCATAAAGCAAAATAGGAAACAAATGAAAAAGAAAAGTGTGATGCTTATATTATAATGATGTAAAGAATTACTGCTTAGTGTGACCAACAGCTCCTGCCCTACATCACTTGCTCATATTCCTACTAAACTCTATTTTACATTATAAATACACCAAGAAGGGACTTGCAATTGCGAGCTACAAAGAGGAGTTCGAGGGGAGCCAATGCCAACGATTTATTCATTTTTTTTTTTAAGTCCTCCTTAATTACTTGTAAGTGCATTTATATTCGCAAGAGTGCCTTAAAAATACTTCTTCTTTTTTAAGAAAAAAAAAACTCCCAAATTCCCAAACACTAATCTTATCATAATGAATATTTTTAAGAAAAACTATTTTTATATTATTTAACTTAAAACTAGTATGAGAGGAAAAATATGTCTAAAGGGCATTATGGTACATTTGTTTATGTTTTTGAAAGCAGTTTTGAGAATAGTTTTTTAAAAATATAAATGCAATTTGGGATCTGTTTGGATGCTTGTTTTTAAAATCATTCTTGAGAACATATTTTAAAATATAGAAATCATCATCTTTCTGTTTTCTGAAAACTATTCTTGTTATCTTTTTCCTTTTCTTTTCTTTTTTTTTTTGACAAATAAGCACTCTTTTTTTTTGGTAGGAAAAAACTACGAACAAATGACCCTACACATACGATTAGATAGAGACCCACATTAATCTTCAAAACTAATGTTAGAAAAATCCTTAGGGAAATTAGACAACCAAAATTTTGAATGTAATACCCGGCCTTTATTGGCGAAGCAATCAGCAGTTCACATTGCTTGCTCTAAAGACATGTTTGCATTCATAGATGTTCATATCATAAGATAACTTCCAGTATCCTCCATTAATAATATAATAGAACTAGGGATATTAATACTTTTAATATAGCAATCTATTATAATCTTGGAATTAGCCTTCAATCTCTCTAAATTTGAGTAACCACTATTCTTGGCAGCTAAAATGTCATATCTTAATGTTATGCATTCTATAATAATTATAGAGGACTTGCCTAAATGGTTGCATCCAACCATCTTTATAATACCATTTGAGTTTCTAATGACCCATCCTAAAGCGCTAGTGTCATTTATCCTCAAACTATCAAAATTTAACTTGAATCTATCATAGATAGGGGGAATCCAAAGAACCCATTTTTCCATCATTCGAGAGCTCTTATAACCTTCATTAAGTGATGATGGTCTATCAAATGATCTTGCAAATTTTGAAAAATTATAGTAGCTTTCTCAATGACGAGAAAGAGGTTAGGTTTAATCCTTTTAAATACTACTTGAATTCTATATATGGTTCTAAATATTTCACATGATTATTCCAATATTTTCCATTGGGAGAGTAAACAATTTGCAATTCATTTTGTAGTTATTATGAATCATTTCTAACCACGGCAGGAAGTCCCCCTCATATAAGAGAGGTGTGGGACAATTGTATCTGATGCATGTCCAAATACTTTAAGTAAAATGACAATCTTTGAAAATATGATTGATATTTTTTATGCTTTGATAGCAAAGATGACACCTATTTGGAAATTCAAATCCCCTGGCAACGAGAAAACTACAAGTAGGCAGAGCATCTCTAATTACTAGCCAAAGAATTTGTTATAATGTAATAATTAAATTGTCCCCCACTAGGGCTAGAACCTAGGACCCCTCCCCTTCCTAGATGTCCTACCTTAATTTAGTGTTTTTTGTGTTTTACATAACAAAAAACTATGAACTAAAATGTGTTATCTTTGTTTTTGTAAACAAAAAACAATTTTCAAAAACAAGAACCTAAGGGTATATTTGTTCTTGTTTTTTAAAATTGATAAATGAAAAACTAAGCTGTTGAAAACACATAGAACCATAGTTTTTGTGTTCTCTAAGCTGTCTTACATTATCTTAATTTAGTGTTTTACGTGTTTTGAGCAAAAAAACTAAGAACTAAATGTGTTACTCGCATTTCATGATACACGGTTTTGAGAAAAAGCGATTTTAAAAAGCAAAGGCGCAGGGCATGTTTGGTTACACTTTTTGAAAACTATTCATGAAAACGAGTTTTGAAAAACGGATAACGTCATTTTGTGTTATCACGAGAAAACTGTTTTGTTATAAATTTAGTGTTACCATGTTTTTCGTAACAAAAAAATTATAAGACAAACGTGTTCTCTCTATTGTCTTTGTTCTCCTCGTTTTTAAAGCGTAAGCGATTTTTAACGAGAAGCTAAGCAATCGTTGGCCTTGATTTTTGAAAACTATTTAATGGTTCCTAGTTTAGTGTTTGTTGTGACCTCCGTGCAGTGAAGAGTGGTCGCACGGGAGCAATGGAGATATTCCCAGAAAGTGTGCGAAAACTTTGGGATGAATGGGAGCTACGGTCGATGGTGCTAGTAAGCCTCTTCCTGCAAAGTTCACAGTGGCGATTTGGATCAGATTCATGATTTGGTCGGCGTACTTGTCGGGATGAATGGAAACATCATGAAATGGATCCAAATCATACCCTCATGGCATTTTGGGCACCGTTTCTCCTCTTACACCTTGGAGGCCCTGGTACAATCACTGCTTACTCTTTAGAAGATAATGAATTGTGGTTGAGGCACTTGCTTGGGCTGGTAGTCCAAGTTGGGGTGGCTTTTTACGTGTTTCTGAGGTCATGGACTAGTAGAACTCCGCTCTCGTTTCTGTCCATTCCAATGTTTGTGGCTGGAATTATCAAGTATGGAGAGAGGACCTGGGTTCTCAGGTCTGCAAGCAAGCAACACTTCGTAGATGCATTGCTCCTAGTTCCTGATCCTGGACCTGATTATGCGGAAATCGTGAAGACATATGATCCGGAGTTACACAATGCGGAGACAGCACTCGAATCTAGTATTGATGATGGTGATCATGATGCAACTAAATTAATTTCTGGTGGAAAATATATGAACGCGGCTTACTCTTTATTCAAGGAGCAATTGAGACGTCTATATGCAGACCTCATCCTCAGCTTGAATGACCAACGGAAGAGTGAGGGCATCATCAGGTCTGTGTCATCAGAAGAGGCGTTCAAAGTGGTAGAGGCGGAGCTTAGCTTCTTGTATGATGTGCTCTATACACCAAGGCTGTTGTGGTTTATTCCTCCGCAGGCTTTCTTCTCCGCACTGTCAGCTTCTTGTCACTATTTCTACTTTAGTGGCCTTCGGTTTCTTCATCCGAGAGGCATGAGGTTCTCAAATGTTGACATCAACATTACTTACGCGTTACTCTTTGGAGCTATTTTTCTTGAGATTTACGCTATTGTGGTGCTGATTTTGTCCGACTGGAGCATTGTCTGGTTATGCAGAAGCAAGAGAAATAATTGGATTCACCGAGCCATTAACTCCTTTCCATCGTCGACGAGTGGCAAGAGATGGTCTAGAAGCATGGCACAGAACAACTTAATCGATTCTTGCCTCAGAGACAAAACCAAGTTCGATCATGAGGTTAACAGCTTCTTTGACAAGAACAAATTCTTGGAGAGGTTCCGGTACATGACTTGGGAGAAAGTGGATGACATGAAGGAGCCCATCCTCAGCTTCCTCCTCGAGATGACAAACGATGTCCGCAGGGATCGGAAGGAGCTACTCAAACATAGAGGTGATTATGTGATTACAAAAAAGGGGGATTCTATTAGTAGAAAACTTGGTTGGAGTGTAGTTGATGTAGAATTCGATCACAGCATCCTTCTTTGGCATATCGCTACCGATCTCTTTAGCGACATCAATGATGATGATGATAGGGCCAGTAATCCTAAATCAGAAAATGCCAAAATAAGCAAATGCCTGTCGGAGTATATATTTGTATCTGCTAGTCATGTGTCGATTCATGCTGCCAAAAGGGAGAAGGAAGTTTAGGATTGAGACACTCGTTGTTCAGGGCAAGATTTTCCAGAAAAGAAGTCTGTCCATATCTGACAGAAAGGAAGCTTGCAGATTATTGCTTGAAGTTGAAACAAAATTTGATCCCATCGAATTGAAAGAAGATAAAAGCGAGTCGGTGTTATTTGAGGCATGTAGGCTTGTCAGGATGGAGATGTTGTCCTATGCTGCTATTCATTGTGGATGGGCTCAGCACGCACAACAGCTCCGGAGAGGCGGGGAGCTGCTCACTCATGTCTGCCTTCTTATGTCACACCTTGGCTTCAGTGAGCAATTCCAAATATCCCAAATAAATGAGGGACTGGGCGGGGGCCCACCGTCAAGTCCCCCACCGGCTCTCCCCCCCGGCGAGGGCGTGGGCCCCTCGTCACTGTCCCCACGGGGCCAGGGCAGCGGCCGGCCAAATCCTCTCCCACGGCAAGAAGGCGAGGGCCCTCCCCTACTGGCTCCGGACATTGATCTGGTACACAACATGAGAAAGTATTAATAATATATTCTTATCCTAAACTTCTAATTAAATTTCCTACCAATTTGTATACGTACATAACCAGTATTAGTGATATATAAAGTAGGTTGACATAATTCAAAATATGAAAATGACTATATAAAAATCAATAAATATTTTTTCTAAATATTAATGTATTAATTTACATATTTTAATTTTGAAAAAGCTTATTTTAATTTACGATCGAAATATAATACGTGTTTTATGGCATCATCAGTTCGATCTTCCCATCAATAAACCGTAAATCAATTAATTTTTCAGTTTAATGACCAATTTGATTTTCAAAATATTTGATGAAATTGTTCCAAAAGCAATACCTAATCTACCACCACCATTTGCACCTTTACCCTTTATGAGAGGTGCCACCACTACGAGAAATTAAGTAGCCGCTAGCAACATATTGCCACACCTTTACTTGACGTAATTTTTTTTTTTTTCTTTTGACATTCAAGATGGACCCAAGTAATGCCCAATTGGCAAATGCCCCCTCATTTTTTTAAATTTATTTTTCTTTGTTAAGGGAATCCAATCAGGAAGGAAAATATACCCCTTAAATCTCATAAATTCTATACCATTATGTTCAAATGTCCCCAGTGCTCATATCTAGCCTCACATTGGTAAGTTATTTTATTTGTTCAAAACTCATCGATATAAAGGTTAAATAATTTTAAAATAATTAAATTTATAAGTAATTTTATTTATATATGATTTTATTGAGAAAAATTTATAATACAATCATATATAAGAAAATTATTTTCCTTAATATTTTTTTAAAAACACAAACAAACTTTTTTACATATATTTATTTAGATTTACAACGTTAATGATACATTATCGAAGCTAAACTTCGAGCATAGTGGGTACGTAATCAGAGCTTTAACTCTTTAATACGCTTAGTGAGACCTCATTAGCACTTAAATTTTTATTAGGCTATTAAATGTAAAGAGAAAATCGTTTTCTTTTATCATTTTTAACCTTAATATTTTAAAAACCAATCGAGAATACAGTGTTTTTCCCCCTCAACTTTTTTTGGGTCATATTTGTTGACATCTATTCGTTTGTAATATATTATTTATATATATAGCATACGTGATGTTACGTTTAATTTTTAAGAGTAGAAAAAAATATAATTCTTTTAAATTAAAATAAAGGGTATAAAAGTATTTATCTACGAGGAAATCCCAAGTATAAATAGAAAAGAAAATTATTACTAATACAACTTTTTATTTGTTCTCTGCATAGCCTCCCTCTCTTGATCGTAAAACAATCAAAAATCTAAGTTGTTAGACCTAGGATTTGAACCATTGATTTCAAGAAGCAAGATTTTTCCCAAATTCTTATTGCAATAAATAAAAAAAATGAGATATTATTTTCGTTCTTCCCTAAGGAGTTGTTTTCTTGCTCGTTGAAGCAGAAAAACTGGGATATCAAATCTAAGGTTGAAGGAGTAATTCGAAGATAAGATTTTTAATCGATTGAAGCGCACATGTACCGGCTTAGTTCAAGATCAGAAGGCGCAGGAAAGGGCCGTTTAATCTCTTATGGGCACCGACTCCATGGCCATTAAATTTATGGGGGCTGAAATTGCAAACATCAACATAGAGGGTGCCAACATGTTGTTTTAAATAAGTCGCTATCATCCTTGTGCTTCAAAAGTAGTGAAATATTAATAATATATAAATTAATGTTAAATTAGATATTTACTTAAATAAATAAAATACATATAATTCTTCAATTTGCAATATATTTTTATATTTAGGTATGAAAAAAAAATTTAATATATTTTAGTTTCAAGTTAGTAAACTGTTATTGTTAGGATTTGATTTTAGAGATAAACACTTTACCACTTGAACTAAGTATGATGAGCAAGTATGTAATATTATTTTTAATCATACTTATTTTTAATTTTTAAGAATATTTTTAATTTTAATTAATATAGATTATATATTATGATGTAAATGGAATTCGATCGCTAATTAGGCTTATCGATATGATCGTTGAACTGTGAATCAATAAATTTTTCAATTTAATTGTGAATTTGATTTTTAAAATATTGCATGAATCTCCTTTAGTATTCAATTGCTTGAGTCAGATCCACCTCTTATACTTTAAAAAATTATAAAATATCAAATTTTAATGTAAACAAAATTAAAGAATAATAAAAAATGGAAATCTTGAATACCTATTCATACTTAAATTTATACGTTTTTACTTAGCAAATTTAAAGATATCATAAACACATTTTTTATTATCATGATTTAATATGATAAAATTAAATGTAAAGGCAAAATCTTATCCAGTAAGCGTCAAATGCTAAAAAAACACATTAGAAAGAGCATCACATTACCATTAGAAATTTGCACCTTTTATTTATTTTAGTATAAATATTGTCTTTTTAAAGCTAAACACGTAATAAAGCATCCTTTAGGACTTGGAAATCGGGATCAGCCTGTATGTTCTTGCCTTTTGAGAGCATTGGTGTTACAATATAAAGTTACCCAGACGTAATGGGTGATATAAATATTGTTAATAACAAAATTTTATAATTTTTTGAAGAGAAATAATTTTATTGATTAGCCCAATAATCACGTCGATCGGAAGCTTATTATAATGAAATCGTTAAAATAATAAAGGATGATAAATGGTCAATCCCGATAGCATGATGAATCTTTCAAGGCTATCGTTTTATATTTGAGTTCTGCATTTGATATTGTCCTTGTAACTAAAGACCCTATGATTCAGTTCATAAGCGTATATACTTGGTCGTTGATTTGATTCTTGCTCGTCGAATATATATTTCTTCGTTCATCGATACCAGCGTAAATAAGCATCGCGATATGATGATGTAGTAATCGTAGCGCCAAGATGATATGACCGACCGTATCGAGCGGCAGCGATCATCTTGCTGGCAAAAATAAGCTACTAAAACATAAAAATAAATAAATAAAAATAGGATCTCATGGGAAATAATCATTTTATTGTTAAAGAAAACTATGAAAAGATGTATAAAAGTGATGATTTAGGGTCAAGAATAGCCAAAAAAAAAAAAAAAGTCACCACTCACCGTCCTTACTTAAAGGAGCAGAGACTGATAGATAAAAAGTTAAAGAGAAAAGGAAACCAGGGTTTTTTTACATAAACAAATCTCCTAGACCATAGGTTATTCCTAACAAAAGTTCATAATTATTAACTAGGTGTTAGTAGGTAGTGGAATTGGCACAGTTTTTAAGAAATAGTGAGATTTGAATGAAGTCACTGCTTAAATTATGAAACTTCATTAAAGTAGAAAGAAAGTTTGTAATGATTAAGTGGGTAGTGGGTCGTTTGATTTTATTTTTTTAAATTAATTGAATTCTAACGAAATTTCATTAAAAAAAAAGGAAGTTAATAAATACAGAGGAAGGGAGATGACAAAGAGCCTGAATATTAAAATGGTGAAGCAGGGTTTGCCGTCTCTTGAAAATTCAAACTCAAACTCCAATCAAAGCTTGTAGATCTCCATCTCCATGACATGTACAAATGACTTTTTTTTCCTTTTTTTTTATTTTTTATGACAGAAAATGAATAAGTTAATAAATACCCCCAACAAAAACAACATTAAAGCCCTTGTTTCTTCTCTGTTATATGGTTTAAAAAAACCCAATAAAAACATCACATCTTCCAAAAATACGCCACCCCAACAACTTAAATATGCTCTCCTTCGTCTCTTCCAAAAAAAACATCATCCCTAATTTCATTATTTTAATGGTATGTCTCTGTCACCACCCTCCATCATCTTCTTCCTCTTTGGTGGTCAATGATCAAACAAGAATTAAATTACTCAACGCCTTCTCTCTCTGTTTTCATTTTCGTTTCATTCCTTCTTTTTCCCGGAAAATGACCATTGAAGAACAACTGAGCCAAACCCCACCAGTCACATCTGGTTGTTTGGAGGATTCCGTTCGTTCTCCATCGTTTCTTGGGCGATCCTACGACTCCGGCGACATCGGATGCTATCAATGGTGGGATCGGGACCAGGTTTACTTGTAAAGTCTGATTCGTGTTGCAACTCTGTTCCGTCGCCTCTGTTTTAACTCCCTCGATCCACGCTCTCAGTGTCGGTGTCAGAAGAGAGGAAATCGCGGACGACCGGCTCCCGGAGAGGCACATGTCGTCGGAGGAAGAGTCGAGGCGAAGTGGGTGAGAGCCGTGAGAAGAAATCGGTTGGAAGCCGAAAGGGGCGGAATTAAGACTACCCTCGAGGGAATAAGCTGTAATAACGGTAACAACACCAAGGCAAGGGTTCAAAAAATCGGCCCGACTCTTCGATCACGGCTCGACCGGTCATTGGTGCCTCTCGGGACTAACGGTCGATACCGTTATCAAATACGAGGCGGTGGATCGTAGCTCAGTGGACTCGGCCGGTCGAGATGACCTTTCAGTCCAATTCGGTGAAAATCGCTTAAAATACAGAGAATAATCTCATTATTACAAACAATCCAAAAATCAAACAAAAAATGCAAATTTTCAGAGATTCCTCTTATACCCATGATGGAATTTCAAAAAGAAAGAATAAAAATCTAAAAAATTGTAGAGATTTGATTGAAAATTTCAGATTCAACTCAAAAAGAAACAATTCAAAGAAAGAAGAACTGAAGAAAGGGAAATTAAAAAAACAAAACCTAACTTACCTAAGGGAGAACTGAGAAGGCGACGGACTCCTACGGAGAGTCCACTGCTGCTTGCCGGAGGTAAACGGGCCGGAGGGACCGCTCGACGGCGCCTTGGAGCAAGTTGGGAATGGAGGAAGAAAGTTTCCCTTTTTAAACAATCACTTCCAAAACGACGTCGTTTTGGTCCCAGACAAACCAAAACAACGTCGTTTTAATTAGTGTTTTGAATTTTAAAAATTGTCATGGATAAAGCAGCGTCATTTCAACCCTAGAAGGCAGAAAGCAGTCGTTTTGACCCTAGAAATTTATCTTGTTTTTAACCGAAAAATACATCATAGCCCTCCTAACCTTAATATTAACCACATAGAAGAGAAGAAATTATGTAATTTATTTTACAAATTTTTATCCTTTCATATATTTGCATGATAGATTAGGATTTTAGTTGTTTCTTATTTCTACCATCAATCCATCGATGAGATAAAGTCGAGGAAATAGAATGATTCGATTACTTAGTAACCTAATTCTCGTGGGATCGACACTCTTACTTCTTTACACTATATTATTTGAGGCAACACGTGCACTTGCGCACATAGACGTATTATTTTACATACACACATTCGAGCCTATCATAAACATTTTCATTCCTAACCGACGTGCTAGACTTTGGGTTCACACCCAATAATCCTCCTCTCGAACAAAGTTTTACCAATTCTCTACTAATCAAAATATGATTTTTCTTGTCTTCACTACGTTTAGGTAAATACTACGTGAAGCACACCACCAGCTAAATTCGAGGCTCACCACACCATCTAAGGTCACATGTTCAATCAGCTATTCATTTGCATCACTTGTTAGGAAACTCATGGTCCCTTCCCTATGTATTGTGTGGTACTATCCGTGAGGAAGAATTATGAGTTTATAAGCATGGACATGCAACATCAATTGGTATGAGGTCTTTTGAAAAGACATGAGAACAAAATCGCCAGGCAAACCCGAGTAATATGATATCATACCAACGTGGATAAGGTAGAAATAGAATCCATCAGATTTACCAAAAATGTTTCTATTGATTTGCGACATTGTGTGCTGAGCATTGCTAATAAAATATTACACCCACGTTTTTGGTTTTCTCGTCCACAGTGAAATAGAATTTCATAAAAAAAATCCATTAAATTATTTTTATAAGTTATTTTAAACTTCTTTTTTATGAAAAGAAAGGACGAGGAGGAAAATATGCTGATTAATTGGTAGGATAAAGAAAGGCCACAAGGCCCTGACAAACACCATAACATTATTCATTCGCAGATTATAAGATTAATCTTCAAACATTTCGGACAAAGCTTTTGCTGCCTTTATGGGACTAATCGAAATTGTACCATTTGTTGGGACTGATCATGGCTTAATTTACCTACTAATTCGGTAATTCTTATCCTAGTCCGAAATCAAAGCCAGTACTCCCGGTGCCTTGGTGATGAAAATTTATTTTCGAAGTGATTTTAGTTTAAAAAAAAAACTTGTATATTAAAATTACAAGATAAATTATTATTATTGCTTTTTGGTCTTTAAGTTGGTAAAAAAGATACATGGGTTGAGTTAAGGGAAAAAAAAGGAGCTTGCCGTGGAGAATCTGATGCATCTCTCTCTGCTAATTAATCTTCTGTCTAGTCATGTGAGTGTTTTTTCGTAGTTAAGAAATAATGACAGGAAGTAAAATGTGGCAGAGGAGGATCTGAAAGACGAGAAAATTAACGAGTGAGATGTGAAAAAGTGAGACGAAAAAGAAAAAGGAACTGTACGTTTTAATTTGAGTGCTTTCTTTGGCAACAAGCTTAAGCCATACCAAGTAAATACATTAATTTTCTTTCACTGATGATGATCAGAAACTCTTTCAAGTGAATACACATGTTCATTAAAATTTATTAAGTTTAGGCGGGTTTGGATGATCATTTTATAATTGGTTGAGGATAGGTTATATATTTTCCAAATCAAAATTAGTTTGGTTATGCATGGGCTAGGTGTCAATAGCCTACTTGTTCACGCAATAACATACCCCAATGCAGTGGACTCAACTGAACCCCATCGAGAGACCCCGTCTACATTACAACTCTATTTCGTCCTTACCTTCAACTTATCAAAGAGAGCGAGTTCCATCCCTTTGCGACTAATTTGTATACATGGTTAAGACCTTTCTTCATAGTTAAGTCCTGAACCAAAAACAAGCTCCCCAAACTCATCTGAGTTGACCTAAACTTTGAAGAAGCTTCACTCATACACCTCTAGAGCCCTCTATCCACATACCGCTCAAACCAGCCAATATGTTGATCTTTGTAAAGCTCTTCTATTGATATCATGGACTCCAGTCAAACAATCTATGACAAATTCTATCCCACCCAATATTTTCACGCCCCTCATGCATGCATGTCATTATTCATCAAATGTCACATTTGAAGACTACTTGCTCCTCACAAGCCAATATCCATTAAGGTTCACACTGATTTCTCACTGGCCAAGGAGAAGTTCACGATTGACACAACATCATTGGTCCCACTTTTCATGGGAGGAAGAGGCATGATAGGCTAGGACTTCTCTGAATCTGTGGATAATGATAAATTAAGGTTAGAGAATTTGCCTCGGAGATAATCTCGTGGCTATTCAAACTAGAGTTATAACATGAGTGGGACTCCACTCTAAAGAAAGATAGCAGTATCAAAATCTCCTAATTTCGCTGTGACAGCTTGAGGATAATCTCGTTGAAGTGATCATGCTCAAGTCCTAATCAGATAATGATCCAGCCTTACCAAGAGTTCTAATCTGATATTCAAGATGTCTATTTAATTCGATTAATAGACGAGCTTCAAAGATTGCTTGAAGAAAAGAACAAGAGCAATAGCAAGTATAGAAGGTTGCAGATACTCACTAAGGTATTGCACACATTAATTCCTTTCACTTTGTGTGAGAGATGATATTCATCAAGTTGATATGAAAAGTGAAGGTAGTATGTCCAATGTTGTAAGTAGGGGAACAAGGGGATTCATTCTGAATTCCACATGGAGTGATTACGTGAGAAGTAGGCTTTGGAATGAGGGGGAGATCTCATTCATGTAATACCGGTTGTAACCAATTTCAGAATAGTGGAAATCCTAGCATTTTGGCATAGCCCTGCAAACATAGGATTGGCCGAACAGCATAAACATATTTGTGTGTATTTTACTTTTCGTCCTACTGCTTTATATCTGTCTAATACTCGTCACGTTCCACCGTTTGTTTGAACTTGATCACAACTTTCGAACATAACCAGAGAAGAAATGTGGAAGTGGGTTATTATCACACTGTTATATCTTTCAATTAGTATAGAAATCAAATCCTCTAACAAGTATTTTGATTTCTCTTGCTTTAGTACATCATCAGTTCACCTCAGTCTTCTTCTATATTTCTGTGTTCTAATCTGAGGTTAATCTTGCAAACAGGTTACTGTGAATAAAGAATTCTGGGTGATGCTCAAGAAACTGATAAAAAAGAAGAAAGAAAAAGAAACAGATTTGGGTGAGTCCTTCTTACCAAGACCTAACCCAAACTTTAGATGGGGTTATCCCTTCTCCATCTGGTTAAAGAAATATCCAGAGGGACAAAAAAAAAATGCCAAAATTATGGAAAAGAAAAAGAGAAACTGATTAGTTGCTTTCCTTTTTCGAAGCCAGATATACTTTTTCTTGTGATACGAGGCGCACGGTAGCGACACGATATGACGCCACGACTAGCAGCGCGCATCCGCGACATGGCCCGGCCAAAGGGGCGAGGACATGGCCCGACCTATGTGCGAAGCAGCGGCGGTCTTGCATGGCAGGCTGGCGAGGTGTGTCACGATACAATCATTTATATCATGACAAGAGGGAGGCTTGGTGTTGCGACACAGCGTGCCAGGGGCTGCGATACAGCGCAGCAGTGCCCTGTGACACGGCGCAGGAACGCTTCGAAATGTTAGATTTTTCTCCTTATTTATTTTCTAGATTTATTTGGAGTAAATTCTTTAATTTTCTTGAAGTTTAGATCAATCATGAGGAAATCAGATTTAGATTACATTCTCTTTTCTTAAAAATACAATAAAATAAGGATTGTCAGTGTGATTTGGGAATTGTTTTGAGAATGAGAATGAAAAAAAAAAAATGGTAATCGTAAACCCGAGGTTGCGGAATCAAAGGAAAAAAAAAGAGTAGAGAACCAGCGTACAAAAAAAGTGAGGAATTGTAAAAATGAGCAGTATGTGTGGGGCAAATAAGGTTGAAAAGTAAAGCGAGATCTTAACATGATTTTTGATTGGTGTAATTGAAGAAAAATGGACAAATAAAGGCGGCACAAAGCATTTGTTATGGTTGATATCAGTATATACTAAGAAATTAGGCCCTAAAAACATTCATAAAAGTAAGATCAGGAAACCTATTGCCTAAGAAATCTAGGTAATGATTGGATGTTGGAAAAAAAAAGTTCCTAGATTTTCCAATTAGATTTAGAAAAGAGAAGTAAATATTTGATCATAAATTCTTATAAAATAATAATAAAACAAATATGAACTTGCTTTGGAAACTCAAGTTTTATAAATATATGTATTTGATAAGTGGCCCATGGATATATTTTTAGCAAGTAGATGTTTACTAAGATTTGAAAATTTATTTAGATCACATGTGATTAAGATAAATATTAGAAGAATAATATGATATAAAATATACTGATAATAATCATTTTTAGTTAAATAGTTGATTTAATTAAGAAAATAAAATAAATAATATTTGTAAATCATATTAAGAAGGACTTGATTTTTATAAAAGTTTGAAACTCATTAACTAAATTATTAACGAGTCGAGGATGTTTAAAATATTATTAAGTTTAATAATATTGATATTATAAAATTGGTAGGATTCTCAAACCTATAATTTAGGTGAATAATTAATTATGATATTTCCTCCTTATTATGCTAGGGTGAAATAGTTTGCTGAGATTTATTTCAAATTAGCTTCTTTAAGATTCTTAAGTGTTCATTTGAGGTAAAGGATAAAATATTAATATAGATTTTCACAAAAGAGAATTGTTGTTTTTCACGTCATTTTATGATGAAATTTTTAGCCCCGAATTATATATAATCTTGGTTTATGAAAATTTTTTTTTTTATTTATTTGATTATTTATGGATCAAGCAATGATTTTGTATGAAAGTACCTTTTAGAATTATTTTGTTTATGATAGAAAATGATGACATATGATATTTTGTGATTTGAATTTTTAAATAAAATATTTGACTCTACAGTTGGATTCGGTCGTATCGACGGGAATAATAGTTGACACTATTCGACCCTTGTCAATGGGAATAATTGTTTACCATTACATTCCTTTGTGGCGAATGTAATTGATTTGAATCCTAGTCTGTAGTTGTTTCGGTTAGAAGTTACTTGTACTAGTAGTGCTTGGTTTCGTTCACCTTAAAATGAACAATTTGCAACTAGCCACCCATTTGAAAGTCTCTAGCGTAGGTAGGCGTAAGTGGAAGAAATACCATGTTTGGGCATCATTTGATATTTGTTGACGGAGGAAAAATGTAGTTGATATTGATATTGATATGAAAATGTTATGTTTGAATTTGATATGAAATAGTTTGGATCATATTTGATATGAAATCAATTTGAAATGTATTTGAGAATGTTTTGATGGAAAATTTTGAATGTTCTATCACATTTGAATACAAAGGTTTTGTGAAGAAAAAAAATCTCATATTTGTTATATGATTAGAAACCTTTTGATCCATGAAATTGTATTAGTATTTCTTATTGAGCTCAAAGCTCACTCTCATTCATTGATATCTTTTCAGGTATTTAGTTTCCGCGAGGCATGATGGCTAGGTTAAGGATTCGTCATTGTTAGGATTTTGATTTTGGAACATGTTATGGACTTTGTTTAGTTAATGAGTTTATGTTTATTTGGATTTTTAAGTTATCAGAGTGGTTTGAAAGTGTAGATAATTATTATGGGTGGGCAAAAAAACCTAAGAATCGAGCCGTCGAAGCCAAACTAAAGTGAGCCCAGAAAATAGGTTAACCAAATCGAATGGTTCGATTTTGGTTTTTGTTTTAGACAAATCTCAGTTTCCCACTTCTACTTGTCGCTTTTACTTTTTTACTCAAAACCAAACTTTTATTATTTTCCTCAAAACCAAAGCATATAGGTTGTAATTTCTTTGGATTAGTTTCTTTTTCTACTAAAGTTGTTAATTAAAATTATCTAATCTCATGCATTTCATATATTATTTGTAGATGTATTATAAATGCACAAATTGCATAGGATTGCAAATGAATAAATGTTTCCATTTTTTTCTTTGTATTTTTATTGTATTTATAATTATTATAATTGAACTTTAATATAAGATTATGGGTGTAAATTTATTTTTAACTATGGTTAACCGAAAAACTGATATATAGTTAAGCGAACAAATGGATTAACCAAGATTTTGGTTAATCATGTAATTATTAGGTTTTAGTTTTATATAAATAAAAAACAAAAAACCAATGATTGGTTTTTATTTTGTGTCACGGGTTGATTCTTAGAACCATGTCCATCCACCCAATAATTATCTTGAACTTTTTATGTTTGATCATACATGAATGTTGAGAGTTTATAAATTTTGTTAGTATGGAATTTTGGATGTGAAAATTGATGATTTTTATAAGTTGCATTATACGAAAGGTATTCTATAATTGACTCAATCCAATTATAATAAAGATCGGATTTTACGTAGCCAAATTAACAATCATGCCCACAGGGATAAAGAAGAATATTTTCTCACCGAGGAAATAATTCTCTTCTGGCATAACTGTTGAATGATGTATAAATATTTTATTATTTTTTGGGGACTCTACAGATGAGTGGATTGAATGGAGATGAAGGGTAATAACTAACATAGTGAGAATACACAACGTCTAAGCTACATTTCATTTTATTGATACACCAAAACAAAATATCTCTTCTCTTTAATAAATTGGAAATATAATTACCCTTTTCTAATATTGTTTTATTTAAATTATGTGCCAACCTAGAAATTAAAACTTCCACCATCCTTATTCTTCATCTGTTTTATTTATAATTTGGTAAATTGGAATCTCTCCATGATGAGGCCCGACCCACCCTTTGTATGATATGAAGACCACCCTTTCTTGGCCCCGATAAAGGGAAGTGAAGCTCCGGGCTTTCTTGATGGGTCGACTTAGAATTGTGTTAGTATGATTTATTGAGTTAATCCGATCCAACTGAATGGACTAACGAACACTGTTCGTAACCGAAGCGTATATAGATTAATGTCAATGCAAGATAGGATTGGATGATGATCTTGACATACGACAACTACTCGATAAATACACCTGATGTGGTTTAGAAGGGCGGTTTGAATCTTCACCTGCTAGGGCATGAAACTCCACATGGCCCATTAATCTATGATTCTCATGGTTGAATCAGCCAATAAGCCTCTAGTCATCTTTGTGCCCCACCCATGTGGGACTCAAAGTTATAAACGTCAACATAAGGCTGCCAATATGTTGCTTAAATAAATTAAAACTATACATTTACTATTATCAAAAGTAGTGAAATATTAATAATATATAATTTAATGTTAAAATAGATATTTACTTAAATAAATAAAACATATATAATATTTCAATTTGCAATATATTCTTATATTCTTATATTTAGGTATGAATTTTTTTTTTTAATACACTTTAATTTCAAGGTAGTAAATTGTCTTTTTTGGGATTTGAATTTGAGACCCCCTCCCTATACATTTTTGAAACGATGAATGATCTACCATTTGAGTTAGACATGATAGACAAGTATGAAATATTATCTTTAATCATACTTATTTTTATTTTAAGACTATTTTAAATTTTAATAAATATAAATTATATATTTAAAAGCGTCATGATTCAATCGTGATTTGACCATCGTCCAGAGCCAGATTAATAGTGAACTAATAACTTTTTTTATTCAATGGTTAGTCCATTTTTTTAAAAACATTGCATGGAGCTCTCCTCTAGCATTAAATTGCTCGAGTCAGGTCCACCTCTTATACTTTACAAAATTGTAAATATAAAATTTTATAATGTAAACAAAATTAAATAATAAAATAATTCGTCTTGAATACCTATTCATACTTAAATTTTATACATATTTTACTTAACGAAATTTAAGATATCCATACTTATGGGGATATAGAACTGGGCCAAGCATTTCATTACTTGACCGAGAACGTGAGGGAGCGTGCCACGCGTATCCTACATAACAGCCCGAATAGAGTCGGCTCGTTAAACTGAAAACAGTTCGGAAAAATAGGAAGGCCCATACTCGGCCAGTCAGCTCATATCCTTCCAATAACAGAAGATAGAATACTCCCTAAAAGATATCCTATTCGTCGATCAAGTCTATTATAAAGAAAGAAAAAGCAATAGAAGACCATCGATTGGACATTCCCGATAGAGATGGAGGATTATTCCGAATAAACTCCCTTTGACCCAATCCATTCTTAAATCTAAGGCTGACTATATGAAACATACCCTCGATAGGAAGGACCCGAGTCACCGTCAGCTGGATCGATATCCACTATAAATACAGACCGCTCCACCGAAAGTACGCCAATACTAAGCAACCTACATATTCTCTCTTTCCTCTAAAGAAAGAAGAAGAATTTGACTTAGGCATCGGAGGCGGCCGGGCGAAACCCTCGCCCGGTCTTTCTTGTGCGGTTCTTCTTGCGAGGAGCGTCTGGCATCCGGGCACCGTAGATCGACATTGCGCGGTGATCTAACCCGGTGAGCGACCCCGGCATCATCGGTTCGGCCCTGTGTGGTCTTGGGTCCAACCCGGCGACCGTGCGCTCCGGCCCGATTCGGTTGAATAAAGGCATCATCGGTTAGCGCGGAAATGCATGAAGCAGCGGATCGCCGTAAACATAACTGATTCCTTGATTCACGATGGTATCAGCGAGGAACCTGGCGGATAACACTAATCCCAGGGATGCAGGATCTACCCGAGGCCGATATGAGCGGACCCACGGGATGGTGGAAGCGTCTGAAGCGATACAAGCGGGCGCGCCGCCTCGTCGGCCCGGCGATGCAGTGCGAAGAGTTGGGCGACTTACGGGCATATCTGACATCGATAGGAACGCGGAAAATCGGAAGACCATAACCTCCCTCCCCGCGAGGAACAACTTGGTCGCGACATTCCCCGAGGCATCGAAGCAGAAGCAGAGTCCAGTCAGGCCAGGGGGCATGGACCACCGTTGGCCCCAGCGGAAGAGGAAAACGAAGCAATGCCCAGGAGGCAGTTCGAAGCGCCGAATCACCCTCAACTAGAAGCAAGGAGCGGTCGTAGGAGACGGAGGTTGAAGCCTTCAGCAGGCTCGGTAGCGTGAAGGAAGTGGTTAAGGGACGGGCCCCGGATACTATGGATACTTTGGTGCAACAAACGGAGTCTCCGCCCATGGTTAGGAGTCTTTGTTTCCCGCTTCAGTGAGGTCGAATGCCTCGGTGAAACATTCGATGGAGTCAAAAGATCGAGTGGATCACCTTAATACTTACAAATCAGATGGAGCTACATGGGTATCGGGACCTGTGCGTGCGAGCGGTCATGTATGCTTAAGGGTGTGCCAGCACAGTTGATAGAATTCCCCGCCGTCCATCGTCGTCCGGGAACTCTGTTGCATTCGTCTCCCACTTCATGTCGGGCGGGACGTACGGAGAAAGTAGGAAGAAGGCTACCATCTGATGACCATGAAGCAAAGGTTTGAAATCATACGTACAAAGATTCAGGAGTCCTGAAGATAGGCGTGCCGACGAAAAATTCGGTTATCACGGCTTTCATTGCAGGGGTTGCGGCGTCTGTCAGGACTGTGTTCCCTACATCTCAGAACCCTCAAGCAGCATATAGTAGGGTCTCGCGACGAGAGAAAAGTATATAAACGGCGAGGAGGCCCTCATATCTTCAAGAAGGAGAGCTCCTCGCGTGAAAAAGGGACGACGGATATAGACGACGAGGCGAGAGACCCGAGAAGCCCAGGCAGTAGAGGAAATCCCGGGCCACCCGGGACGGGAGCGATCCGCCCAAAAGGCGAGGGAGTCTCGAGAGCCAGTTTAGGCCGCCTTAAGCCAGGGACGGCGAGCATTACCGTCGGCCGCAGCTTCACTCCACTAACGGCCTCGGTATCCGCGAGTCATGAGGTGCGAAGCGAAGCGATTCACGAGGATGAATTGACTCGGATGAAATCGGATCCGCGTGAGATAACACGAGTATTACGAGTTCCACGAAATTTATGGGCATCGCACGGGACAGCTGTATACAACAAGAAGAGAAATAGAATATTTGTCTGGTAGCGGATATCTTCGGCGTTTCATATCTGGGAACGAGCTCGAAATCAAACCCGAGAAGTCGGACCCGAAACCCATAGCTTGAGCCGGCTCGACAAGCCACCTGACGACTGACTATTCGACTGGCGGCCACGGGAGAAATCCATGTGATCTCGGGAGGATTTCTTTGGAGGAGGAGAATCTGAGTTCGGCGCAGAAAGCCCACCTCGTGGCATAAGATCCGGCGGACATGGGAAGCTACAAAGTATCTAAATTACCACGGATCGACACTACCATCACGTTCATACGACTCGGGGATGCAGAGGGTACCGACACCCGTGATGACTGCGGTAGTTCGGCAATTGTAATACAGCGGTTCCTTCGGGTTTTTAATTGATAATGGGAGTTCGGCTGACATCATCTTCGCGTCAGCCTTCGATAAAATGGGTATTGGAAGAGAAAAGCTAGACCCCGTCAGCACACATCTGCGGGGGTTTTCAGGAGAGAAGGTATTACCGTTGGGCTCGATCAGTGGTGCGCGACCACAGGAGAACCCCCTGCCCGGTAGCGACGGCAATGAGTTATTATAATTGGACTCCGTCGGCTATAATATGTTGCTAAGCCGGAGACCCTCCCTCAGCCTTGATAAAAGCCATCCCTTGACATATCACATGATAGTAAATTCAATGATGGAATAGGTCGAGGCGGTCAGGAGATCAGTGGGTGGCCAGGGAATGCTACACAGCCTCCATGAAACAAAGAGCGGTCGACAGCGTAAGTATAGACGAGCTTGACATGCGTGACGAGGTACTCACTCGGCCCGAACCCTCAGAGGAATTGGAACCAGTATCGCTGGATGACGACCCGGAACACCTCGCTTACATCGGATCTAAATTAGCGGAAGACCTCAAAAGCCTCCTCACTCACTACAAAAAAAAAGTCAAATAGCTAGAGAAATTTCCCTAGCTATTTTAAGAAATTCCGTCGTTAAAATAGAATAGCGGCCAGTTTACGAGCTCAGTAATCCACCCCAGCTAAAGTGCTTTATCGCAAAAATTAACAAGAAATTTTTCCCTAGCTATTTTTGCTTGTGGAAATTCTTTAGCTAATTATATATTTTCAACTTTGCTTGGTACAGTCGTAATTTGGAGGACCAATTAATATTTTTCGACTGAATAGCGACGGAAAATGCCTTAGTCAAATTAGCTAGGGAAAATTCCATCACTATTTTGTCTAATTTAGAAATAGCTACGAGAATTGTCAGCTTAAGCTAATTTAGTTAGAACGATTCCGTCCTTATTCTTGGAATTTTGAAGAAATAGCCTCGAGATTGTCCATGGCTAAATTAGCTTCCAAGGGACAATTAGTCACTATTCTTGTCAATTTTGAAAAAATAGCTCTGAATTTCTTCAATTTAGTTAGGGACAATTCCGTCATATTCTTAACTCGAATTTGAAGGAAATAACGGCAGATTATCCTGCTTAATTTAACTAGGGACGATTAGTCCTTTATTCTTTGTCTAATTTTAAGGAAATAGCTACGGAATTGTCCCTAGCTATGGAATGATCCCTAGCTATTGTTGTAGTTATTTTCTTACAATTGAATGAAAATAGTGACAAAATTGTCCCTAGCTAATTCCGTTACTATTTTCATTTAATTGTTTCTTAGCTAGGGACAATTCCGTCACTATTTTAATTCAATTGTAAGAAAATAACTACAACAATAGCTAGGGTCCATAGCTATTTTCACTATTTTATTTATTTTTAAAATTAGAATACATACTTTTAAATTTTTATATTAATAATGAATAAAAACATATACTAAAGCAATTTTTAATTAACCATAAATTAGCGATCTGAAATTAATATGATACAATAGTGTCAATAGTATAAATAAAAATAATAACATAGGTCTCTAATCATCTAAACCTAAATCGTCATCCTCATTATTAATTTGTTGAATGTGGTAGGTATCCAGTAATTGGAGTGCTTTCTAGCTGGAACTGGGAGAATGAAAGTTTGTTTTTTAGTTTATTACCCGACTAGGTGAAATTGTAACATAATAATAATCATGAGTTATTTACAATTGTTTAATAGAAAAGCTGCCAAGAATAATAAAACTCCCCTCGAGGACACAAAATCTAGAACATGATTAATTAAAACGATTAAATACAAAAACAAATTTAGAAACAAAAATTATCTAAGAGCAGGTTTTAAAGAATTCTTTATTATAAGAAAAGCTAATGATCGGTCTGCAAACTTAGATTCATAGAGCTACACATGTCAAAGCAGTTTTTTTTTTTTGAAAGATAAATTGACAGATATTGATCAAGCGAGATATTTCACCTTGATCATTTAAAAGCGTGGTCGGCAATGGAGAAATCATAATGGCTGAATGATAACCCAAATTAATACGCCACCACAAGCACGGGCTTGATGACAAATCAAATTTTTCTATTGAATTTCTTGACAAATCCTTATCTACCTTGTCAGGTGAATTTGAGCGAGTTCCCCTTTCATTTCGAATCAAAGCCCGAGTTCCATCGAAAGCGAAGTCGAGTGTAATGGGCGAAAAGCAATGAAAAAATGAAATGAATCAAGCTGCGACATATTCGAAAAAAAAAAAATCGATCTGATTGATAGATGCGTGATCGAAATGCATACCTTCAACTTCATTTGCCATTTCGAAATTATTCCATCCATCCCCCTCATAACAAGCTTCTTCTTCCAATCCCTGCTCTCCAGAATCTCCTTCTCTCATGAGCCTTAAGGATGGGACTCTCGTCGAGAATTTGATCCGTGTCCTTGTTCATCTCTTCGCGGTGGAATGTCGAAATCCTCCTCCGTTTCGAAAAAAAAAAGCAATTAAACGAAATGCCGAGAACTGAACATAAAGCGTGAGGTACTGCAAGATCAAAGAAAAGGGTACGAGAGAAAACACAGAAATTGTGAGTTTCAGGCGTGGAGGGTTTGGAGGGTTTTATGGAGTAAGTGAAGAAAACTGGGTTCTAGAGTGTTCTACGAGGGTTTAGATTGGTATGAAGGGCCAAGGTTCTTCCAAAGACTTTTTTCTTTTTTTATGCTCATCGCCGACTGGAGTGCGTGATTGGCTCTTACTTTTTCCTACTTCCTTTTTTACCCTTTGCATTTATTTCCATTTTTTTTTTTAACACGTGTAGTAAAATATTACTTTCTTGGAAAAACTATGGTTTACATTTATTTATTATACGATTAAGTAGTAATTTAGAAAAATCTAATCCGCTACATTAATTTTTTAATTCATAAATTTTATTTTCTTATAAAAATAACGATTTTTATTATAAACCTTATCATAAAAAATATATAAAAAGGATAAGGAGTGTTTTATCACAAAACAAATATTTCTTATTTGAAAAGTATAATAAAAAGACACGAGATTAAAGTTTTAAAACAATTTGATAAAAAAGTTTAAAAAGTATTTAATCAGAATGGTAAAATATTTGATAAAAGTTTATATGTTACTTTCTTGGAAAACCCATGTTATGTCTTTATCCCGGGTTTCAATTTATTTATTTGAAGGGTGATATGATTAAAAATAATTTTGAAACAATAATTTCATAAATCTAAATCTTCATCAATTTTTTACTGATAAAAATATTTTTTTTCTCATAAAAATAACTATTTCTTTTATAAATATATAAGAGAATGAGGGTATTTTTTGTCTAAACCAAATATTTCTTATCTAAAAAATTAAGATCAAAAGACCTGAAATCAAGATCGGGTTTTTGATTTAAAAAATATATGATAAAGAAGTTAAAAATATTTGATAAAAAAGTTTAAAAAATTTTGATAAAGGTTTAACACGGTTTAAAAGAGGTTTAACACATTATAGTGATGTTAATTTCTTGGAAAAACTATGTTATGGGCTACCTGTTTCAATTTATTTATTTAAAGGATGATTTGATTTTTAAACATGAATTTCGAAAATCTAACCCCTTATCAATTTTTTATCAATAAAAATATTATTTTTAGTTTCTTGTAAAAATAATTATTTCTTTTATAAATATATAAGAGATAAGGGTATTTTTATCAAAACGTAATATTTCTTATTTTAAAATTTCTGATTAAAGACCAAAATGTCAAGGACTTCAGATTTATTGATTTAAAATATTTGATAAAGAAGTTTAAATAATAATTAATAAAAATGATAAACTATGTTGCTACCCATTTCAATTTATTTATTTAAAGGGTGATCCGATTAAAAGTAATTTTTATACATGAATTTTGAAAATCTAACCCCTTATCAATTTTTGACCGATAAAAATATCATATTTATTTACTTATAAAAATAATTATTTATTTTATAAATATATAAGAGATAAAATTATTTTATCAAAACGTTATATTTCTTATTTTAAAAATTCTGATTAAAAGACCAAAATCAAGGACAGATTTATTGATTTAAAAAATATTTGATAAAGAAGTTTAAATAATAATTAATAAAAATGATAAACTATGTTGCTACCCATTTCAATTTATTTATTTAAATGGTGATAGATTAAAAGTAATTTTTATACATGAATTTTGAAAATCTAACCCCTTATCAATTTTTGACTGATAAAAATATCATTTTTATTTACTTATAAAAATAATTATTTATTTATAAATATATAAGAGATAAGGGTATTTTTATCAAAACGTTATATTTCTTATTTTAAAAATTCTGATTAAAAGACCAAAATCAAGGACAGATTTATTGATTTAAAAAATATTTGATAAAGAAGTTTAAATAATAATTAATAAAAATGATAAACTATGTTGCTACCCATTTCAATTTATTTATTTAAAGGGTGATATGATTAAAAGTCATTTTTATACATGAATTTTGAAAATCCCAACCGTATCAATTTTATTGATAAAGAAATATCATTTTTATTTACTTATAAAAATAATTATTTAACTTATATAATATAAGAGATGAGGGTATTTTATCAAAACGTTATATTCTTATTTTAAAAATTCTGATTAAGACTAAAATCAAGAATGAATTTTATTAGATTTAAAAAATATTTGATAAAGAAGTTTGAAATAATATTAATAAAAATGATAAACTATGTTGCTACCCATTTCAATTTATTTATTTAAATGGTGATCCGATTAAAAGTCATTTTTATATATGAATTTTGAAAATCTAACCCTTTATCAATTACGGCCAGATAAAAATATCGACTTATTTACTTATAGTAAAGCAAATTTTTTATTTATTTGCCAAATACATTGTAAATACATAAGAGATGAGGAGTATTTTTATCAAACCAAATATTTCTTATTTGAAAAATTATGAATAGAAAGAGGCTTGTGAAGTTGAATTTAGTTTAAAAAATATTTGATAAAGAAGTTTAAAAACTATTTGATAAAAATTGCAAAATATTTTATAAAGGTTTAATGGGTGTTACTTTATTTGGAAAACTATGTTATGAGCTACCCGTTTCAATTTCTTTATTTGAAGGGTGATCCAATTAAAAAGTTATTTTCAAACATGAATTTTGAAAACCCCCCATCAAATTTAGACCATATTTTGATAAAAATGTTATTTTTATTTTCTTATAAAAATAACTATTTCTTTTATAAATACATAAAATGATAAAAGGTTTTTTATTTTTTATTTTCTCTAAATCGTGTTATTTTTCAAGAAAAAACAATGAAATTGTTAGATTTACAAATTTTTATTTATTTGATGTTTTTTAACCAAATATATCTTATTTGAAAAAATAGGATCAAAAGACTTGATATTAAAGTGAGGTCTTATAATTTAAAAAATATTTGATAAAAATGGAAAAATATTTGATAAATTGTCTAACAAATCTTGGATATGACCTCTGCCAGGAGTTTGAGGTTTCTTAAGGTTTGTTAAGACTACTATCAAATATTTTAAAATTAAGGAATACGGTGCTTGATTTGAGAATATTTGATCCTAATTTTTCAAATAGTTGAAATAGGACATAACATAGTTTAGTTTCCTTACTATCTTCACATCTTACTTTTAACAATTTAATTTTAATCTTAATGATTTAAAAACATATATATTTTCAAAGTTTGGAACTTAATATGTAAAAGAGATCCGAATTTGGAGTTTTATACTATTTTCCTATTTTTATAATTAAGCCTTCTTAGTTTTTTTAAACAAGAAGATATTTGATTTTTTGTCCTTTTATAATTTTAAATTGAAGTAATGTGAATTAAAAACTTATCTTAGCTTAGTTTTTATACAAGAAGTATTTGCTTTTTTAATCTTTTGTAATTTTAATAAATAGTAACTGAGGTAAACTTATCTCTTATTACAAGCACCTCTCTCTGTTATCTCTTTCGGATCATTGTTCATTAAGATGAGAGGTGATTTTATAGGTAATTCTTAGTTTGAAATCATAATTTCTTAGTTTTTCCCATATCAGGTTTTTTTCTTTTCAATAAAATGGTTTTAGCTATACAGTTCTAAATTTGTCATTAAAACTAAGCCAATTACATGAAACTTTATTTGTAGTTCCATTCTTAGTCGGTTAGAATACCAAAGTCACTCTTTCAATCCCTCGTTATGTTCTAAATAGAATATTCTTTTAAAGTAAGTGATCCAGCTACAAGAAATTTTAAATTGAGTTTTATGCATCAATGGTAGGGTTCTATTTGGGATTTAAAAGTATTAAAAGGAAATAAAATATAAAATGAAAAATAGGAATGAAGAAAGAGGTTGAAAAATAAAGTAAATTCAGCTAATAAAGTCAAATTATCTTTGTTTTATTCAAACCCATTTTATTTAAAATATGGCAAAAATTTAAAAATGCAAATTGATTATATTTTATTTTCTTTTTATATTTCCCACTAGTTAAGAACCAAATATGAAAAGTAGTTTCATGTTTTCTCTTTCTAATACTTTTGGGGTCCTAAAAGCGAGCCTAAGAGTTTCAACTAAGTCCACCAAATGACTATATACATTTAATGAATCAAATATTGGGTCCTCATCAATTTTTTTAATCAATTTTTAGTTTGATACCTTGTCATTTATAATAAGATATTGTAGATTAATTTCCAAGTATTATTCTTAATTCTCTTTTAAATTTACTATATGTAGAATTTAAATTTAAATTTAACTCAATAAAAAAAATTCCTAGCTAAATGCATACAATTGGGCATAAATAGCGACGGATTTAATTTACTACTTGGCTAGCTAGGGATGATCATCATTAATCTCTCAAGTAAAGCAAAAAATAGTCGGTATAGACTTAGCGTGGAAATCCTAGCTAAATAGCTAGGAAAAAATTCCTAGCTAAATGCATGTATAATAGCAATTTAAGGGCAGAATAATGAATGATTTGAATCCTAGCTATTTTATCTAGAGGACCAATCTAGCTAAATATATAGCAAAACAAAAAAATAATTCGGTATAGACTTAACAGCGAAAACTGTCGCAGCTAAATAGTTAGGGAAAAATCCTAGCTAAATGCATATATTTTGTAGAAAATAACAATTTAAGGGACCCGATAGCGACAGTTTTGCCTAACTATTTTAGCTAGTCTAATCCTATTCAAGCCATAAATCAAAACAAAAATATTTGATATCAAGGGCTTAAAGACGGACACTATCCCTAGCTAAATAGCTAGGGAAAAATCCCTAGCTAAATGCATGCATTTTGTGAAACAATAATTTAAGGGCAATATTAGCGACGAATTTTTTCTTAGCTATTTTAGGTAGGGAAAAATCCCTAGCTATACATATAAAATTGTAAAAGATATTTCGGATCTGATTTAGCGGCCAGTTTGTTCTCTAGCCTAATTAGCTAGGAAAATCCGTCTCTAAAGTTGTTAACTAAATTGCCGCCAATCTTGGCGTAAAATCACTTGACAATATTAGTGAGGACTTTGTCAGATTTACAAATTTTCGTCTCTAATCGTCACAATCATTATACATTGTCATTAATTTAAAGGTCAAAAATCTCTTGCTATTAAAGTAAGCTAATCCTATAAATTAGCGCTAGGGATTATTTCCCTAATAACTGTTTAGTAGCTAATCTGATAATTTCTTGTAGTGACTCAGTTTCTGAGACAGAATAGAGATGTTTTTGCATGGAAAGCGATCGGGGCGTGGGAGGAATCGACCCATGATGATCACTCACAGTTGAACACCAGCCCCTCCTTCAAGCGGTCGAAGCAAAAGCGCCGAGTTTCGCACTGAGAAAGGCAAAGGCCATTAATGAGGTCGGCAAGCTCCTCGGCGGGAGGCGATAAGAGAGTGGAATACTGCAGGTGGCTAGCTAACGTTGTACTTTCGTCAGAAAGCGATGGCGAAGTGGAGCTCTTGCATCGACCTTCGCGGCAAACAAAGCGTGCGGGCCGGCTTCCCTCTGGGAATCGACCTCATCAGTGGGCACGGCGGAGCCCACGAACTTCTCTGTTTATGGATGCATTTTCGGCTACTACGGATCAGCATGGACCCCGATGGCCAAGGGAAAAAGACGTTCATCCGCGGCGCAGAGACTTCTCTGCATTGTCGGATGAAATGCAGTTTGGGCTCGAATGCGAGGGGCGACTATGATTAGTGAATCGGATGTTCCAAAGTAGATAGGAACTTGATGGAGGTATACATGACAGCCATGCTCGTAAAGTCCACCCAATCCGACTCCATGCCTTCGCGCCTCTACGGCGTTCGGATCACGAGGAATTATAACACAAGCCCGAACCCGACGAATGCGCCCGGTGGTATCGTAGGAAAATTTATGGGTTTCATAGTTAACCCGCAGGAATTGAAGCGAATCGAGGACAAAATAAAGCATTGATGTCGACATCGCAAATTAGCCTTCGAGGAATAAAGTCAGTGGCAGGGAAGGATTGTAGCTTTAAGCGGGTTTCGTATCAGCGAGTGATAAATGCAGCCTTTCTTCCAAGTTACGAAGAAAGTAGCCTTTCAATGGGACGAAAATGAGGAGGCATTCACGCGGCGTTAAAGCGTACCTAAGTTCTCCTCGATTCACAGTAAGTCACATTTGAGAGGGAACTCCTCACTTTTATGCCCAAGCGTATCGGACTTCTGGCCCGGTCACGGTACTGGTGAAACAAAGAAGCGAGTCGGCCTGGAGTTTATTCTTGTGTCCCGGGCTGCGAGGGCGGAGGAGAGGTAGGAATGGAAAAATTGATATTAGCTGGTAGGCTGCGGCTCGGAAGCTTGGGCCCACAGCTCCCGGGCTCACACCATAGAAGTCGACAATTATCGATGAGCGGGTGTGCCTGAGCAGGGAAGTCTCGGAGGCGTGAAGTGGGCCATAGAGCTAGTGGGGTTCGACATGGTACGAGGCCAAAGCGCTATAAAGGGACGAGTCTGGCGGAAGCCGTCATGGAATTAGCTCCGATGGGGAGCTTCTTAGGAACCCGCACTCGTTTGAGAGAGCGACGCCTCCCAGATATGGAAACTCTCTGGCAGATGGAGCGCCAAATGCATAGAAGCGGGCTTGAGGCCTAATACTAACCTCACCGGAAGGGATAGACATTGAATATGCACTCGGGTTTGGGTTAGTACTTCGACTATGGCCAGGAGTGCGAGGCGAATCATAGCGAGGCCTGACCTCGCCCCATTCAGAAATCGACCCAGCTAGGAGTCTCTGATTGCCTCGGCTAGTGGTCGAGACGGTCGAAAGATACATCTGGGGCCAAAGTGAAAGCGATGGTTCTTATCTCCTCCAAAAAGTCAAATTGATTTTACTAAAGAAATTTGTGTTAGTTCGGGTCGAGCACGTCCACAGAAGCGAAGAATTCTCGGTAGCGCCTTGTGAGTGGCCGGCATTGCGGGAAGATCTAGGCATGTCGGCCTTTGTCGAATACTTAAGTAGAGACCCTCTGTCGATTCTTCTGACATGGTGGTGCCACACTAGTAGGATCTGTCTTAAGTGGATGGATCCATTTGGGATTATATTAATGTGGAACCACGGGCAGGCCGAAAGCGGCTAAGATAAGAGTGAGGTCTTCGGGTTACTGACCACAAGGGGAGCCTTTACAAGCGGGGATTCTTCACCGCCTTTCCTAAAATTCATGTGGGGAAGACGTAAGAGTATGTGCTAAGAGAGTGCACGAGGGGCATATGCGGGAATCATATGCTCAGACCCGAGCGTTAAGCGAGGAAAGATTTTGAGGCAAAGATGCTGCGCTCTGATACTTAAAGATCTGCGACCGGCCTAGTCGAGAAATACGAGAATCTGCGAGGAATAAAGTGTCAGCCTGATCGAGCCCTTAACATCGATCACCAACCTGGCCGCTCAGCGGTGGGGTTTGGACATGTGTGGGACCCACACTTTTTGTCGCGAGAGACGATGCAAATTCATAATTGTCGCAGTGGACTATTTCACCAAATGGGCAGAAGCAGAGCCTTTAGCCACAATTACGAGCAAAAATGCAATTTCCATTATGGCACGCCATTATATGCGGGTTTGGCATCCAAGAGAGCCACTAGTATCGGATAATGGAAAGCAGTTAAATGACACAGATTCGGGGATTTTTGTGTAGAGCTGAGGATAAAATTATTACTCCTCACCGGTGCACCCTCGATCAAGCGGACGGTACGAAGTCACCATCGGAACCTAAAATTTGCTTTGAACGCAAGGCTGGAGGACCTTAAAGGGAGTTGGGTAGAGGCCCTCACGAGGGTATTATGGGCTATGGGACGACCACAGTGACTCTTTCGAGAGACCACAAATTTGCCACACTACAGCCTTTGCTTACGGAGCCGGTAGCCCCAGTTGAGGTCGAGAATAAAATCTCTCCCAGAGTCGAGTTAGCATCGAGGAGCACAATGACGAGCCTGGCGTCACGAGACTTAGAACTCCCCAGATGACAGCGGCTGGTTCAACAGCGTCTGGAGAGTATCGAAGGAAGACAACCGGGTATTACAACCGAGGAAAGTCGAAGCCCGAAGTTACATGCCGAGGAGATTGGTCCTAAAAACCACGCCAGCGAAAAAAAGAATCCACGCGCTGGAAAGTTAGGCCCCAGCGGAAGGTCATATATAATAACACGAGTAGTGGTTGGGCAATTATGAGCTCCAAACAGAGGAGGGAAAAATTTTACAACATACATGGAATGCGGAGCATCTTAAGCGTTTTTACCAGTAGGCATCGGTTTGTTATATTGAATAAAGCCTTATCGGTTCTCATGTGACGAATGGGCGCTGCTTGGTTGAATTAATTAGATATCTCGAGCATTTGATATATACTTGAGAAAAATCTCTGTGATAGGAAAGTTCATGAACATAAAAAGTCTCTCTTTATTTCAAATGAATCGTATTCGGTTACAATCAGTGGTGTCCTCGATTACATCTTGAAATGCACTCAGTACAGGCAATTCCCTCAAAAAAAAAAAGAAAAAAAAAAGAGGAGTGTGATAGGGAGAAAAGAAAAGAGGGAAAAAGATGGGGACAGAGAAGAAAGGCAAAAAGAAAGAAGAAGAAGCAGATGAGAAAGCTGTGGAAGAAGAAAGAATAGAGAAAAGAAAAGAAGGGAGGAGAGGTAGAAAGGAGGAGGAAGAAGATAAAGAGAAAAACAGAGAGTGCGGCACAGAAGATGCACCGCCCCTCAGAAACATCCACATGCAAAGTGGGAATAACATGACTCCCATAAAAGGGAGACTAGGGAAAAAACCTGACTCCGCATTTGGAGACCGCGGAAAAGGCTGGTCGAGGCGTCGGAAGGAGACCACCCAGCGAAACCGGTCGAGACATCGAGCATCCATCCATCTGAACTCCATCCTCCCAGAGAAAAGCGGGAATCTCAGCGTAGAACAGAGGCCATGAGAACCACCATTTATAAAGAGGTCGAAGCATTGGAAAACTCAAGCAATCGTTCCAAATTCTCCATCATCGGCATTGTGTGGTTCGCCTTTTGAGGACTACTGCTGAGGCGGTTTAGTTCACCAAAGCTCTTCACACACTGAAAATCATACGAGGCATCATCAGTTGGGCTACATCGCCATTCGGCGAGGCAGCCACCAAGGCCCCGAGGCGCGGGAGCGATTGCTCCGCTGGCGAGCTCCACTCTACTCTGCACAGGCCCTTTGCCTCGAAGTCGAGACCCGGCGCTCAAACTCGTCGCCATTAAACCCAAACGCCACGAGCTCGGCGCCGGGGAGCCCGGTTGCTCCCACTGGCGAGCTCCTCTACTGCCACCTGAGCCACGGTGCCTCAAAGAGTGAACCAGCTCAGGGCTACATCGCCATTAAACCCAGCGAAACGCCACCTAGGCCCCGGTAGCCGCAGAAGCCCGAGTTGCTCACTTTGTGAGCGCACCCGAAGCGGCTACGCAGCGAGCTCCTATTATTTACGGACGAGCTCTTGCGATCCTGCCGACGAGCTCTTCAGTAAGCTCTACTGACGAGCTCCTCCAGCGGCTACCTTGACGAGCTCATTATTTACAGGCGAGCTGCTACAGTGATGCTGACGAGCTCTTCCCGATAAGCTCTACTGGCGAGCTCCTCGAACGGCTACACTTGGCGAGCTCCTATTATTTACACGGACGAGCTCTTACAGTTTGCACGACGAGCTCTTCCCAGTAGTTCTACTTAAGCCAGGCTCCTCGGCTTGGCTACACTTTGTGAGCTCACAGTATTTACGCGGACGAGCTCACCTTGATGCTGACAGGCTCTTCGATAGCTCACGACAGGCTCCTCAAGCGACTCCTACAGTGTGGCTCCTATTGTTACACGGTTGAGCTCTTCTTGATCTACTGTGAGCTCTTCCCAGCTAACTACTGATGAGCTCCTCCCGAAGCGGCTACACTTGGCGAGCTCCTGTGTTACGGACGAGCTCTTCGGCTGATGGCGAGCTCTTCCCGATAGCTCTACGGCGAGAGCTCCTCCCAGCTTGTCCTACTTGACGAGCTCCTATTATTCCCCACGGACGAGCTCTTACATGATCTGCACAGCCAGGCTCTTCCCGATAGCTCTACTGACGAGCTCCTCGAACGGCTACCTTGACGAGGCTCTATTATTTACACGGACCGAGCTCTTACAATGATGCTGGCGAGCTCTTTGATAGCTCTTTACTGTGAGCTCTACGATAGCTCTACTTGGCGAGGCTCCTCCCGAACAGCTCTACTTGTGAGCTCCTACATTATTTACACGGACGGCTCTTACAACGATGCTGGCAGGCTCTTCCGTAGCTCACTGCAGGCTCCTCCCAGCTTGGCCTCTACTTGACCAGGCTCCTCATTATTTACACGGACGAGGCTCTTCTGACGGTCTACCCCCGGCCAGGCTCTTGAGATATCTCTACCTAGCAGGCTCTTCCCCCGATGGCTCTGCACAGCCAATGAAACTCTTCCTCGGCGTGACTCTGCGGACGAGCTCCGCAATGATCCCGACGGCGAGTTCTTCGAAAGCGACTCTTACCAGAAATGGGCGAGCTCCGCTATTCGACCGACAAGCTCTTCCCATCAGTCAACATGGACGAGCTCCCACTATTTACATTGGCGAGCCTTCAGCGCGCCCGGAGGACGAGCTCTATTATTTATGGGCGAGCTCTCCACAATGATGCACGGCGAGCTCTTCCCGAAGCGGCTTCTTTCGTCGATCGGTGGGCGAGCTGCTACGTACATTTACTTGAGCCCTTGGCGCATATCGAGGCGAGCGGGCTCCATCCTACAATTCATATTGACGAAGCTCTTCCCTCAACTCAGATGGACAGGCTCCTGGTTACAATTCTCATTGACGAAGCTCTTCCCTCGATATGGACGAGCTCCTTGTTTATCACAGCGAGCCGCTTCACTTTGCCGCGGATGGGCCGGGCTTACTGCCTACTTTCATTGGCGAGCTCTTCCCGCTCCAGTCAACATGGGCGAGAGCTCTTACTACGCGTGACGAACCTTCACCAAAGCTGTCCCCCGGTAGCGAACTCTACTCGCCTCCTCTGAAATTGTGACCTCGGCCCGAAGCAATTCGCACGGCTAAAAAGCAGTCGACACCGCGAGACGGATGGCGAAGGCCGTAGGCTGACTTCGATGAGCTCCGCCTACTCAGCTAGCACGAGTTTGGGAGCCGGGCGAGTTAAACTGAAGATGGTATCACGAAATTTCAACGATACAGTCTAAATCACTAGGACCCTCAATTCAGGTTATACAGTTCAAGAAAAAGAATAAAGATATCTCAGCTAGAGCCTTGAATTTCGAAAAATGAATGTTTATCGAGAGGGAGGGCTACACGGGTGATCGGGCCCCGAGCCCGAAAAAAAAAAAAAAAAAAAAGGAAAAAGAAATCGACATCAGGAAAGCATAAATGAGTCTTGGGATTCAGGCATCAGACGATGAAGAATGAGAAGGGGCCTCAATAGGAGCACCAGGCTCTTGGGAATAGTTCATGTTGGAAGATTCCTCCGCCTCTTCGTAACGGAGGTCAAGGTGAAATCAGTTTGAATGCGCTGGATGGCCTTGGATTGAAGCGAGCCACGGGAAGCCCAGCGAGCACCGGCAGTCCGCGATTGTGCGATAACACCTCATCCCTCACGAGTGACCATCTTTGTCTCGTGATGTCGATGGAGATGCGTGCGCGATCACGACCTCCTGCGGCAAGCGATCTAGATGGAGATTTACGACCGGAAGACTCACGACGAGGCGGTCTCGGCAACCGCCTTGCCCTCCGAGAAGCTTAGCGACGGGCAGTGCAGTTGTTTCTCCATTTTTGTTCAAACCACCCCGATGCCAGCGCGAAGCTGTTTGAAGATCCCATTGCTCACCTCGGGAGATGGCCAGGCTCCTCCTGTCGGTTGGAAGGGCTACGCTCTGCAGGCGAACTAGCCCTCTCTAGTCTTAACAAATCATTTTGTGCGGCTGAAGCTCACTCGAACCTCCCCGGGCTCGCCCTCGACCTTCGTCAGCCTTTCCGGACCTCGTTCTCCTACTTTCCCTTGGCAGGCCCGGAAGTGAGTGTCTTGAGATCGGGCTTCAGTAACATTTCTTGATCCTTATCTTTGCGCTCGTTCTGCGGCTTCGGCGCGGAAGTAAGAGAGGCCACCTTCGCCTTATAAATTCGGGCGATCTTCACATGTCTTTCGTTTAGCTTGGCCTTTTCAGCCATGCCCTTCGAATGAGTGGCGGCTGCGTACGAACCACGAATTAGTGCTTTCCGGTAGCGGAACCGGCGTAAGTAAACACGATTATAGACTTGCAGAGGCAATCCCACGAAAGATATGCGGGCTTCATCGTAGCAACACCTTTGACCTCCCAATGCTCGGACTCATGAGGATGGATGAGGCAGCCCGTATGAAGTTCGGTGTGAGAAAGCGAGAATCCTTGGCTGCGTCGGCTTTTGGTTTTCGATCTCTTTGCCGGTTCAGTAGTCCCTCGGGGAGGCTTGGCATTATCAGGAAGGCCAGTTCCATCTACGGTTATAGGCATAACCTGATCAGCGAGTCGTGGCATTTGCACCTAAGAGACCCTTTGCCTTTCTGTCCCGGGCTGGGGGAGCGGTGAAGTCGAACCGGGGGTGGCAGGCCAGCTCGACTCTGGGGGCGGGGAGAAGGGAGGAACCGCCCCCAGTTTACGAACAAGACGGCCGAGGCGAGTGAGCCAGCTCCGGCTGCGGGGCGGAGAGGGGAGGAGACTCCCCCAGTCCCCGAGACCTTGGCGAGACCGTAGGTCCTGCTTCGGAGACTGGTTTCAGCTTTTGCACTCAGGGGCCCAGGATGTGGCTGATGAGCCAAAATCTCTCCCCGGGAGGGAGAAGCGGCGATGGGCGGGAAGAAGCTCGGGCGAAGGAGGCGAAGGCCTCAGAGGCGGAGGCAGTGCAGGACATCGGAATTAGATGGGCCCGGGAATGTTCGAAGCTTTATCGACTCTGCGTGGAGCGAGCGAGCATTAAGATTGCGCTAGAGCTACGTGATGTCTTCGTCGCTAAGGTCGAGACGAGCATCTGAGAAACATAAGGAAAGCCCGAGGTCAGAAGTATTCGGTCGACTTTAGGCGAATCAAACCAAAGGTGATGAAAATACTCACGAAGGTTATCGAGGCGATCACGTCGTGGAGGCCTGCACCGAGTGTCGATCCTATCGGAGTAATGCTCAGTTGGGCCGTGACAAAGAAATATCGTCCCTTCCGTGGCACGTGTGAAGAAGGAAGGTCGAGATTACGAGGAGGGGGCCGAGGCATGCAGGAAAATAAATAAAACCCACCGGTGGCGGATTGGTTAAGATGAAGGAGCGAGCCCGCAGCCCCAGGGGTGTGAAGCCCTCATCACTAAAGGTTAATAAACCTACCAAAATACCCCAACCATTAGGAGCCAGTTGGGAAGGGCAGATGTTGAAATGTTGGGGTGCTTTTTATGAAGGGATGTAGTAAGGCTTGAGGCGTTATCAAAAGCGACGAAAAAGTGAACCATACCCGGGCACGGAGCGGCGTAAAAAGTCAAGCGTCAGGGACCATATTCGGACACGAGGGAGGCCAGTGCGTTGACAAAATAAACTCATATGAAGGACCAACCTTACTAGGGCCTACATTCACGGCATGCCGAACGGCAGACTTGAGAAAATCCGACCCCTTGGGATACTTGATCAGGTTTATTTTCTTTTTACCCTTGCAATGAGGAAGGGGGAGCGCCTCGGGGCAGTTTTAGGGCCCAAGCGATTGTCGAACGACGGGAACATCCTAGCTGCCGGGCCAGGCACGGCGAAGAGTCATCGCCGTCTGAAGGAAAAACGACTTGGACTCGTAGCGTAAGCCAAGCCAGTATAAACAAAATCCGGACAGCCAGAACCCTAGAGCCTCGTCGGCGCGATCGAAAGAAACACGGCGGGACGGAGGCGCGGCGGGCCCAGGAATGAGATGGGAGAAGGAAAACACCAGAAAAAGACCCAACACTAAATGGACAAATGAAAATCCAGGAGAAAACAAAGTACAAGGACACTAAATAAAAAGAAAGGTAAAGGGCCAGAGGAACTTGAAGTCGAGGAGGTCGACAAGAAATAAGGGAAAACAAGGGGAGTATGAAAAATAAGCGCGAAACCCAAAAGGCCATCATTAACGCACCACGTATGGCCCGATCGAGGGTTTGGTGTTAACGCGTATCCGGCGAGACCGCGTGGAAATAACAATCGTCGCAGGATTAATTACAGCCGCTTGCCCCGCAGCGGTAAGTACCACGGTGAGAGCCCGGTGATGGGGATATAGGCGGAGCCCGAGCGTTTCGTTCGCTAGCCCGAAGCGATGGGGACCGTGCCACGCCCGTATCCTACATGCGGCTGAATCGGGGGCGCGGCTCGTTAGGCCCCAGAAAACTTCCGGTTGAAAAAATGGGAAGGCCCGTACTCGGCCGGTCGGCTCTTATCGCTTCGATAGCGGAAGATGAATACTCACTACAAAAGATATCACATTAGATCCGTCGGAGTCTATTATAAAGGAAAGAAAAAGCGATAGAAGGCAAAATGATTGGACGTTCCTGATAGAGATGGAGGATTATTCGAATAAACTCCTTTTACTAATCCATTGCTAAATCTAGGCTGGTATATGAAACATGTACCCTCGATGGGAAGGACCACACAGTCAAATCCCAGCTGGATCAATATCCGCTATAAATACAAGAGTCGCTCCACCCAGCACAGAAAGGTGCGCGATACTAGCAGCCTACACATTCTCTGCTTTATCTCGAGAAGAAGAATACGGCAGAGCATCGGAGGCCACATTGTGAAGCCCTGTGGAATCTTTTCTTTCATACGGTTCTTCTTGCGAGGAGCGTGCAGCGTCGAGCACCGTAGATCAACATTGCGGTGATCCTGACGGCCCGAATGACTGGCATTCTCGGTTGACCCGCGGCGATCTTGGTCCAACCCGAGCGACGCACGCTCCAGCGGGTTCTGGTTGAATAAGGCATCTGTCACATACGATTACATTTTTATTATCGTGATTTAATATGATAAAATTAAATGTAAAGACAACAAAATCTTATCCGATGCTTGGTCAGGCCCTAAAAACACATTAGAAAGAACATACATTGCCATTAGAAGTTTGCACCTTTTATTTATTTAGTATAAATATTGGCTATTTTAAAGCTAAGCACTTTAGTTATAATGTAGTAAATTGTTCCTATTAGGACTTGAAATCGGGATTCCTTCCCTTATGTTCTTACCTTTTGAAACAGTCTACCACATAAGTCAAACATGATGGGTAATATAAATATTGTTTTTTTTAAAGAGTAATATAAATATTATTATGAAAAGTTTATAATTTTTTGAAGATAAAATAATTTTATTGATTCAAACTAATAAACTACATGATAAACATATAATCAAAATCGCTAAAAACCATAAAGGATGAAATAACATCTAGGTTAATAGCATGATAAATCGACTCAAAGTCTATACATTTGATAGTTGAACCTACACATTTGATATTACCATTGTGACTAGAATGCTTATGATTCCAGTTCTGCATAATTTTGACAACCATTGATTTGATTTCTTATCACTGATCGGATGTGTTTTACTCGTTGAATCGTTTTCACACAAATGTAGTAAACTGTCTTTGTTGGGATTTGAATTTGGGACCCCTTCCCTATGCCTTTTTGAAACGGTGAACGCTCTACCATTTGAGCTAGGCATGATGGGCAAGATGGTATAGGACCGGTCAATACCACCATGTGCTGTCAAGTGGTTGGTTACCTTGACATCTCGGTTATTTCAGCGAATATTTCCTTTCTTCGAATAAACTCTCGACTTATGCATCGCCATCGAACACCATCGGGGAATTAATTCGAGCGTGTAACTATTTATCTTAATGGCATGAGATCATTTGGTATCCGGCTTCTTGCAAACACTCCTCTGACATTGCATGGTTTCTCTTATGCAGATTGGGCTGGTAACCCAAATGATCGTACCTCCACATGTGTTTTTCTTATTTTCTTCGGTGCTAATCCAATTTCATGGAGCTCTACAAAGCAACGCATTGTTGCTCGTTCTTCCATTGAGGCTGAGTATCGTGCAATTGCGATTGAATGAGTAAAATCAGCGTTCTTTCGTTCTCGAATGAAGCATCACTTGCGATTGATTACCATTTTTTTCGTGACATGGATTCGGTTATGCATTGCGTATTCATGTCCTCATTGGTGACCAGCTTGCTAAAGCACTTACTAAATCTCTATCCTGGTCTCACCTTTTTTATTTATGTAACAAGTTTCTATTATTTATGGCACACCATCTTGAGGGGGCGTATTAGTGCATATTTAAGATTCCATTTTATTTGCTTTATGCTATTACTGTGATATAATTATATTGGTATATATATACCCCAACTCTTTTAATAATATTCAACTCTTTTTCATAATAGGGTTGCTACATTTTGGTGAGTACCAACCAGCAAAAACAAAGCGAAATAGAGGCAGAAAAATAGGTTAACCAAATCGAGTGTCTCGATTGTGGTTTTTACACAAATCTCGGTTTCGATTTACAAAAATACATAAGCGTAGTTTAGTTAACAATTTAGAAAAATGTAATATATATATATATATATATACTCTCCTCTCTCTATATATATATATATATATATATATATATATATATATATATATATATATATATATATATATATATATATAATAGAGTTTCCAGTTTTGTGATTGTGACTTTCCCACTTTTGTCCTGTCCACCTTTACTTTTCCTTTAAACAAATTTTTTACCATTTCCTCCAGACAAAGCATATAAGCTATGATTTCTTAGTTAGTTTCTTTTTTCTACTAAAGTTGTTAAAACATATTGTTAATTAAAAAAATCGACTGAGATTAAATTATCTAATTTCATGCGTTTCATATATTATTTATGGATGTATTATAAATACACAAGTGCATGGGATTGTAAATGAATAGATTGTATTCTTTCTTTTTGTCTTTATATTTTTTATTGTATTTATAATAATTATTATAATTATAATTCTAATATATGATTATGGAATTGCACTTTTTTTTTTTAATTATGGTCAACCGAAAAACCGATATATGGTTAATCGAATAAATGATTAACCGAAGATTTGATTAATCATATTAATGATAAGGTTTTTTGTTTATATAAATAAAAAACCAAAAACCGATGATCGGTTTTTATTTTGTGCCATGATTTAATGGAAGGTGAAAGAGCAATACCTTTTTATAGGTAGAATACACAACGCCGTCAGCCTTGATAGAGAAGACCACCTTTCTTGATGATGAAAAAGTGAAGAGGCTCAAGGCTCTTCTTGATGGGTCTGGTTTAGAGTTGGTAATTTGAGTCCTAGCCAGCGAAGCCCAGAAACGACCAATCAAAAATTAAGGTTAACTAGACTACCAAATAAATTAATAGCACATGCAATCAATATCACCCAAAAATCATATTGGATTGGTGGTCGATCAATTGAACTATCGATGGGCCACTTTTTGACTGGTCCAACCAGTCGAACTATCGATCGACCACTTTTTCACTATGGTTCTTTCTAATATGGTTCAAACCTCTGCCTCAATTCCATTCCAAATATCATAAGGCCCCAGAAAAAGGGCCGTTTAATCTTTCTATGGGCCTCAACTCCACGGCCCATTAAAGTAGGATTCTCATGCTTGAATCAGCCTATTAAGCCTCTAGTCATCTTTTTGCCCCACCTATGTGGGACTCAACATTGCAAACGTCGACATAAGGCCCATTAAATTAAACTATACATTTACTAATATCAAAAGTAGTGAAATATTGATAATATATAAATTAATGTTAAATTAGATATTTACTTAAATAAATAAAATATATATAATAGTCCAATTTGCAATATATTTTTATATTTAGGTATGAAATATTTTTAATACAGCTTTAATTTTAAGATAAGTAGCGCTGTTTTGTTGGGATTTGAGATCAAAACCTCACTACCGTATATCTTCTCGAAACGGTATACTTTTTCGAAACGGTGAACGTTCTATCACTTGAGTTATGTATGAGGACCAGGTATGAAATATTATTTTTAATCATACTCACTTTTAGTTTTTAAGAATATTTTATGTTTTAATAAATATAGATTATATATTATGATGTCATCAATTCAATTATGATTAAACTATCGATTTGATTATTGAATCATGAATTAATAAATTTTCCTATTCAATTGTCAATCCAAATTTAAAAACATTGCATGAACCTCATCTAGTATTCAATCGCTCGAGTTGGGTCCACCTCTTGTACTTTATAAAATTATAAAATATTAAAATTTAATGTAAACAAATTAAATAATAATAAAAAATCGTCTTGAATACCTATTCATACTTAAAATTTTATACATATTTTATACTTGAAATTTAAGATATCCATACAGTTACATTTTTTATTATCGTGATTTAATATGATAAAACTAAATGTAAAAGACAAAATCTTATCCAGTAACTGATCCGACCCTAAAAACACATTAGAAAGAACATACATTGGCATTAGAAGTTTGCACCTTTTATTTATTTAGTATAAATATTGTTTTTTTTAAAGTTAAGCACTTTAGTTATAATATAGTAAATTGTTCTCATTAGGACTTGAAATCAGAGTCCCATACTCCTATGTTCTTGCTTTTGAAATGTTAAAGCGTTCCACCACCGAGTTAGACATAGTGGATGAAGTATAAATATTGTTAATAAAAAAAAGCAAAATTTTTTTAAAAGAGAAAAATAATTTTATTAATTTAAACTAACAATACATCGATATAAATATATAATTAAAATCGCTAAAAACCATAAATGATGAAATAGCATCCGGATTAATAACATTAGTCCAGTTTACAAAATGCTATAAATTTGATAGTTGAGCCTATATTTGATATTACTATTGTGACTGGAATACCTATGATTCTAGTTTTACAGTATATTAACGTCCATTGATTTGATTTCTTGTAATTAATCTACTTACTCGTCTGAATCGCCCTCATATAAATAAGTATCACAGCACAACGGTGACAAACAAATGTCGCACCAAGACGATAACAGTTAAACTCCGCACCAAAACAACGACAATCACACGTCATACCAGGACGACTACTAAAACATGAAAAAAAAACAAATGAAAACCAAGATCTTATTAAATAATCACTTTATTGATAAAGAAAATTATGGAAAGAGGTGTAGAATGGGTGATTTAGGGCAAAGAATGGCAAAAAAATAAAAAATAAAATAAAAAGTTGATAAAAAAAGGGGTTAGAGTTTTTTTACGTAAAAAAATCTCCTAGACCATAGGTTATCCTTGACAAAAGTTTATAATTATTAACTAGGTAATGGGTCTTGTGGAGCAAATCTCTAAACCCTAGCCTATCTTTCTCTTCACTTTTTCTTTGTAAGCCTCTTTTCTTTAAGAAAAGATTTTTTATCATTCTTAATTTGAAATCATCCATTTACACTTTTTTTTTATCTGTTTTCTCAATAAAGTGGTTCTTCTACACAATTCTAGGTTTTTATATTTTTTTTTTCGTGATTTAGTAGTCGCCTTGATCCGCGTTTTATTGTCGTCGCCTTTGTGCACGTGTGGTTGTCATCGTCTTAGTGCAGTGCGTGTGTCATCTAAGTACGACGGTTTGGTTTTCATTAACGTTTATTTGTGTTTTAGCGATTCAAACGAGTGAAGTATATATAATCAGAAACAATAAATCAAATCAATGGTCATCAATATGCTGTAGAACTTGAGTCAAATATATTCTAGTCATAATAATAATATCAAGTATGTAGACTCAATTATCAAATATATAGGTTTTGAGTCGTTTCATTATGCTATTAACCTAGATATTGTTTCATCATTTACAGTTTTTAGCATTTTTGATTATATGTTTCTATCAATATATTGCTAGTTAGAATCAATGAAATTATGTTTTTCTTAAAAAAAAAAAAAACTATGTAGTGGGTCTTTTGATTTTTTTTAAACTAATTGAATTTGAATGAAAGTTGTCTACAGCTTAAATTATGGAAATTTCATTTTATTTTTTTTAAATATAATTTTATAATTATTAATTAGGTAGTGGGTCTTTTAATTTTTTATTTTTTTTAAATTAATTGAATTTCAACGAAATTTCATTTAAAAAAAAGAAAGAAATGTAGCAATAATTAAAAAAATAGAGGAAGGAAGATGACAAGAGCCTAATTATTAAAATGGTGAAGCAGAGTTTTGTGAGTACGGCGGTTTTTAAACCCACTACTCGATGGGCCTAGGGCCCAGCCCGCTTGGTCCAAGGTCTGCCTAGCCCGATATGAAGCGGTCCAAGCTCAGATCATATTAAAACTGATAGGCACTACCTAGACAGGAAATCCGGAGGCTAGTCTGTGAAAGTCGGGTTGTCCTCCCATAGGCTAGCCTTAGGGCGGCCCATCTAAAGTTCCGAGTCCCCCAGCCAATCGTCTTTCCGCTCATAGCAAGTTTGTTATGAATGAATGGATAAAGTGAGGCTCACGCAAAGGTATTTATCTATGAATTTCCCTGGTTCTCAAATCCCTTACTTTTGGGAAGATTAATATTTGATAAGGAAGGATTAGTCTTCGATAAGAGAATGAGAGATTTTATCCCAAGAATAGGAGGGTCTTCACCAGAAAAGGGGAAGGGATCAGTGAGCCACTCTACTCATCGAAGGGTTTCCCACGATGAGAAGGTGAGCAATTCCAACTGTGCATACTTTCGTCTCCATCTCCATACTTTTGCTGACTTAATCATCCGAAACGACCTTTCCCTCTTTATGTGCCAAAAATAGGTTCAACAAACAATTAATCTAACAACAAATTCAACCAAGCAAGAATAAATCAACCACAATGAGATAACAATTTTTATGTAGAAAACCCTTAAATAAATAGGGTAAAAAACCATGGGACTTGTAAGCCACTTAAACTTCCACTATTTCAACAATGACAATAATGGTTTACACAAAGTTCTTCTCTAACAAGAAATTTAGAGGCTCTACTAACAATCATACATCAGAATATCATTCTTGGAATATCAAAACAACAAATATCAACCCAATGATGGATAAATCAAGAGAAAATATGAAATATTTCACCAAAAGGAAGAATGGTGAAATGGGTAGTGTGGAGAGCTAACCAAGAATCAAAATCGCTATTATTGAAGAGCACCTTGCAAGGAGTCATTATATCAAATTTGAGCCAAAACCAATATTATTTGACCTTCCATCTTATGAGAAAATCAAAACCACCAACCCCTCTTTTCTTTCTCTCACTTTGCTCTCCTGTTTTTCATTCTTATTTCTACCTCACTACACACTTCTCTCTTGTAATTTGCTTTTTCCTTTTTTTTTTTCAAAAAAAAAAAAATCAAACAATGGGCTTAGCCTATTGGTTCAGCCCACACAAAGGGGCGGACCCAACACAATTAGTATAGAAATAAAATCCTCTAACAAGTATTTTCATTTTCATTTTTCTCTTGCTTTAGTACATCATCAGTTCACCTCAGTCTTTTTCTATATTTCTGTGTGCTAATCTTCGGTTTAATCTTGCAAACCGGTTCTACGTGAATAAAGTGGGTGATGCTCAAGCGATAAAAAGGAGAAAGAAAAGAAAGCAGTTTGGAGTGAGGTCCTTCTCCCACCAAGATCTAACCCAAACTTTTTAGATGGGGTTATCCCTTCTCCATACAGGTTAAGAAAATTCCAAAGGACAAAGAAAAAAAATACCAAAATTATGGAAAAGAAAAAGAGGAACCGATTCGGGTGATTTCCTTGTCCCCAGCAAATCTTCTTCTTCTTTTTCTTTTTCTTTTTCTTTTTAGTTTTTGAGCAATGATTCATCTCACCGCTACACTCCACAAAAGCAAACCATCCATCTCACTAATTATTCAGTGAGTTTCACTACGATTCAATGAATTACTTTTAGTTTTAACAATATGTTTTGAAAATGTATAAGCAGGTTCGATAAAATATAGAAAATATTTTTTAATATAAAATAAAAATCATTTATTATATTGAAAATCATGTGTATGTGGTAATTTTAGATAAACATTCATTGATGATCCTTCTAAAAAAACACTTTTAAGGTATTTAGGTAAAAGCTCATTGTGATGATTCAATATATAATATTATAAAAATTACTTGTGATGTTTACAATAAAAAAAATGATACATGCTTCTTTTCAAAATACTTAATGAAAATAGTTTAATTTATTAGAAATACTTCAAGTAAAAACACATTCCCATGTAAAGAAATAGTCTCATCATCATTTTAGAGCACACTAATCCCCTCATGTGCCTTACAATTCTAAGGATTTGAGACACTTTTCAAAGGTACCACCTTTTATATATTATTAGCTCCCATGAACAAGGTAATGAAGATAGAAATTTTTTTGAAAATATGAAAATTATTCATCACTAAAAAAAAAAAAATTATCCTTATCAAAATTGGAACAAATTCTTGCCAAAATTGTCATGTATTTTCTTGACTTATATTATAATGAAGTAAAGTGCTGCTTAGATGTGACCCAACAGCTCCTGCCTACATCACTTGCTCATATTCCTACTAAACTCTATTTTACATTATAAATACACCAAGAAGGGACTTGCAATTCTGCGGAGCTCTGAGAGGAGTTCGAGGGGAGCCAATGCCAACGATTTATTCAAGTCCTCCTTAATTACTTGTAAGTGCATTTATATTCATAAAAGTGCCTTAAAAATACTTCTTCTTTTTTTAAGAAAAAAAAAAACCCAAATTCCCAAACACTAATCTTATCATAATGAATATTTTTAAGAAAAAAACTATTTTATATTATTTAACTTAAAACTAGTGTAGGAAAATATGTCTAAAGGGCATTATGAGTCTATTTGTTTATGTTTTTGAAAACGGTTCTTGAGATAATTTTCAAAAATACAGATCTGCAATTTGGGATTTGTTTGGTTCTTGTTTTTAAAATCTGTTCTTGAGAACATATTTTGAAAATATAGAAAACATCATCTTTGCGTTTTCTGAAAACTATTATTGTTATCTTTTTCCTTTTTTTTTTTCTTTTTTTTAACAACTAAGCACTTTGTTTTTTGTTTTTTTTTTTTTGTAGGAAAAAACTACGAACAAATGAAGCTCTACACATATGATTAGATAGAGACCCTAATAATCTTCAAAACTAATGTTTAGTAACATCCTTAGGGAAATTAGACAAAATTTTGAATATGTAATACCAATACTTTTATTGGCCAAACAACCATGATTCTATTTGCTTCTCTAAAGACATGTTGCATTCATAGATGTTCATATCATAATAAGATAACTTCAAGTATCCTCCGTAATAATATAATAGAACTAGGGATATTAATACTTTTATTATAGCAATCTATTATAATCTTGGAGTCTTGATACTCTAAATTTGAGTATACTATTAGCAGCAGCTAAAATCTCATATCTTAATGTTATGCATTCTATAATAATTATAAGAGGACATATAAATGCACCGCATCCAACCATCTTTATAATACCATTTGAGTCTCTAATGACCCATCCTAAAGCACTAGTGTCATTTATCCTCGAACCATCAAAATTTAACTTGAATCTATCATAGATAGGGGGAATCCAATGAACCCATTTTTCCATCATTCAAGAGCTCTTATAACCTTTACTTAAGTGATGATGGTCTATCAAATGATCTTGCAAATTTTGAAAAATTATAGTAGCTTTCTCAATGACGAGAAAAAGGTTAGGTTGAATCCTTTTAAATACTACTCGATTTCTATGGTTCTAAATATTTCACATGATTTTTCCAATCTTTTCCATTGGGTGATTAAACAATTTGCAATTCATTTTGTAGTTTTTATGAATCATTTCTAACCACGAAAGGAAGTCCCCCTCATATAAGAGAGGTGTGGGACTATTGTATCCGATGCATGTCCAAATACTTTAAGTAAAATGACAATCTTTGAAAATATGATTGATATTTTTGATGCTTTGATAGCAAAGATGACACCTATTTGGAAATTCAAATCCCCTGGCAGCGAGAAAACTACAAGTGAGAGAGCATCTACAATTACTAGCCAAAAGAATTTGTTATAATCATAATAATTAAATTGTCTCACACTAGGGCTAGAACCTAGGACCTCCCTTCTTGGATGTCCTACCTTAATTTAGTGTTTTTGTGTTTACATAACAAAAAACTATAGACAAAACTTGTTCTCCTTTGTTTTGTAAACGAAAAGCAATTTTCAAAAACAAGAACCTAAGGGTATGTTGTTCTTGTTTTTTTTAAAATTCATAAGCTCTTGTTGAAAACACAAAGAACACCATTTTAGTGTTCTCTAAAAACTGTTCTTATTCTCAGTGTTCTCTGTGTTTTTCAAAAAAAAAAAACTAAGAACTAAATGTGTTCTCCACACATTTACCTTGTTCTCTGGTTTTGAGAAAAACAATTTTCAAAAATAAGAACCTTAGGGCATGTTTGGTTCTACTTTTGAAAACTATTCATGAAAACAGTTTTTGAAAACATAGATAACGTCATTTTGTGTTATCTGAAAACTGTTTTTGTTCTCCGAATTTAGTATTCTCTGTGTTTTTCATAACAAAAAAAAATTAGGAACCAAACGTGTTATTGCTTGCACAATTATATAGTTTTAGAGACATAAAACAATTTTCAAAACAGGAATCAAACAAACCTTTAGCCTTGATGTTTTTTGAAAACTATTGTTAATTCTGATTGTGTTTGTTGCGACCTCCGTGCAGTGAAGAGTGGTCGCATGGGAGGAATGGAGATATTCACAGAAAGTGTGCGAAAACTTTGGGATGAATGGGAGCTACGGTCGATGGTGCTAGTAAGCCTCTTCCTGCAAATCGTCCTCACCATCTTTAGCAACAGCCGAAAGTTCACAGCGGCGATTTGGATCAGAATCCTGATTTGGTCGGTGTACTTGTCGGCAGACTGGAGTGCGACAGTCCTTGGTACCCTCAGTAATTAGGAGGTCGGAAGGGAAACATGAGTGATATGGATCCCACATCATACCCTCTGTGGCATTTTGGGCACCGTTTCTCCTCTTACACCTTGGAGGCCCTGGTACAATCACTGCTTACTCTTTAGAGATAATAGATTGTGGTTGAGGCACTTGGCAGGCTGGTAGTCCAAGTTGGGGTGGCTTTTACGTGTTTCTGAGGTCATGGAATAAGTAAGAACTCCGCTCTCGTTTCTGTCCATTCAATGTTTGTAGCTGGAATTATCAAGTATGGAGAGAGGACCGAACTCAAATCTAGTATTGATGATGGTGATCATGATGCAACTTAATCGATTCTTGCCTCAGAGACAAAACCAAGTTCGATCATGAGGTTAACAGCTTCTTTGGCTACATGGATGGCATGAAGGAGCCCATCCTCAGCTTCCTCGAGATGACAAACGATGTCGGCAGCGATCGGAAGAAGCTACTCAAACATAGAGGTGATTATGTGATTACAAGAAAGGGGGTTTCTATTATTACAGAACTTGGTTGGAGCATAGTTGGTGTAGAATTCGATCACAGCATCCTCCTTTGGCATATCGCTACCGATCTCTTCGGCTACATTGAAGACCCCAATAATACTAACTCAAAAAATGCCAAAATAAGCAAATGCCTGTCGGAGTATATGTTGTATCTGCTAGTCATGTGTCCATTCATGCTGCCAAAAGGGATAGGGAAGTTTAGGATTCGAGACACTTGTTCTGAGGCTAAAAGATTTTTCCAGAAAGGAAGTCTGTCCATATCTGACAGAAAGGAAGCTTGCAGATTATTGCTTGAAGTTGAAACAAAATTTGATCCCATCGAAGTGAAAGGAGATAAAAGCAAGTCGGTGTTATTTGAGGCATGTAGGCTTGCCGATATGTTGAAGAAACTCAAAGAAAGATATATCATGCCTGTTTTTTTTTTCTTTTGACATCTTTTTTGTTTTTTACTTTTGACATCTATTCATTTGACTTTTGAAAATCAAATATATTTTTTCCTATCCTTAAAAAAATTATTAATTATGCTTTTATATATATATATATATAAAAGCATAATTTTTTTAAGGATTGAAAAAAATATATTTGATTTTCATGGGTTTTTTTTTTTATTCTACATACTGTCATGGCCTTTGTTGCTGCTGTTTGAAGAAACTCAAAGAAAGATATATATGGTTTTTTTTTTATTCTTTTGACATCCAGGGGCAGACCCTCAATTTTTTTTATTATTATTATTATTTTTTGTTGTTGTTGTTATTGTTTCTAAGAGGAATCCAATTGGGAAGAAAAATGTGTCTCCATCAAATCTCATAAATCCTATACCATTATGTTAAAATGTCCTTAATGCACATTTTTAATTCCGTATTTGTAAGTTTTAAAGTAAGTTTATTTATATTTGATTTTCTTTTAGGCTATGTTTTGTTCCAAGAAATTTTGAACAAAAATCAAATGAAAGAAAATAAGAAAGAAAAATAAAAGAAAATATGAAAGAAAATAAACTAGAATTAAATTCTATATAATATTTTTATTTGCTACCTGAAATCGATTGTATTTGTATAAAAATCATCAATATAAAAATTAAATAATTTTAAAATAATTAAATTTATAAGTAATTTTATTTATATATGATTTTTTTTAGAAAAATTTATAAAACAATCAAACATAAGAAAATTATTTTTCTAAGCAATTTTTTTCTTTCTTTAATATTTTTTGAGAACCACACAACCTTTTTTTACATATATTTACTTGGATTTACAAAGTTCTAGCATTTTGTTATCACGGAGACTCGAACCTAATCCTTTCTTATGCCCCACCTAACCCTTTAACCATTTAGTGAGACTCGTAGCACTTAAATTTTATTAGACGATAAATATAAGAGAAAATCATTTTATTTATCATTTTTTTCCTAATACTTTAGAAACCAAAGAGAACCTAGTGTTTTTTCCCCCCTCAACTCTTTTTCTAGGTTACCACAGTTGACATCTATTCATTTTTTGTGTATATATATATATATATCCTCTCTATGCCAATGCCAATGATACCTTTAATTTTTTTAAGGGTAGAAAAAAATATATAATTCTTTAAAATTAAAATAAGGGTATAAGGGTAATTCTCCTAAAGAAACCTAAGGATAAATAGAAAAGAAAATTTATTATTAATACAACTTTTTATTTGTTCTTTCCATGGTCTTCCTCTCTTGATTGTAGAACAATGGAAAATCTAAGTCACTTAGGCCCCGTTTAGTTAAAAAATTTTTTAAGCTATCAGTCGGGAATATGAAAATTTTTCAATGTATTCCCTAATATTTAGTTTCATTTCCGAAATACGTTTCGTACTTGAATTTGGTTGAAAATAAGAATAAGAAAATCCGTTTTGTAAAACCATTTTCTTGAAAATGAAGTTAATGAAAACAATGAAAATGTGTTTAAAATGCATGTTACTATTCATAATCAGTGTTTCGTGAGCTGATGAGAAGAAAATCGAGTGGAAGGCGAAGGGAATAAAAGAAAATAGCCACAATCAGTATTTTCGTTTATCCCAATGTCGACTAAATCCGTGTTTCGATTTGAATTGAATAAAAACTTGACACATAACGAGTTTTCTGATTCATATAAAATGTTGAAAATAGTGAATTCATTTTCTTTGTTTTCAAAATTTGTTTTATCTAATTCGTAACCTAACGTGTTTTCCTTGTTTTAGAAAAGTTTGAATAGAAAACAGAAAATTTACCTGCATGGCAAAAGCAGTGACAGGATTTGAAGCATTGATTTCCGTCATAGATTTTTTCCCTAAATCTTATTACACAATTAATAAAAAAATGAGATATTATTTTTGTTCTTCCTAAGGAGTTTTTTTTTTGTTCTTAGAAATCCGGAATACTTAGGATGTCAAATCTAAGGTTTAAGAAGTAATTTGAAATGTAAGATTTGTTATGGTTAATATCATTATATATATAAAAAAAATTAGGCATAAAAACTTTCATACAGGAAGCCTAGGAAACCTATTTATAAAGCATGCGTAAGAACTAAGAAATCTAGGTAATGATGGATGTTAGAAAAGAAATTTTCTAGATATTCTTAATAGTTTCAAAAGAGAGTAATCTTTAAACTGAAAAAATTCCATAAAATAATAATAAACAAATATGATACTTGGAGAGGAAATAAAATTTTATAGATATATGTATTTGATAAGTATTTTTGATGTATTTTGGTAAGTAGATTTACTAAGATTTGAGAATTTATTTAAATAATATTGTGATTAAGATAAATATTAGAGAATAATATGATGTAAAATATATTGATAATAATCATTTTTAGTTTAGTAGTTGATTTAATTAAGAATATAAAATAAATAAATATTTGAAATAATATTAAGAAGGAATTAGACTTTTATAAAAGTTTTGAAACTCATTGACTAAATTATTAATAGTTAGGAAGTTTAAAATATTATTAAAATTAATAATATTGACATTATAAAATTGTTAGGATTCTCAAACCTATGGGTGAAATAGTTCATCGAGATTCTTTAGATTGGCTTCTTCAAAATTCTTAAGTGTTCATTTGATATAAGGGATATTAATATAGATTTTATAAAAGATAATTATTTGTTTTTACGTCATTTTTTGTGATGAAGTTTTGAACTAAATTATATATGATCTTGGTTTATGAAAAGTTTGGCTTTTTATTTATTTGATTATTCATTGATCAAATGGTGATTTTGTATAAAAGTACATTTTAGAATTGTTTTGTTTATGATAGAAAATGACATACAATATTTTGTGATTTGAATTTTTAAATAAAATTTTTGACTCTGATTGGTTCGGCTTTGTCAACGAGAATAATAATAGACACTATTTGGTCATTGTCAACTGGAATAATAATTGACATTTACATTCTTTGATAATAAATGTAATTTATTTGAACCCTGCATCTAGGGGTTTCAATTAAAGGTTACTAGTATTAGCAGTGTTTGGTTCTGTCCACCTTAAAATGAACAATTTGCGGTTAGCCACCCATTTGAAAATTCCACTTGTTTGAGCACTATTTGATATTTGTTGACCAAAGGAAAAATGTAGTTGATTTTGATATTGATATGAAAATTTTCCGACAATTAATATGAAATTGTTTAGATCATGTTGATGCAAATCGATTTGAAATGTATTTGAGAATGTTTTGATAAAAAAATTTGAATTTTTTACCATATTTGAATACATAGGTTTTGTGTAAAAAAATATATATCTTATTTGTTATATGATTGAAAATTCTGCGATGAGTGATGACTTTGTTTAGTTAATGATTATTTAGTTAATAACTTTATGTTCATTTGGATTTTTTTAGTTTTCAGAGTGGTTTGAAAGTGTAGATAATTATTAGAAATTGGGCTAAAAACCTAAGCAGAACCGACGAAAAACCAAGCGAAAGCCAAGGCGAAAAATAGGTTAAGATAAGATGATGGTTTTGATTATGGTTTTGTTTTTACACACAAATCTCGGTTTCGATTTACAAAATACAAAAACAGTGATTTCGGTTAACCAACCAAAATATATATATATATATATATATATATATATATATATAAAATAGGTTTCCCAGTTTTTGTAAGTTGTGACTTTTCCACTTTTATATGTCATATTTACTTTTTTCCTCCAAGTCAAAGCATATAGGCTGTGATTTCTTCGGATTAGTTTCTTTTTCTACTAAAATTGTTAAAACATGTTATTGATTAAAAAAACCATGATTAAATTAACTAATTTCATGAATTTCATATATTATTTGTGGATGTATTATAAATGCACTAATACATGGGATTGCAAATGAATAGATTGTATTCTTTCTTTTTGTCTTTGTATTTTTTTTTTTTTGTATTTATAATAATTTTTATAATTAGAATTTTAATATATGATTATGAATGAAGGATCCCGACCCGGATTAACCTCATGAACCCGAGGGGACCTCCCGTTTTCCAGCGGATATAGAAGCTTCGCCAAAAGCCTGTAGAATTAAAATCCGTGGAAGCGACACACTTCTAATTCTTCACATATCTTTTAAAAATAATGCGGAGACGAAGTGCTAAAAAAAATTTCTTTTTCTTTTCTTTTCAACACTTAGATTTTTCGGAAAATCGGCCGGAAGTTTCCTCTGTTTTTGGACTTTCCCAAAATTTACAAGAGATGAAAACAATTAAAAACACTTCTAAGCTTCAATTCATCAACTTCCATATTAGGACTCTCGTCCACAACCCGATCAAACACAATATACATATATATACATTTATTTCTTTCAAATCATCAAAACATTTAAACCTTCTTTAATTCAGGCATAATTTTATCAAACATGATAAAATATTCCCATATACAATATACAGAAATTATTTTCAATGGAGTCACAATCGTCGTCTCCTCGATAGCTCGACTCACTTGCACGGAGGATACTCTCTGCGGCTCCTGTCTCGGAATGTTTTGAAACATGCGGAAAGAATGAGCTAAGCGAGCTCGTGAGTGTACATTTTCATTTACCATAACATTTTCAGTACATATCAAAATAATACATGCCCCTCCTGATTAAAATCCATTTATACATTAAACATTTATGCCTTAAACTTTCTTTCCATAAATAAATTACCATTAAAATCAGTTTATGCTTTAAACATTTATACCTTAAACTTTCTTTCAATAAATACTTATCATTTTAAAATCCATTATGCTTTAAGAATTTATGCCTAAGCTTTCTTTCCATAAATACTTATGCATTTTAAAATCCATTTATGCTTTAAATTTATGCCTTAAACTTTTCTTTCCATAAATACTTATGCATTTAAAATCCATTTATGCTTTAAGCATTTATGCCTTAAACTTCTTTCTTTATTTCTTTCTTTCATTTCTTTACGATGGAACCGGGGAATAAACACGAAACGATTTAGAATGCTTGACGGTGAGGAACTGATCACATTCGGTCGCCGCCATAATGCGCGGGAAGCTCGCGTGGCGGGTTGGATCACCGTCTTTATCGTGTGGATATTTATTCGGAACTTTCTGTTTCTCTGATTAGCCAACCTATAACTACCCTCTTAATCGCTACATGACTTAAATGCCGGCCCGATGTCAGTCCTGCGATCATAGGGGTTTAGGAGTAACCATCGATAAACATTTCTTCAAAATACATTTATAAATACATTTAAATCCTTTACTTTATCATTAAAACACATATGCATACTTTAAACATTTTAAACTTTCATAATACCTTAACATATGCATCATGTTTAATACGTATAAATATATGCATTGATGCAAAGATAAAACAATCTGATATAAAACATTTCCATATGCCTTAACATTTACATAAAAATTTACATTAAACTTTCAGTTTAACATTAAAACCATTCACTTTTAAAAACTAAATTCTCAAAAATATCATTTTCACTCACAGTTCACCGCTCAATCCCGCTTGCTTCCCGTTGAGTTCAGTTCCGTCCGGAGTAGTCCTTTTCACCTTTTCAAGAAAATCACAATTACATTAACCATAACATTTAATCCACCATAAACGCACTCATTCATATATTCTTGTTCACCACAGGAATACATTTCATAGGAATTGGAATCAAACCAATCGGATCATCCAAACTAAAGTTATAGCATTTTCATGCCAACTAGTCATTGCCGATTTTCTAGTAACAGTTTGTATTACTCATTTTTTCCGAGGTCTTGACTTCATGTTTATTCTTATGTCCTTAGCCTCATTTTAAATCTAAGGTGCTAAGGGTTCTATTCCAATTGGAATCACCCAATTCAGGCACCGAAACTCGCTACGTCAAATAACCGGGCTAATCTGTGTTCAAAAACTGAACCAGAAATTGGCTTGAACATAGCCCTACTTTGAGTGAATATTTAGGCTACTTAGGATCAAAATTTGGCGATACATTCTTCTTAAGTTTGTTCTCCTTCAAGTACATTTTACGTGGCAGCCAAATCAGCTCGAATAGGATCAAATTGAGCAAGTTATGGCCAAAATACCAAAACTGGTCAAAACAGAAAACAGGACATTTCACGTAGAGGCTAGCTGTAAAATTGACCAAAATGTGTTTACTCTTTGCATTTTCTTTCACTCTAAACACTTAAATCCAAATTACGTATACCCATTTCAACATAACACACAATTCACTATCAAGCCCTAACCCTTACTCACTTGATTTTGTCAAAACCCTAATCTAAACCATGGCTTTCTCAATTGATAAATTCAAGCACCATTAAAACCTTAAATACCATAAATTTAACATCCATACCAGAATTTAAGACATTAAACATGGAAAACGCTCGAACCCCTAACTTTCCCACATGCATGAAAACTTACTTGTTTCTTGAGTTTCTTTGGCTCCTCTCCTTGATTCTGCCAGAGATCGGCAGAAGGCAGAAAAGCAAGAAAGCTACATTATCCCCAGAAACTTAGTTTCTCCTTTCTCTTCCTCTTTCTCCTTTCTTCCCTTTCTTTTCTCTCTTTTCTCCTTTCTTTCCTCTCCTATACGTGATCCCCTCTTTTGAGCACTTAAATCCCCAAATTTTAGACTTTAAAATATTATTCCAAAAGTGCCCTTAAGTAACAAAATATCATTGGTTGGTTTTTAAAGTGATTACTCTTTATCCAAGCTTCTCATTGATCCATTCCCGTGGAATCGTCGTTCACCAGGTATTTAAATCGTAGCTTGCTTGATTAAGAAAGATTTTGATTGTTGATCTGAATTAAATATCTCGGGTATAAGCGATTTTATCCTCGGTTTACTTTATTCTTTGCTTTTATACTCGATTATATGTCAAAAAATATTCTGTAATTAGTCTATATTTAAAATTTGAACATAAAATATTTTAACTAAATCCTTCACATTGAATTTCGAGGCTCTGAAATCACCGAAATCGATTAAAATCATTAAAATCGGTATCCAGGACAATAGCGTATTATTACCAATTACGTTCGGATCACTGGGGGAAACTATCAAACGGACTCGTTTCACTTTATTTAGTTTCGGTTAATCTTTATGATTTATTCCAGACCTTTTCGTATTTTCGGCTCAATTTCAGAAAAATTTATTATGAGCTCAAATTCCAGTCTGAATCACTATTCATAAATCTCCCATTATCTTCTAAATATCGGAGTTCAAAGTCATAGGGCTGAAATTTTCTCAAAAATCCCTTTGCAACCCCTCCATCAGGATAAAATAAGAAAAAATCCACTATTCATTAGGGCACCCAGGTTACAATTTTCGACAATTTTCACTTCATGCCCAAATGATGTCAGACGTTCCCAAGTGTAATTACCTAAGCCACATCATTGAACCTCCAAATCGGTTCGATACTTCTTATTATAACGTTCGATAAGGTTGGGGTTTTACAATCGCATTCCCTCCTTATAAAAATTTGATCATAAAAATTTAAATTCTCATGTTGCTTCCTCTCTACGTGATTCATCCACAACACACCTTTACTAAAGGAATCACTTTGTTTCAAAAGAACCTAATCATTTCGATCCAACAATTTGAGCCAGGTCTTTCCTCATCGTCAATTTTTTTTTCAATTCAACGGTTGATCTCTTAACACATGTGAAGAATCTGTCATATACTTTCGAAGCATAGAAATGTAAAATATGTCATGTATTCCGGCCAATTCAGGTGGCAACCTCAACCAAGACGCTACCTCTCCAATTATTTTCATAATTTCATAAAGTCCCATATAGATAGGACTTAACTTCCCTTTCTTTCCGAATATCAACACCCTTTCAGGGTGATATCCTCCTCAAATACACGATCCCCGCCTAAAATTCCAAATCTCTCCTTGGGTTGCTCAACCTGCTTTTAATCGATCTTGGTATCTTTAATCTATCAGCGATACTTTAACATTATACATTGTAGCACGAGCAATTTATGAACCTAAAAATTTTTCTCTCCACTTTCCTCATCCCAACATAATGGAGTCCTACACTTCCTTCCATATAAGGCCTCATAAAGGCGCCATTTCAATGCTTATGATAACTATTATTGTAGGAAAACTCCATTAATGGTAAATGTCTTTCCTAACTTCAGCACACAAACTCTAACACACAAGCCTTGAGCATAACTGAATATCACGTATGACTCTTCCAGTTAGTGCGTCCGTGAAGTCGTCTGTCTAACATATCTGACTCGACCAACTTCTCAACTAAGTCACTATTTTCCATAGGTAGAAATTGACTGATTCGTCAATCTATCCCATCCACCTATATCACTTCATAACCACTCTGGCAAAGTGGAAGTAAAAAAAAATCCATCATGATTCTCTCCCATTTCCACTGAGGGATCGAAAGAGACTGTAAGAACTCTGCAAATCTTTGATGCTCAACCTTAACTTTTTGAAAAATGAGACATTTGGAAATAAATTCTGCAACATCTTTCTTTATACCCCTCCACCTTTAGTATTCCCTTAGGGTATGATACATTTTAGTGTTTCCCTGATGCATCGCATATGCAGAAGAGTGAGTCTCTTTCATAATTTATTTCTTTAATCTTCCCACATCTAGTACACATAACCTGTGACCTATCATCACTATACCATCTGCCCGTACTAAAAATCCTTTTAACTGCCCAGACTCAGCTTCCCTTTTCAATTTAATCATGATCGTATCTTAGTCCTATAAGCTCCCTTATCTTGTCTGATAGTACGGGACTAACATGAAATGTCATAGCTAGTAAGGCTCAATATCTGTCGACTCTAGTCTGTACCCTAAAGACCTCGATTCCATAAATCTAGGGAGGTACACAACCTTTAGGGTGGATATGGAACGTAGGCTTCCTACTAAGGCATCGATTACCACATTAACATTTCCACGATGGTACTCGATAGTGCACTCATAATCCTTAATGAGTTCAACCCATCTCCTCTGTCTCATATTTAACTTTTTCTATGTGAATAAATATTACATGTTCTTGTGATCTGTAAAAATTTTACATGCAACTCCATATCAGTAATGCCTCCATATACGTAGAGCAAAGACTACAACAACCAACTCTAGGTTATGTCTCAGATAATTCTGCTCATGCTTTTCCAATTTGCCTTACGTCATATGCTATCACATTTTCATGTTGCGTGCCCACCCCCTAAGCTACGTCTAGAAGCATCACAAATATGCGTATATGCTTCTTGCCCAGCTGGAGTGTAAGAACTAGGGCTAAGGTGAATTCCTTTTTAGTTCATCGAATCTTTGAGTATCTCTTACCACTTAGAAACTTTTCATCTTTCCTTGTCAATTTAGTCAAAGGATCAGCTAACTTTGAAAATCCTTAACAACCTTCCGATATTACCACCTTTAACCTAGAAAACTTTGTATCTGTCATTAAGTAAAATTGGTTTCAGTTCTAATTTTCTCAATCTTTTGAGGATCATGAAACCCCTTCACGAAATCACATGTGCCTTAGAAAGGCAACCTTTGTCTAACGAACTAAATTTACTAAGTTTGGCATACTAAGTAAATAGAATTTACTTAGATGCTCCTCATGATCTTCATTCTTTGCTTAAATAGATTAAAATGTCGTAATGAATACTATAACAAAGCGATCTAAATAAGGCTGAAAGATCCTATTCATAAGATCCATAAAGCGGCTGAATATAAGTTAGTCAACTAGCATGAATAAAACTCCATAATGCCTATACCATGTTTTTCAAAGTTGTCATAGGAACATCTCTGACCTAATCTTTAATTGATGGTAACTGAGCTTAGATCATTTTCAAAAAATACCCTCGTTCCTGTAATTGATCAAAAGATCATCAATCAGTGTAAATGGGTGTTGATTGCATATTTTCACTTTATTCAACTCTCGTAATCAATATACAATCTTAAGCTTTCATCATCATTTTTTTTACTCGCGAGAGCGGCACTCCCGAGCGAAATTACTCGGCCTAACAAAACCCTTACTCTAAGCTCATCCATTTATACTTTCAATTCTTTCAATTCTCAGCTTTTAAGAACCATCCATATAGGTGCCTTAGCAATTGGTTACGTCTAGGGTCATTTCAATCACAAGAATTAATATATATATATATATATATATATATATATATATATATATATATACCTAGAAGATCTCTGGAAATACATCAGGAAATTATTTGACTATCGAATATCTTCCATTCGATTGCCATTATCCCTCACCTCAATAGCATATTTAGTTGCCTTTGATATAACTTCGAAGTATTTCCACTAAGCCCACATAAGCGTCATATTATTGTGGTAGTAGTATTTTTCCGTAACTTAGCAATAAAACAACCTCTGTCTTCCTTGGCTTATAGAACCTAACCTCTTTCCCTATAAAAATCCTTTGTAGCATGATGTCTAGATAGTAAATCCATGCCTAACCCATAACATCAAGTCATGGATATCTAATAATATCAAATACGCCAAAACTCACAGTCTCAAATAATCACTCTGTTGTAGCAATCAACTTTTCCATTACTTTTCTAGGGTGGCAAAATCCTGTTTGTTACACATTCGTCATTATGTCTTCAATTTCTTAATTTTCTTTTAGCAATTACAATTAACAATTCACTTAATGTTCTTTCCACATTCATAGCTAAATTAAACCCATGCATTTTCAATTAACCATCTCATTTACCCTACAGCCACGACCATGCCTTTCAGGGATCTACTCATAGTCATAATTTCTTGCCTCTAATTTCCTTACCTTCTCAATGGACCTTTGTCGGCTCACGGGGCTGATTAAATGTTGCCAGTGCTGCTCCCGAGCCATACGCTCTAAAGTGTTTGTCCTCCTACGACCTCGGGAGGCGGTGCGACCCTAGGTTGTCTTGCGGGTGGAGGAACATCACCTTGAGACTCGTAACATGTTCTCGGGTGGTGGTACTGCGCCTCGGGGAGCTCTCTGGTGGGTGGTCGGCTCAAACGGCGCATTTTTAATGAATTAAAATTAATATGTCATGTAATGCATATATGATTTTAAATCACATAAATTTTATTTTTCATGAAATCTTAAAGAAAACATTAAAACAATCATACAAAAATATAATTTTCTAAAATCCTTTATAACATTTTCAAAACTTCGCTCTGATACCATGTTGAAGGATCCCGACCCGGATTAACCTCATGAGCAGAGGACCTAAACACTCAACGGATATAAGCTTTTCCTTAAAACCATAAATTAAAATCAAGTGGAAGGCAGAGCAGCACAATTCTTTACATATCTTTTTAAAAATAATCTTGGAATGAGAGTCTTACAAAAAAATTTCTTTTCTTTTCTTTTCCAACACTTAGATTTTTCGGGAAAATCGGCGGGGATCCTCTGTTTTTCGGACTTTCCAATTTACAAAACTTGATGAAAACAATTAAAAACACTTCTAAACTTCAATTCATCAACTTCCATATTAGGACTCTCGTCCACAACCCAATCAAACACAATATACATATATACATTTATTTCTTTCAAATCATCAAAACATTTTAAACCTTCTTTAATTCCATGCATAATTTTATCAAAACGCTGACAAAATATTCACATATCTGATATGCAAATTATTTCAATGCGGTCACATCAAATGCGTCTCCTCGATAGCTCGACTCCTTTGCCACGGAGGATACTCTCTGGCTCACTGTCTCGGAACACGAAAATGTTTTGAAACATCTGGAAAGAATGAGCTAAGCGAGGCTCGGTGAGTGTACATTTTTCATTTATATAACATTTCGAGTACATATCAAAATAATACATACTTATACAATTAAAATCCATTTATACATTAAACATTTATGCCTTAAACTTTCTTTCCATAAATCTTGATACCATTAAAATCAGTTTATGCTTTAAACATTTATACCTTAAACTTTCTTTCAATAAATACTTATGCATTTAAAATCCATTTTATGCTTTAAGAATTTATGCCTAAGCTTTCTTTCCATAAATACTTATGCATTTAAAAATCCATTTTATGCTTTAAATTTATGCCTTAAACCTTTCTTTCCATAAATACTTAGTTTAAAATCCATTTTATGCTTTAAGCATTTATGCCTTAAACTTTCTTTCTTTATTTCTTTCTTTCATTCTTTACGATGGAACCCGGGGGAATAAACACACCGAACGAGTTCGAATGCGGCGGTGAAGACGATCCGCATTCCGGTCATAACCACTACGGCTGGAGAAAGCTAACTGTAGGGTTTGATCATAATGCTTTATCACGTGTAAAGGATATTACTCTAGACACCTATTTCCCTCCCTCGATTAGTAACCCTATAACTTTACCTCTTAATCCTTGCAGCTTAAAGTACTTGGTAGATATCGATCCTGCTTGATCATAGGGGTTTAGGGTAACCATCCAGTAAAACATTTCTTCAAAATACATTTATAAATACATTTTAAATCCTTTACTTTATCATTCAAAACACGTATAAATCTTTAAACGTTTTTAAGCTTTCATATCTGTACTTGTATGCATACATATTTAATACACATATAAATATATGCATTGATGCGAGATAAAACAATGCAATATAAAGAAACATTTCCATATGCCTTAACATTTACATAAAAATTTACATTAAACTTTCAGTTTAACATTAAAACCATTCACTTTTAAACTAAATTCTCAAAAATATCATTTTTCACTCCGCAGTTCAGCTCGATCAGCTTGGCTTCCCGTTGAGTTCCGTTCCGTCAGAATGATCCTTTTCACCTTTCGAAAATCCACATTACACATTAACCATAATTTCATTTAATCACCATAAACACTCATTCCATATATTCTTATTCCTCTAGAATCTATTTTATAGGAATTGGAATCAGACAAATCGGATCATGAAACTAAAGTTATGGCATTTTCATGCACTGACTAGTCATACAGATTTTTCTAGTAACCGGTTTGTATTTTCAAACAAGTCTTTGACTTCATATTTTGACACTATGTCCTAGCCCTGCTCATTTAAATCTAAGGTGCTAAGGGTTCTATTCAATGGAATCACGATTCAGACACTTAGAAACTCACTTTACGTCGAATAGCAGGGCTAATCTATGTTGAAACTGAACCAAATTTGGCTTGCACATGGTCCTACTTTGAGTGAATATTTGTTTCACCAGGATCAGAATTTGGCGATACATTCTTCTCTTAAGTTTGTTCTCCTTCAGTCTATTTGCAGCCTTGTAATCACTCCAAAATGGGATCAAATTGAGCAAGTTATGGCCAGCCACCACAAAATGGTCAAAGCAGAAACGGGACATTTCCGCCACAGCCACCGAGGCTAACGCCCAAAGTGGCCAAAATGTGTTTCTCTTCCATTTCTTTCACTCTAAGCATAAATCTGATGCATTATACCCATTTCAACATAACACACACATTCACTATCAAACCCTAACCCTTACTCACTTGATTTTGTCAAAACCCTAATCTAAACAAACCTCAATTGATATTAAATTGGCACCATTAAGGCACTTCAGCCACCATAAATTTTAACATCCATACCAGAATTTAAGACGTAAACATAGAAAACATGAAACCCCTAACTTTCCCACCATGAAAAACTTACTTGTTTTCTAGCAGAGTTTCTTTGGCTCCTCTCATAGATTACCACTTGAAGAAGATCTTGAAAGCTTGAAAAGCAAGAAAACTCACCTCCCAAACTTAGTTTCTCCTTTCTCTTCCCTCTTTCTCCTTTCTTCCCTTTCTTTTCTCTCTTTCTCCTTTCTTTCTCTCCTATACGCGATCTCCCTCTTTTAATTGCCAAATCCCCAATTTAGACTTTAAAAATATTATTCCAAAAGTGCCCTTAAGTAACAAAATATCATTGGTTGGTTTTTAAAGTGGTATAGTACATCAACTCTCAGATCCATTCCATGGGATAAGAATATTACCCATTATTTAAATCATAACAGCCATTAAGAAAGATTTTGGATTGGCTGAGTACAATTAAATATCTCCGTATGTGATTTTATCTAGGTTTACTTTATTCTTTTATATCGATTATATCAAAAAAATATTCTATGGTCGTCTATATTTAAAATTTGAACATAAAATATTTTAACTAAATCCCTTCACATTGAATTTCAGGCTCTGAAATCACGAATCGATTTAAATCGTAAAATCGATATCCGAGACGATAATATTATTACGAATTACGTTCGGATCACACAGAAACTATCAAACGGACTCCGTTTCACTTTATTCGATTTCGTTAATCTTTATGATTTATTCCAGACCTTTTAAGTATTTTGGCTCAATTTTAAAGAAAAATTTCGTATGAGCTCAAATTCGATCTGGAAATCACTATTTCACTTAAATCTCCATTATCTTCTAAATATCGGTTCAAAGTCATAAGGCGAAATTTTCTTAAAATCCTTTGCAACCCCTCCATCCGGATAAAATAAGAAAAAAAAATCACTATTCATTAGGGCACCAGTTACAATTTTGACAATTTTCACTTCGCTGCCCAAATGATGTCAGACGTTAAATTCTAATCACCTCGCTTCTATCATTAGACCTCAAATCAGTTCAATAACTACTATTATAACATTCAATAAGGTTGGGGTTTTACAATGAAATTGTAAATTTATTTTTTAATTATGATTAACTGAAAACCCGATATATGGTTAATCGAACAAATGTGACTGAAGATTTGGTTAACCATATTAATGATTAGGTTTTTTGTTTATATAAATAAAAAAACAAAAACCTCGATTTTTATTTTGTGTCACGGTTTGATGATAGGTGAAGGAGCAATACATTTTTATAAGCAGAATACACAACGTCCTCAGCCTTGATAGAGAAGACCACCTTTCTTGATGATGGGAAAGTGAAGAGGCTCAGGGCTCTTCTTGATGGGCCTGATTTAGAGTTGGTAATTTGGTCAGATTAATTTGAGTTAACCTAACCAACCTGAAATTAAGGCTAATTAGACTATTAAGTAAGCTTAACCATGCATGTAACCAGTGTATTGGATTGACTGGTCCAATCAGTTGAACTATCGATCAACCACTTTTTGATCGATCGAACCGGTTGAACTATTGATCGGCCACTTTTTCGATATGGTTCTTTCTAATCTGGTTCAAACCTCTGTCTCCCTTCCATTCCAAAGATCAGAAGGCCCCAGAAAAAGGGCCGTTCAACCCTTCTATGGGCCTCAACTCCATGGCCCATTAAACTATGTGGGACTCAAAATTGCAAACATCAACATAAGTAAACTGTTATCAAATGTAGTGAAATATTAATAATATAAATCAATGTTAAATTAGATATTTGCCAAGCCAAATAAAATGCATATAATACTTCAATTTGTAATATATTTTTATATTTAGGTATGAAAAAAATTTAATATATTTTGGACTTTAAGTTAGTAAAAATTGTGATTGTTGGGATTGAATTTGGGACCTCCCTCCATACTCACATTACCACTTGAACTAAGTATGATGAGCATGTATGAAATATTATTTTTAATCATACTTATTTTAATTACAGAATATTTTAAGATTTTAAAAAATATAAATTATATATTATGATGTTATCGATTCAATCATGATTAGACTATCGATTTGATCGTTGAGCAAGTAGCGTAATTCAAAAATGAAATAATCACTTTGTTATTGAAGAAAACTATGGAAAGATGTATAAAGTGATGATTTGGTCGAGAATAGCAAAAAAATCGCACTCTCACCATGTACTTCAAAGTGGGGTGACGGAAGGGTTCGTTTCGGGGGGAGGGGAGGGGGGAGAGAGAGAGAGAGCTAGTAGGGTTTTACATAAACAAATCTCTAGACCATAGGTTATTCCTAACAAAGAGATTCTGAGTATTGACTAGGTAGTGGGTCTTTTGATTTTTTTTAAACTAATCCCAATTTGAATGAAAGTCCAGCTTAAATTATGGAAGCATTAAAGTAGAAAAGAAAAGTTTGTAGTAGTAATTAGGTAGTGAGTCGTTTGATTTTTTTTTAAATTAATTAAGATTTTGACGGAAATTTCATTTAAAAAAAAAAAAAGAAGTTAATAAATAGAGGAAGGGAGATGAGAAAGAGCACAGATATTAAAATGAAGAGACGAGTTTGCCGTCTCTTGAAAATTCAAACTCAAACTCCAATCAAAGCTTGTAGATCTCCATCTCCATGACATGTACAAATGACTTTTTTTTTTCTTTTTTTTTTTGACAGCAAATGAATAAGTTAATAAATAGCCCCAACAAAACAACAAATTAAGAAAGCCTTGTTTCTTCTCTGTTATATGGTTTAAAAAAACCTTAATAAAAACATCATCCCCAATTTCATTATTTTAATGGTATGTCTCTGTCACCACCCTCCCTCCATCATCTTCTTCCTCTTTGGTGGTCAATGATCAAACAGAGTAAGTACTCCAACGCCTTCTCTCTCTCTTTTCATTTTCATTTTCATTCCTTCTTTTTTCCGGAAAATGACCATTGAAGAACAACTGAGCCAAGCCTACTCGATCCACATCACAGGTGGCTGGAGGATTCCGTTCGTTTCTCCATCGTTCTTAGGGCGATCCTGCGCTCGGCGACATCGGATGCTATCAATGGTGGGATCGGGTTCAGGGATTTTACTTGTAAAAGTGCTAGTCATTGATTTGCAATGTAAGGTTTTCATTAAGTGGGCTTCATTAATTGGAATTAAAGCCCAGATTCTGAAGTTTGGTCTAATTAAGTGAGGTTATTGGGCTTAATAAATCATATGGGCTGGCTAATTAGTGTGAAATTTGAGTTCGGCCCAGGCCACGTGTAAAGGCCGTGGTGAACTGTTTAAGAGCTGAGTCCTCCCAAACTAAGGATACTTTTCTATCACATCGTACAATTCTCTCTAAGGTTTTACGAGAAGAGTGATCGACGATCTCATAAAAGCCCGGTTTCAAAGGAGTGGTTTGGGAGAAGATCTTGCTTGAGATCTTGAGATCGGTTCTCTTTACGGCTCTTCATCGAGTTCATCAACAAAGGAAGAGATCATGGATTCCAAAGGTATATAATTCTGATTTTTCTCCATTAATATTTGTTTATGTTCTACCATGGTGATTTAGGTTGCTAGAAAGCGTATCCAGCCGGTTGGTATCGAGCCCGACCATAGTTAGAACTCAAAACATCTGGATTTGGAGAAATTTTTTTTAGGTTTTATGAAAAATCGGACATTACATCCAATTTCGGATTTTTCTATCATCCAAAATTAAATATTTTACATATTTGGAATCTTCACGATGAGATCCGCAGCCCCGGTGGGTAGCGTCGCGGGCTCCATGCAGCGCTCCTGCACTTCGCCACGCGCCACCGCGGCGTTGAGCGACGGTGGCGTCACGGCGCACGTAGGAAGCTGTTCTTGGTCGGTGGCGTGCATTGATGGCGTCGGCGCGGTGATCGACCAACGCCCGACCGGTCAAGCTGGATCGCGTCCAGTTTGTTGACCGGTTGGTCGTGACGGCGCGTGTGCGCTGGCTGTCTTATTGTAGCGTCTTGATAAGCGGTGGCGCCACGACACGATGACCGTGACCCGAGCCGAATAACTGGATAACCCGACCGGTCAACGGTCCGCCAAGTCCACCGGCGAAACCGACGATCCCAGCGGTCGGCAGATCACCCGAGTCAAACTGACCGATCGTATCAGCCAGGGTTAACGGTCAAACGAGCCAGTCCAGCGGTCAAACCCGACCAGTCAACACAACCCCGAGACCACGATGCCGCCTTGTTTGCCAGCCTTTATACCTGTTGCCCGAGCAACCATGGTGGCGTGAAGTGCGATGTGAGACTACGGAAAATTTTGAATTTTGATTCGTATGAAATTCTCTACAATGTAATTATATAGACTTTGCATGTTTTGAAGCTCAAAAGATAATCATTATGAGACCTAAGTACACCTAGATATTAGAGTATTTACATATTCATAATTGTTTCTCTATGGTTTGGAAATACATAATTAGCTAACATGCATATCAACCCGAACCACGATGCAGCCGGCGCCACTTGTGTCGCCACCGCAGCGCCAGACACGGTGGCGCGTGATGAGGCTGACGATGTGAGATATTCTGGAAAATTTTGGTACTGCTGGTCGTATGAAATTCTCTACAATGTGGTATATAGACTTTGCATGTTTGAAGCTCTAAAAGATATGAAAATACGTATAGAGCCCTTTCGCGTCACTAGATATTAGGTATTTTCACGTATTCGACATTTCTCTATGGTTTTACAGGAAATACATAAGGTAGCTAACATGTATCAACATAAGGACTTTGTAGAAACTAAATTCGTTGACTATTAATGAATGATTGAACAATATAATTGGCATAACATACATATATTGAATGTGATACATAAAGTTTATATCCTTGGTATGAGTGATTTTTTAAAAATTCAATTGGGCTGTGACCGCCAAAGTGGCACACTTGATTGGGTTTGAGAAATATCAATCTCATATGTTAATAATTAAGGATGTCTCTGTTTTATTACGTGGTCATACTCTGAAGGAGGTGATCATGTGTTAGTTCTTGGAGGATACATGATGGCATGCAATGAAATGGCGATCTTAGTGGTTCATACACCCGAGGTGTCATTGATTTCTGAAGGATTAGAATATGTTCTCATGGCGTATCATGTGAGTGTCTGTACATGTCATATTTTACGCCCAAAGGTGATTATGTGATGATGTATGTAATTCTCTGAGTATTCACATGATGCGATTGTATTATTTTGTTTTATTTTTCGAGTCCAATTTTAAATGCTGGCGTGGTGTCCATTTCTAATTGAGATCACTACTGGTTGGTGTTGAAATGAAAGAGGATTCTCAATTTGAATGGAGGTGTGGATGTTCACATAGGCGCTTACAATGGATAAGCCGGCGGATATCACAACCTCTAGTCTTGGGTGAGAAAGCGGACTTTCTTTGCTTTGGGAGGAGCCCATTAGGATTTGTTTGTTAATGATAGAAATCCTCTGAACACTTGAAAAGTGGTTTGCAGTCATTATCTTGCTAAGGAGATGATGTGACCATAGAGGCTAGAAATCGAGTTTCATCCAATGCGAGGTTGGAACACTTCTTTAAAAACTCTTGACATGAAGTATGATGAGTACGGTGGGGTTAGAGATTATGTCACGAGGATGGTGGACCTAAGGCGAAACTCAGGCTCTTAATGTTACCATTCACAGTCTTGCATTGCATCAAGCCACTGAACACCTTCCATTTGATTTTGGGATTATAAGACAAACTTCTGATTCCGAGATAAAACTTGAGTCGATCAAATGACTTGATATGAGGTGGTGGCGGAGGAAGAGAAGCTTAAGAAGGATAAAGAGCATATATTATATGCCTGAGTCCCCATAAGAGGAAGAATAAGGGTTCAGTCGAGACTACGTAAAGGTGCTCATGAGAACTACGGTCGATCGTGATATAGGTCACGAGAAGACATTCTTGAAAAGGATGGTGATCATTTGCTTCTTTGTAAGAAGAAGTCGCATGAAGAAGGATCATTACAAAATTTAAGGCTTGGATGTCGGCGTGAACTACAGTAATGATTCTTTATCTTTGTTGTGAATCCAACCTATCCCCGAAGCACCATCCAGTTCTTGAGTAGCTTGATAATTGAATGACTAATCATGTTGCATTTCTCATCTGATTCCATAAATGGAGGAAGCGAGCAAGGATGAATGTCAAACTCAACGTAGAATACTTGAGAAAATTTGAAGTCATGTTAAGTGGGAGTGTAATCTTAGTTTTAGATTACGGTTTGATTGATGTTGAAAGATACATTTTATGTACCTTCTTTTAGAAGGAATTTAGTTTTGATATCATGTTTTGGATTCATATATGATTATTCTTTTACAAATTAAGAGCAATATTATTTCAATATTTCTTAATTCAAATAAGGTTAGATACATCATATGTCAACGGTTATAGATTAAGTTTATCTCCCGATGACATATCGTGGCTTATGCAATTTGAAAGGTTGTTTCTAGAGACCATTTTACACAGGAAGGAGTCTTATGCATTATAGCATAAGCAAGACTTGGCCATATCTCTAAGGATAGAGTAGAAGGCTAATAAAGGCCCAATATCCTGCCTACTCTTAAAATGACTTAGAGATATCAAAACTGTGAAGTGATGTAGGAGTAAAATGACCAAGATAAGAAGAAAGCTATGATCAAGTAGTTACGAGAACTTTATTGGAAGTCATTCCTGCTTGATATAAGTGGACCTTATGTAGCAACCTTGTGTAGAAATTTTTTATTTCATCACATTTTATTGATGACTATTATTCTCGATATAGTTATTTGTGATTAAAGAAAGTAAAGTCTCTTGCAAGTTGAGATTTTGGGCCGAAGTCGACTCAATTGGGAAAAGAATCATAAAGTTGTTAGATCGTAGGGTGGAGAGTATTATGTACGTATGGCGTCTTTGGGTGACTTAAAGGGCCGTCATGAAATACTTGGGGACTACAGGATAAGTGGCACGGTTCTTATGCAGGAGTCCCGAGCAAATGGGTATGGCCAGAAGGCGCAATCGTGCTCTTATGGAAATGGTAAGGAGTATAGTTAGTAGGACAAATTTACCGGTTTTTCTATGGGGTGAGGCTTTGAAAGCGACTTTGTACATTTTGAATCGTGTACTACGAAAATTTTATTTCATTGACTCCCTTTGAGTTATGGGTGGCGAACCTAGCAAACCATCTTAAGGTTTGGGGATGTCTGCGAAGTAAAGTTATACTCAAATCGACGATAAGTAAAGTTGGACCAGGGCACACAGGTGTTATTTTGTATCTTACCGGAACATTGAAAGGGATATCGGTTCTATAATCCCAGTAGAGCACAGAATTGTGGAATCACGAACTGACTAAGTTTTGGAGTTTGATGTGGCAGAAGAAGTAGGCGCTCACGGACTGAGGATGGTAGTGGGGTGGGCAATGTGGTATCATATCTCCTCCCATACAAATAATTGTGCAAACTCCCACATATGTATTGAACTGTTGGGGACTAGGGATCCTGTTGTTGGGACGGCTCTAATCAAGTTCATCAAGGCTCTCGGGTGCGAGGATGTGGCTTTTACTACTCCAGTGGGGTCCACTAGGAGAGAAGGTCCATTTCTCTGCCGGATTATTTGAATCTATATGGGAGGCAAGAGTGCGATATTGGTTACTGTGGTAAGCCCAGTAACTTATAAGGAAATTTGTTTACTTGTCCTCGTCGGAAGCGTAGTTTGGATGCAATGAGAGATGAAATTCAATCTGAGGCATAACGGAGTTTGGGAACTTATTGAATTCTCACAGTAGTCATAGACCCATTAATTTTCACAAATGGGTGCTTCAAGACTAAAGGGACTCACAAAGAAGATTGAAGTTTAAAGCAATTTGGTAGCCTTGAAGGTTTCTCGGAGAAGGAGTAGACTATGAAGCAACTTTTTCTCCGGAGTCTCTTCTAAAGATTCTTCCAGTGATCCTTGGCATTAGTTGCTCATTTTGATATGGAGTTACGGATGGATGTTAAAAGCGCCTTTCTCAATGGAACCTTAATGAAGAGTCTATGTAGTCTGACCGAAGGTTTTGTGGCAAATAGATTCGAATGAAACTTGTATGGTAATGAAAAAGTCTATTTATGGTCTCAAGCGAAGCCACAGGTAATGATGCTTAGAAGTTTCTTAGTGTTGTTGCTTCATATGGTTTGTTGAGAACAAAGTAGATCAATGTATCTTTACTTGAGGTCGGTGGGAGGAATTCATTTTCCTAATGCTACATGTGGATGATATCCTGTGCCTGTGATGACCTTAGTCTCTTCACGCCCCTTGAGTCCAAGCGGATGTTGTCAAACAACTTTGATATGAAGGACCTTGGTGAAGCGTCTTTTGTCTAGGCATTGAGATTCATAGGGATCGTTCTTACCCAGTTATTGGGTTTATCTCGGAGGGCATATATTCGATCGTGTTTCAGAAGATTCGACATCTGACTATGTAAACCGAGGAATTGCTCCTGTATGCAAAGGTGAAGTTGAGTCTATCCATGATGTCCTGTTCGGATATAGAATGAATGTGAAGAATATATATATGCTAGTGCACTTGGGAATTATTATGTATGCTTTCAGTATGTGCACTGACCTTTGATGCCTTTATGTAGGACTTACAGGTAGATGTCAGTCAAACCCGGACATGATCACGTGGGTTCTTTATGCAAGAAGGATTATGGAGTCTTGGACAAAGACTATATGTTGATTTACAAACATGTTAAGAGGACCTCTGACTAGTTAGGGTATTCGATTAGACTTCTTGGTACATGGGATAGAAAAGAAAGTCAACAAGCGGTTATATCTAGGACAAAGGAGGTGCGTGTGAATGAGAAAACGAGGGATTAATTGCATCCTCTACCATGCAGCGGAGTTTGTAGCATGCTTTTCGGCCTTCTCAAACAATTTGGCTCGAAACCTTATTAACAAGAGTTGCTTAGGTGTTTGATTTTGTAGATAGGCCCATCTGATTGTATTTTATGTGATAACTCTGCGGTGTTGTTTATTAACAACAGTCTCGAGGTCTAAACACATGGGGTCAGTGCGACCATAAGGAAAAAGTTCAAAGCGGTGACGTTGCGGGGGTACATATCAACGGATGATATGATTGCGAGGTCCAGCTAACTAAGGCGCCGCCCTTGTATTTAGACGACATATGTCATTAACATAGGCTTAGAATATCATGGGATCTTTGCCAGATTAATTAGGAGCTATTAAGTTTTAAGTTGCTCTAATAAAGTTGAATTCAATTTCATTACATTTTTGTAATAATTGAATTTGTATCAACTTCTTTTGCATTATTAAGGTATTTGTGAATGTATGGGTTATCGAGTTGAGTACATATAACTAATCAAGGCAGTAGTAAACCTTGAATAAAGGCTATGAGGGCATTCTTGGCAGTGGCCTCGATAGCATATTTTGTTACACATTAAGTAAAGTTACCTATCGAGGTAACACATATCTGAGTCGTTGGAACCATAATGGATATTCTCTGGTGACACATAGGTTTGTGACATAAGGAGAATTTGGACTAACAAAATGGATAACACATGAAGTATCACTCATTGTAATTATTGTCCATTTAAACACACTACCGTATTGAATCCATGCTCGGTAAAGTTGAAAGCACTAAGTGACATGGAAGGGATTTGCGTAGTACATACAATTACGCGCGCCGATTCGGTCGAGACTTATGGGTGGACATTAGAATAAATCTCTAGACGATATAAAGATGCGCGCCTGATTTTTGTTTCAATTAATATCGCGAGTGGGAGAATGGGTTTTCATTAAGTGGAGGCTTCGTTGAAATTGGAATTAAAAGCAGATAAGTTGATCACAATTAAGTGAGGTTATTAGGCTTCTTAATAAATCATATGGGTGGCTGGTGTGTGAGTGAGTTCGACGAGCCGTTGAGAGGGCAGTGGTCGGAGGAACTACATTTAGAAAATTTCGAGTCACTCCACGAATACTGGGATCTTTTACATCACATACGTCTGATTCTCTCTGGGTTTTACGAGGAAAAGTGATCGTGATCTCATAAGCCGGTTCAAGATTCGTTTAGGAAGATCTTGAGATCTTGAGATCAGTTCTCTTCTGCGACTCTTAAATCGATTCATGTCTGACAAAGGAAAGAGATCATGGATTCGAGTATATAATTTCTGATTTTTCTCCATTAATATTTGTTTATGTTCTACCATGGTGATTTAGGTTGCTAGAAAACGTATCCAACATGCAACTACGTTCCGTAACTCTGTTTTAACTCCTACGATCCACGCTCTATTAAATGATAGTCGGGTGTCGAGATGTCTCGGGATCCGGGGCGTGTGCAGCGAGAATCGTTGTGAACCGAGATATGCGATAAGCGGCGACGACAGACAGTGTTCGAAAGTCGGTAAAAACTCAGTGGACCGATTGATTATAGGGACTGTTCCAGTGCAGTATCATTCAAACATAGAATAATCTCATTATTACAAACGAAACCCAAAAATCGAGCAAAATGCAAATTTTCGAGAGATTCCTCTGATACCCATGATGGAATTTCAAAGAAGAATTAAATCAAAAATTGTTTGAGATTTGATTGAAAATTTGATTCAACTCGAAAAGCTATTCAAACAAGAAGAGACGTGAAAGGGAAGTTAAAGCAAAGCCTAACACGAGGAGAACTAGAGAAAGGCAGACATACTCCTGAGAGTCCCTCTTTGTAAGTGAAACCAGGGGCGGAGAAGACCACTTGACGGCGCCTTGGAGCAGGTTGGGAATGGAGGAAGAAAATTTCCCTTTTTAAACAACCACTTCCAAAATGACGTTGCTTTAATTAGTGTTTTGAATTAAAAAAAAAATTCTCATGGATAAGCGATGTCGTTTGACCACAAAATTATTTTCCATATCGAAGCCTCTTAGCCCCCGTTTTTATCTTGTTTCAACCGAAAAATACATCATAGCCCTCTGACCTTAATATTACCCACATAGAAGAGAAGAAATTATGTAATTTATTTTACAAATTTTTTATCCTTTCATATATTTGCATGATAGATTAGGATTTTAGTTGTTTCTTATTTCTACCATCAAATCGTGATAGGATAAGTCGGGAATAGAATGATTTTAGTACTTAGTAACTAATTCTCGTGGAATCAGCTCTTACTTTTTCTGTATATTATTTGAGGCAACACGTGCACTTGCGCACATAGACGTATTATTTTACATACACACATTCGAGCCTATCATAAACATTTCAATTCCTAACCGACGTGCTGGACTTTGAGTTCACACCCAAAATCCTCCTCTCGAAGAAAGTTTCACCAATTCTCTACTAATCAAAATAGGATTTTTCTTGTCTTCACTAGGTTTGGGTATATACTACATGAAACACCACATGCTAGGGGTCGGGGGCTCACCACATATACGAAGGTCCACATCTTCAATCCAAGAACACATTGCATCTTGTTAGGAAACTGTTGGACCCTTCCCTATATCCATGTTGGTATGATCTTTGTCACGTGAAAAATTATGAGCGTAAGGCATCCTGTCCGATTGGTATGAAGTCTTTTGAAGAGACACCCAAAACAAAATCGAACTTAAACTACAAAAATGTATAGTAATAAATGCAAACGTGGATAAGGTAGAAATAGAATCCGTCGGTTACCAAAATGTTTCTATTGATTTGCGACATTGTGTTGCTGAGCATTGCTAATGAATATTCCACCCACGTTTTGGTTTTCCTCGTCACAGTGAAATAGAATTTCTTAAAAAAATCCATTAAATTATTTTATAAGTTATTTTAAACTTCTTTTTATAGAAAAAGAAAGGACTGAGGAAAATATGCTGATTAGTGGTAGAGATGAGAAAGGCCACAAGGCCCACAACCAAACACCATAACATTATTCATTCGCAGATTATAAGATTAATCTTCAAACATTTCGGACAAAGCTTTTGCTGCCTTAATGAGACTAATCGAAATTGTACCATTTGTTGGGACTGATCATGGCTTAATTTACCTACTAATTCAGTGAAATTCTTATCCTAATAGTCAAAAATCAAAAGCCATGCTCCGTTGTACTTGGCGATGATAAGTTATTTTCCGAAGTTATTTTAGTTTTAAAAAAAAATTGTATATTAAAATTACAAGATAAATTATTATTATTGCTTTTTGGTCTTTAAGTTGGTAAAAAAGATACATGGGTTGAGTTAAGGGGAAAAAAAGGAGCTTGCCATGGAGAATCTGATGCATCTCTCTGTGCTAATTAATCTTCTGTCTAGTCATGTGAGTTTTTTTTCAAATTAGAAATAATGACAGGAAGTAAATGTGTAGAGGAGGATCTGAAGACGAGAAAATTAACAGTGAGATGTGAAAAAGTGAAGACGAAAAGAAAAAAGAAACTGTACGTTTTAATTTGAAGGTGCTTTCTTTGGCAACAAGCAAGCCATACTAAGTAAAAACATTAATTTTCTTTCACTGATGATGATCAAGAGCTTTTTCAAGTGAATACACATGTTCATTAAAATTTATTAAGTTTAGGCAGGTTTGGATGATCATTTATAATTGGGTTGAGGATAGGTTATATTTTTCCAAATCAAAATTAATTTTGATTATACATAGGCTGAGTGTCAATAGCCTACTTGTTCACGCAACAACATTATATACCCCCATGCAGTGGACTCAACTGAACCCCATCGAGAGACCCAATCTACCACATTACAACTCTATTTCGTCCTTGCCTTCAACTTATCAGGAGAGCGAGTTCATCGCTCAACTAATTTGTATAGATGGTTAAGACCTTTCTCTTCATAGTTAAGTCCTGAACCAGAAACAAGCTCCCCAAACTCATCTGAGTTTGACCTAAACTTTGAAGAAGCTTCACTCATACACCTCTAGAGCCCTCTATCCACGTACCGCTCAAACCAGCCAAAATGTTGATCTTTGTGAAGCTCTTCTATTGATATCATGGACTCCAGTCAAACAATCTGTAATAAATTCCTATCCCACCCAAATTCTTGCACGCCCCCTCATGCATGTCATCATTCATCAAATATCACGTTTGAACTGCACTCCTCACAAGCTAATATCCATTAAGGTTCACTGATTTCTCACTGGCCAAGGAGAAGTTCACGATTGACACAACATCATTGTTCCCACTTTTCATGGGAGGGAAGGCATGATAGAGCTGGGACTTCTCTGATCATGGATAATGATAAAGTGGGTTGAATTTATGGAGATAATCTCGTGGCTATTCAAACTAGGTTATAACATAGTGGGACTCCACTCCTAAGAAGATTGCTTGGTGTCAAATCTCCTAATTTCACTGCGACAACAGGGATGATCGTTAGTGATTATGCTGGGAATCTAATCAGATAATGATCCAGTCTTATCAAGGTTTCTCATATGATATTCAAGATGTCTATTTAATTCAGATTATGGAACGAGCTTCCAAGATTAGTGAAGAAAAAGAACAAGGCAATAACAGAGGTGTAGAGGTTGCAGATACTCTTTAAGGTATTGCACACATTAATTCCTTTCACTTTGTGTGAGAGATGATATTCATCAAGTTGATATGAAAAGTGAAGGTGTGTGTCCAATGTTGTAGAGTAGGGACAGAGGGTTCATTCTGAATTCCACATGGAGTGATTACGTGAGTAGGCTTTGGAATGAGGGGAGATCTCATTCATGTAATACTGGTTAACCAATTTCAGAATAATTAAATCCTAGCATTTTGGCATAGCCACTGCAAACGCAAACCTTGGCCGAACCATAAACATATTTGTGTGTATTTTACTTTTCGTCCTACTGGCACATATCTGTCCTAGTACTCATCGTTCCACCGTTTGTTTGAACTCGATCACAGCAGTGAACATAACCAGAAAGAAATGTGGAAGTGGGTTATTATCACACTGTTATATCTTTCAATTAGTATAGAAATCAAATCCTCTAACAAGTATTTTGATCTTGCTTTAGGACATCATCAGTTCACCTCAGTCTTCTTCTATATTTCTGTGTGCTAATCTGCGGGTTAATCTTGCAAACAGGTTACTGTGAATAAAGAATTCTGGGTGATGCTCAAGAAACTGATAAAAAAAGGAGAAAGAAAAAGAAACAGATTTGGAGTGAGTCCCTTCTCCATCTGGTTAAAGAAAATTAAAGTGGTAGAGGCGGAGCTTAGCTTCTTGTATGATGTGCTCTACACCAAGGCTGTTGTGGTTTATTCTCCACTAGGCATTCTTCTCCGAACTGTCAGCTTCTTGTCCATTATTTCTACCTTAGTGGCCTTGGCTTCTTCATCGAGATGCATAGGTTCTCAAATGTTGACATCAACATTACTTACGTTACTCTTTGGAGCTATTTTCAGCAGGATTTCTGGCCATTTTTAGGTTAGGTTATTTCATGTGGAGGAAAGCCCCAGCGATCTTAAGCTCTTAAAGCAGTATAAAGAGAAGAGGATTAGGTTTAACCGTCACTTTCTTGAGGATTTTATCAGCCATCTATCAAAGTAGTGCCTTTCTTGCTTGATCTTTGTTCCCCGCCAAGAGAAAGGAAGAGAGAGAAAGAAGATGTAGTTTTGAGTTAGAGAAGAAAAACACAGTTTTTTCTTTTATCTTCACTGCCCAGATTTGATCAAACCTTGATACCGGCTCATCTGTGGTTCGATCGACCTGAAATCTGGAGAGAGGTTCAGTGACTGTTGATCTTCATTCTGACGGTGAGAATCTGATTTGGAGTTTCAGGAAGATCATATTTTCAGTCCGAGATCAGTGCCTCTGTGCTGTGGAGTTTTCACGGACAGTTTTCATCATCAGTCGATCCCAGTTTATCCAGTGGTCTGATCCGAGCTGATTTTTAGTGAGCACGTTCTTAACTCATTGATCTTCATTTTGAACAGTGCAAGATTGAGATTGGAGTTCTGAACATAGTGGTATTTTATGTCAGAGCAGTGACTCTGTTTGTGAGGATTTCTCTATTGTTTTATGCAAGTTGATTTACATTTGCCAAGATTAAATTCTTGAGATATATGATTGAGTATATGCGCCAGTTTTATCCCAGAAGAATTGTGTAGCAATTAATTATATTGGTGGAGGTGTTTAAGTGGCCTAAGGGTCCCGAAGTGGTTTTACTTCTCACATTTGGGAAGGTTTTACCCAGTAAAATTGTTGAGTAATCATATATTTGTTCTTTGGGTGGTGTTATTCTTTCCTATTAAATTGTTTATTAAGTTCTCACAAGAGGGGATAAAATCTGGTTGTGCATTGTTTCTGTTTATCCCATCAAAGTGGTATCGGAAGTGAGGTTAAAAGATAAGTTGTACCTTGTGTAGAACAATGGAAGCTGTCTAGTAGAATGATCGATTGAATGGTTCCAATTATCATGTTTGGAAAGGAAAAATGGAAGACTTATTGTATGTGAAGGATCATTGTTGCACATGTTTAGCGAAAGCGGGAGAAAATAAAACCGATGGAATGGAATTTACTTCATCGGCGGGGTTTGTGGATTATATGAATGGTGGGTAGATGATAATGTTCTCAATCATGTTAGTGAAGAAACATCTGAGAAGTTTATAGACAAACTCGAACAATTATATCTTTCGAAAAATGGAAATAATAAATTGTTTATGATTAAGAAGATGATGAGTTTGATATCAGGGAATGGAACTCCTATGACGGATCCCACTTGAATACATTCAAGATTATTATTAATCAATTGGCTAGAATGAACATCAAGTTTGAGGAAGAGAGTCTGAGGTTGTGGATTCTTGGTACATTCTTGGGACTCGTGGGAGGCGTTTAGAACTTCTTTGTCTAACTCGTAGGATGGTACTATGAATATGGATTTGATTAAGGATTGTGTTACGAATGAAGGAAATGAAGAAAGTCACATGATTCTTGATCGGATGTCTAGTTATTGAGAAGGGGAGGAGTAAGAGTAGAGTCAGAAGAACGAGGAGATAGAAGCAAAAGCAAGAATAACAAGTTTACGATGTTGAGTGTCACTACGTCATTTGAAGGGCATATAGAAAGTATTGTGTGATTGAAGAGAGATATGAAACAAGGAAAGTGAAGGGAAAGAAGAGTATGTCAGTGGTGAAGATGACCCGAGTTGCCGCTGCTTCAAGATTTCATATTGTTTGTGATAGTGATGTTGTTAATTTTGCTTGCGGGAAACCGGTTGGGTGATTGATAGTGGTGCCTCCATCCATGCTAAGGATTTCTTTACATCCTACACATCAGAACTGACTTTGGAAGTATTGGGATGGTGTGTCTTTCGATTAAAGTATTGGTATGGGAGATGTGCGTTTGGAAGCTAATGTGGTATATATTGACTTTTGATATTCAGCATTGGAATATTAGCATGATTGTCCGCAGGAAAGCTTGATGATGAAGTTACGCAGCACCTTTATTGATGAGTCGGTGGAAGCTCTAGAGGTTCTATGGTGATAGCAAAAGGAAGAAGAGTTCGATTGTATTTGATGCGAGGCCCGGGTAATTGATTCCGGTATGATCGAGTGGATGATAATCTGATTGAGCTTTGGCATAATAAACTGATCACATGAGTGAGAAGGCTTGATGATTTTGGCTAAGAAGAATCTTCTTCCGGTATGAAGAGGATCTTTGAAGAAGTGTGCTCATTGCTTAGCGGGACGGACCCGAGTTGCATTGAAACACTTCGCCCATCTGAGGGAAGCCGGGTATGCCCAGTTTAGTGTATTACAGTGTGTAGTCTATCAATCTAAAAACACTTGGTGGATCTCTATATTTTGTGACTTTTATAGATGATCATTCGAAAAGATTTGAGTTTATACTTTGAAAACAAAAAGACCCAGTATTAGACGTGTTTAAACGATATTTCATGCTCTTGTTGAAAACCGTCGGTGAAAAGTTGAAATGTATCGGACTGATAATGAGGTGAATATTACGGTCCTTTTGATGGCGTGTGTAGACAACATGGTATTCGACGTAAAAAGACACCTCTGAACTCCTCGATTGAATGGGTTGGCTGAGAGAATGAATAGGACACTAGTTGAAAAGGTAAGATGTTTGCACTTTCGCGATCCACCGGTTGCGAATCTTTTGGGAGGTGAGGCTTTGAATCTTTGTTGTATTACATCTTCCTCAATCTTACACCATGTGTTCCTTTGGAATTTGATGTTCCAGATAGAATTTGGTCAGATAATGAAATCTCTTATGATCACTTGCGTGTCTTTGGATGCAAGGCTTTTGTGCGTATTCCCGAGATGAGAGTGCAGCTTGATGCTAGAATGAGACGCCTTGTGTGTTATTGGCTATGGTAGGGATGGGCTTAGTTACGGGTTTATGATCCGGTCACGAGAAAAACTTGTAAGAAGGCCCAGAGATGTTGTGTTTATGGAAGATTATACTATCTGAGGATATTGAGAGGTGATCTGTGAGTCTGACATAGTGATGATTTGATTAACTTGGATCCACTCCCTTTGACAAATCTTCCTACGGGTTGAAGATGAAGCACATGATGACCGACATGACATGGGTGATGTTGGAAACTCCCACCACAGGGTTGAGGTGGATGATGATGTTCATGAGCGGTCACCGGCGGCCCGAGGCTCCATCGGATATTCCACTTAGGAGTCTGCAGAGATCGACATCCTTCTACACGGGTGATACGTTGATGACCTATGTATTACTAAGCGTGAGAGAACACGAAAGTTATGAGGAAGCCATGGAAGATGAAAATAAGATGGGAGTGGGTTGATGCTATGCAAGATGAGATGAAGTCAGCTTGCATGAGAACCATTCTTTTGAGCTTGTCAAGTTGCGAAAGGGAAAGAGCTTTGAAAACGAGGTGGGTTTGAGTGAAGCAAGAAGAACACACTTCACAGCCTCGTTACAAAGCTAGACTAGTTGTCAAAGGGTTCAGTCAAAAGAAAGGTATTGATTTTGATGAGATCTTTTCTCCTGTTGTTAAGATGTCATCTATTCGTGTAGTTTTGGGCTTAGCAGCTAGTCTTGATTTGGATTCAGCAGATGGATGTTAAGGCTTTGCTTTTACTCCATGGTGATTTAGACAAAGAAATTTATATGGAACAACGAGGGTTTCGGTAAAGGAAAGAGGATTACCTCATCCTCATGAAGAAAAGTGCTATGGCTTGAAGCGAGCAGAAGCGTGGTATAAGAGTTTAGATCGATTATGGGAGAGCGAGGCTATCGAAAACTGCTTAACCATTGTATTTGTACGAAATTCTCTGATGATGATTTTGTTATATTGTTGCTCTATGTTGATGATATCTTGATTGTTGGTAGAAATGTTTCAAGAATTGATAGCTTGAAGAAGCAGTTAAGCAAATTCTTTGCCATGAAGGATTTAGGGCTAGTAAAGAGAATTCTTGGCATTAGAATTGAGCGGGATAGAGCATCCAAGAAGCTATATATGTCACAGGAGCAATATATATTGAAAGGTACTTGCGAGGTTTAACATGAGCAAAGCTAAAATGGTCGAGTTCTCCTCTAGCTAGTCACTTTAAGCTAGCGGCGGACACTGGCCCTTGACGGATAAGGAAGGAAGACATGAGAGAGAGAGAGTTCAGGCATGCCTCGGCGATAGGAAGTTTGATGTATGCCATGGTATGTACTAGACCCGGACATGAGACTATGGAGTTGGTGTTGTTAGAAAGTAGTTTTCTCCAGTCGGAAAGCTGACATTGGAAAGCGGGTAAGTGGATTATGAGATATTTGAGGCACTTCAAGTTGAAACTCACTTTTGGAAGTGAAACCGGTACTTGTGGTTACTGCTTGAATTCAGACATGGCGGGGGATGTGGATAATAGAAGTCGCCGGTATTTGATGACGTTCTCGGGAGGTCTTGTGTCTTGGCAGTCAGACTACGAAATGTGTTGCGCTCTCTACAGGGAGGCGGAATATATTACGCGTGAGAAGCATGTAAAGAGTTGTGGATAGGCGTTTCATGCGGGGCTCGGGTTTAAACAGCGGCACTATGTGGTATATTGTGATAACGAAGTGTTATTCACCTCGGTAGAATTCTACCTTTCATACGAGATCAAAACACATTGATGTAGGGGTATCATTGGATGAGAGATGCTCGATGACAACTTGTTTGAAATTGAGAAGATACATCCCAAATAACAATGGCTCGGATATGTTGACAAAGACACTACGAGGGAAAACTTGGGTTTGTTGTTCCATTCTTGGGATGGTGAGTCCCTCCACATAGTAGGAAGGGGAGATTTGTTGGGTTGGGTTATTTCAGCTTCATGTGGAGGAAGCGGCCGGTCATAAGACCTCTTGCCCAGAGTATAAAGAAGAGGATTAGGTCTTCTTCATGCGAGGATTTTTATCAGCCGTCTATCCAAGTGGTCTTCTTTCTTAGCAACGTCTTTGTTTCTCCATAAAGAGAAAGGAAGAGAAAGAGAGAGATCCATTTTGAAGTTAAGAAAGAAAAGCACAGTTTTTCTTTTTATCTTCACTGCCCAGATTTGATCAAACGGCCGATACCGGTTCATCTGTGGATTCGATCGACCGCAAGAAATCTGGAGGAGAGGTTGGTGACTTATTTGATCTTCATTCTGAACGGTGGAGATCTGATTTGGAGTTTCGAAGGTCATATTTTCAGTCGAGATCAGTGCCTCTGTGCTGTGGGTTTTCACCCGGACGGTTCCATCATCAGTCTGATCCCGGTTCATCCGTGATGCAGTCCGGCTGATTTTGGTGAGCACGTTCTTAACTCATTGATCTTTCATTTTGAACGGTGCAGATTGGAATTGGAGTTCTGAACAGTGGTGTTTATGTTCGAGAACAGTGACTCTGTTTGTGAGATTTCTATTGTTTTATGCAAGTTGATTTCGTTTAAGATTAAATTTCTTGAATATGATTGGTATATGCCTCTAGTTTTATCTAGAGAGAATTGTATAGCCATTAATTTATATTAGTGGAGGTGTTTAAGTGGCTGAGTGCGTGGTTTTACTTCGCATTTGGGAAGGTTTTCCACGCTAAAATTGTTGGTGTCCATATATTTGTTGCTTTGGGTGAATTGTTATTGCTCTATTAAATTGTTTCCTATTAAGTTCTCACAAGAGGGGATAAAATCTGGTTGTGCATTGTTTATGTTTATCCCATCACTATTGTGATGTTGATTTTGTCCGACTGGAGCATTGTCTGGTTATGCAGCAGCAAGAGAAAGTATACCCTGCTGACTAATTGGATTCACCGAGCCATTACCTCCTTTCCATCCTCGACGAGTGGCAAGAGATGGTCTAGAAGCATGGCACAGAACAACTTAATCGATTCTTGCCTCAGAGACAAAATCAAGTTCGATCATGAGGTTAACAGCTTCTTTGACAAGAACAAATTTTTGGAGAGGTACTGGTACATGACTTGGGAGAAAGTGGATGACATGGAGGAGCCATCTGCAACTTCCTCCTCAGAGATGACAAACGATGTCCACCCAGGGATCTGAAAAACTACTCAAACATAGAGGTGATTATGTGATTACAAAGGGGATTCTATTGGTAGAAACTTGGTTGGAGTGTAGTTGATGTAGGAATTCGATCACAGCATCCTCCTTTGTATATCGCTACCGATCTCTTTGCTTCTATGATGATGATGAGGGCCCTATCCTAAATCAGCAGATGCAAAATAAGCAAATGCATGTCGGAGTATATGTTATCTGCTAGTCATGTATCCATCCATGCTGCCAAGGGATAGGAAGTTTAGGTTTCGAGACACTTGTTTTGAGGCTAAAGATTTTCCAGCAAAGAAGGCAGTCCATATCTGAAGAAAGCTTGCAGATTATTGCTTGAAGTTGAAACAAAAAATTGAGCCCAGCCAAGTGAAAGGAGATAAAAGCAAGTTGGTGTTATTTGAAGAGGCATGGAAGCATCAGGAAGTTGAAATCAGTGGAAATGGAGTTGGAAGAGAAATGGGAGATGATAAGTAGGGTGTGGGTGGAGATGTTGTGCTATGCTGCTAGTCATTGTAAGGTGGGCTCAGCACGCGCAGCAGCTCCCGGAGAACTGAGGAGCTGCTCACTCATGTCTGCCTTCTTATGTCACACCTTGGCTTAAGTGACCAATTTCAAATATTGGAAGGTGAAATTGTGCAGCAGCACCTAATCTACCACCACCATTTGCACCTTTACCCTTTATGGGAGGTGCAAGCCCTTTGTCGCTGCTGAAGAAACTCAAAAGAAAAGATATATCATGCCTGTTTTTTTTTCTTTTGACTATTCATTTTAATACATTATATATATATATATATATATATATATATATATATATATATATGTGTGTGTGTGTGTGTGAAGCGCCGAGAAAATGCAATTTTTTAAAATGGCGAAATGGTAATTTGATTCAAAATCCGAATTTTCTGAATTTCGGATGTGACGGACTTCACCATTATATTCTTCTTCACGAAATCACCATTTGCTCACGTGATTTCGTCGAATTAGAAGACGTCGAATTTGCGTATTTCGAGACAATGAGCTTAGTGCGAGTTCTTGCACATTTTGAATGGCTCCACGGTGTGTCACGTGTCAATGCGAAGTCGGTCCAACAGGCTCAAGTGTGGGGCCCACATGGACATGGCATCTCCCAGTGGAGTAGAAAATTCAAGTGGGTAGATTAAGTGGATAAGAAATCCGATGGCCGATGATGGCAGTGAGTGAAAGCGAGTGAAACGAAAAGAAGAGCTTTCTTCTGCATTTTCTTGGATCGGTGGTGGAAGAGGGGAGAAGCGATTTTGAAATGATTGAGGTTTTAAAGAAAGTGCAGCTTCTCTCTAGATTTCTGGCTTTCGGGCCAGTTGGTTCGCGTCGGGCGAAGTAAAGTTGTTCTATGTGGCAAGGGCTACGCGTGGGCACCGGTTCACTGTGGAGTTTAATGACTCAAAGTAGGGGTCTTCTCCTACTCGGTTATTTTCGGTTTTAAGAGCTTTGTAAATGATTTGGAGTGTTTGAGGTCGTGAATGGCCGCTTGGTCGGTCCCAAAACTTGGGACTAAATTGTTGGAAGACTTGGAACCCATTTTGGACGGAGTCCACGAATTTGTTTGTGGCCTTGACGGCACCAGATGGGGTGTCAAGTGAGTGTCGCGCCGGGATGGGACTCTTTGACCTTTTCTTTCAGGCGACACATGCTGTTTTCTCATTCATATGCACAATTTACGTAATAATAAAAAAATTCTTTTACATATACATTATACATATATAGTGGTATTCATGTTCTATACAGGAGTCCCATTGCTTCTCGATAAACAAAGCATACCTATTCAAAATGGAGATTGAGACGATGCGGTGCCTTTATCTACCGAGTTAGCCTGTCTTTCTGCTTAGATGTGGGATATCTTGTCCTCTATCATTTGTCTTACTAACCTGTCACATACGCAGTTAAAAACCCGTCTGTAACTACGGCTTAGTGGGAAACATATCTGAGGATGACCCGATAGCTATGATCGTCTCGACAAATACAGCTTTATCTTTATCATTTTCATATAACGTACACTTCTATCATGTGACGTTTGACATATAACCTTTCATATCATTTATTTCTTATTAGTATTTATCATTTTTGATCTAATTCTCTCTAATGGTTCATATTACCTCTTATTATTGTGTATGTCATATTCGTATACATATATTACTTTCATGGTTATATACTATACCAGTTGTTATGTTCTATTTTCATGTACTGTTATCATGTATTGTTATCATATATTGTATTCATGTACTGGTCATGTACTATTTTCATATATTGTTTTCCTGTTATACTTTTCATATTACTTTCCCTTTCATGTACTGTACTTGTTCATATACTTTTTGTGTACTGTACTTTGTACTTTCTATATCTTTGTATTCATATTAACCTTTCGAGATCATTTACATTCTTATACATTTTTTATATATCATATCGGATCGTATAATCTCATGATACAGAACTTATCATCACATAGCAGTGCTATGCTTCTCTAGATCATATAATATCTTTTCACATGTCTCATATCACGAATCATTTGTTTTATGTTTAAATGTCTGCTGTCATGTAGAAGTGGATAAAGGAAACTATAAGAGGCCCCGAAAGTATTCAACTGTCTTGAAGCAGTGGTCTATAAGAACCTGCGATCATTATGCGAGACAATGACCATCATATGGGCGAAGGCATACTTTGTGACATTATCGTGTGCAGGCAGTGGCCATTATAAGAAGGCCTTTGTAATGGCAGGGGCGGCGTCGGTATCTTGCGGACTTATTTTCTAATAGGCATGCGATCTATCTCTCAGGGTTCTAAGCAGGACAATCCATTTTATTACATTTTACATGCATATCTCATCACACATGAATAAGCCCATTGTTATGTATCTTGTGAGATATCACTAATATTTATTCTTACGTAATACCTTCACATATTTCTTAACCCATTATTATTTGTTCTCATATTTCTTTGTCGTATATTCGTATCTTTTTTCTATCATTTTAGTTTTGTCTACGTATCGTATATGTAATCCCATCTTATATAAATGAATGCGTATGCACTCTTATATTCATATATTCATATATATATCTTTATCTATTCATATCCCTTTATATCATTTATACATCATATCGGCTATGCGTTTATCATGATTTAGCTATTCATGTACTTTATATTTCTATCATGTGCTTTTACTCATTCATGTGTTCCTATCTGTATTCCATCTATTCGTTTATGTATGACAATCCACATATTCATATCATATACTCTTATATTCATATCATGTCCTCTACTTGTAACATCTTATATCTGTTAACTTATATCTTCATGTACTTTATTGGACTATCATATCTTATGACTTATACATACATTCCTATACTTGTATGTTTTCTTGTTCTTTATCAGTTAATCTTATCTCAGTAGGAATCTGAAACGAGAGACTCTTCCTTTGATACCCGTAGGTACTTTTCTTATCTATGCTCCTTTACATATCAAATCTACATATATTGCTATTTCTTGTTCATATCTACATCCTTTCTTACCATGTATTCCAATTAACTTTAACCAAGCGATTAGTACCTCGAAACATGATTGAATTTCGAATGAGATGTAGGCGCTAAAATGCCATTAAATAGAATATGGTTAGATTCTGGGCTCAAATGAGCTTTTCCATCGAATCCAAGAATACCCATAACGGAGTCCTAACGAATGAGTTATGCAAATTGCAAGCCATGAAGAAAATCAGCAACTTGCAGCAACTGTAGTAGTAGTAGCAGCCACTGTCTTTTGTCATTTTCGGACTTATTAAAAGCTCAAGATTGTATCAAGCTCTATATGGATGGATTCTGGGCTGATAGGATTTCCATAGAGTCGAGAACACGCAAGCGAGTCCTGAGAAGGGTTATGCACATTGCAAGTCGGAAGAAAAATCGATAACTTACGCTTAACTCTCTTGATGTAGCAGCAATAATGTATTTTGTCATTTTGGACTTCTTGTAAGCTCAATATTGTATCAATCTATATATGGATGGATTCTAGACTCAATGGGTTTTCCATAGAGTCTAAGAACACCAACCCAGTCTAGCAGAGTTATGCACATTCTGAGTCGGAAGAAAAATCGGCCCAACTTCACGGCAAGCTGCGGTAGCAGCCGATAACCACTATCTTTTGTCATTTTTGGACTTCTTGTAAGCTCAATATTGTATCAAGCTATATATGGATGGATTCTAGACTCAATGGGATTTCCATAGAGTCCAAGAACACCTAAAACGGAGTCCTAACGAAGGAGTTATGCACATTGCAAGTCGGGAAGAAAAATCAGCAACTTTAGACAGCTGCGATTAGCAGCGGCAATAATGTATTTTGTCATTTTGGACTTCTTGTCAATATTGTATCCAAACTATATATGGATGGATTCTAGACTCAATGGGCTTTCCATAGAGTCCAAGAACACCCAAGCGGAGTCTAACGAAGGAGTTATGCATTGCAAGTCGGGAAGAAAAATCGGCAACTTGCGAAACAGCTATGATGGCAGCGATAGCCACTTGTCTTTTGTCATTTTTGGACTTCTTGTAAGCTCAATATTGTATCAAACATGCCAAACACATGGCATAAAACCATCCTACAATCAATCCCCAAATCACCCCAAAAGTAGGAATAAACCAAACTTCCATATCCATATAAATTCTACAATCCATCCTCGAGGAAGATTCCATACTCTAACAAATGTTCACTCCTCTAACACCAAATCTTAGCTTAATGAGGATTTCATATAAAAAGTCCACAAATTCACACTAACCCATAACCACATCCATACAAACCACTAAATTCTTAATTTCCATACTGAAACCATACTAAGCTCTAACAAAGTCCATGAAAGCTATACGAGTTCCATACACACAAAACCAAAACCACAAATCAAAGAGGAAAGAACCCTATACCAAGGTGCAAATCCTATAACTCCCGCACATATTCTATATAAAACCAGGATCCTTACAAATTCCATACAGAATCCATACCAAACTCCAAAGATCCATATAAGTTCTACTTATCACATTACACGTGTTCATGTTCATGTTTCATGCCTATTCCATATGGCATTTCATATACTTGTACAGTATGATGTCTCTGTATTCACACATCATTCATATATTCTTATTCCTTTATGAATCTACTTTACTCAGAAATTTGAATCATTCCAATTGAAGCACCCAAACTAAAGTCATGACATATTCATGTCAACTAGTCGAGTTCTGGAGTTTACGAAGGATAGTTTGTATTCATTTTCCAGTGCCTAGTCTCCATATTTGACACTGGTTCTTTGTACTCCTTTAAATCTAAGGTGCTAAGGGTTCTCCTCCAACTGGAATCACCGTCCAGACACGAAACTCAAATTCTGTCTGGCTCTTGGACTTCTCTATGATTAAGCGAAGCATAATTTGGCTTGCGCATGGCTCCACTTGAGTGAATTTACGGGACCATAGAGGCATAATTTTAAGGTACTTATTTGGAGATGTTTGGTTCTCCTTAAGTCTATTTTAACCAGCAACGATCACTCAAATCGGATAAGAAATGAAAGTTATAGATTTAAATACAAGCGCAGTCGAAAACGAAAAACGGGGGCACTACATGTACGGTACATGTGTAATTTGCCGGAATGTGGGCTTACTGCACTTTACCATATTTTCTTACCCGATTCAACTCTATACTTCATATACACCTCAAAACCATTACTATGCATCTTGTAATCTCTTTTCTACTCAAATCCTCTTTCTTTACTTATCTTATTTCAAAAATCTATCATGAATTACTCACCGAGCCCACTATAATATGGATCCTAACCCATACATAACCTAACATGAGTGGTTAGGGTTTTATTCTAACTCCCTAACTCAATTACTTGCCATTGAACTATGAAGCCATCCTCGAAGAGAGGATTTCATATGCTTCTTGTACTCTTTAAGGTTTTATCCACCTTACTTTCCGCAATTATTGGTTTAGGATGAAATCCTATGAAACCCTAAGAGTTTGGGCAAGATAATAATCATACAAATTCCATATGATCCATCTTAGAATTCATACCCAAAGGTTAGTTCCATACAAGTCTAGACAAATGGAATCCATACTTTCCAAAAATAAAACTAGACTTCCATACCAAAAAAAAATCTTAGAAATCCAGCACCCGCAAATCCATACCTTTTTGCTCCTCCATCTTGCTTCCCTCTTGCCTTCTTCTCTCTTTCTCTCTTCTCTCCCTACGGGTTTGTTTTCCTCGAATGAGACCAATTTTGGTCTTAAATCCCATGTTTTGTTAAGGCCATGTTTGCTTGAGTCAAAAACCCATTTTACTTTTAACTTTTCATTTTGCATTTGGTCCCCCATTTCTCTCTTATTTCTATTCCAACTTTCTCTATTTGCCTTTAATCCCATAACTTCTTACATTTACGTTCGTTTTAAACGTTTATTATATTAACCCCTAGTCTTGCCTTTTATGACCCACTAGGTCCTCAGAGTGGTAAATTCACATATTTACCCTTTGGCTTTATTATTAATTAAGGTCTGCGTTTTATCTCCAGAAAATTCATATTTAACTTTTAATATACTAAACAAGTCAGAAAGCGTAGGGTATATTTAGGATATTCTGATTTGGGTGGTTTGTGTGATAATTTATGTAATAAATTATGGTTTAAGCGAGTAGGCAAAAATGGTCATGGATTTAGTTCCACAAAGTGGGCAAATTAACTAATGAAGAAATTTGTCATGGACGCTCCCTTTGCTACATTAAGGGTTTATTAAAAGCAGTCTGATTTGCTGATTAGATAGAAAATGGTCCATATGTGTTGTAAATAAAATATTGTTTTGAGTGGATGACTTGAATTGTGTGAAGAAATTGTTAATGCATGAAAATTATTAATGTTAACATATTATCACAAATAAATATAATTTATTATTGTAAGTCATTGGAATTAAATTGGATTGTTGATTAGCCCATGAGAGCTAATTTTGATGTTATTGCTATGAATTGAATGACATGATGCATGTGAGTAAATTTATGTTAATATATACATGATTTATATATTAACATGAATTGTTTTGGAAATAATGTCGTTTAAGTATGCGCCAGACAAACTAGAAAATTAGGTGTGAGTGCATGGCATGAAAGAAATGAAAAATGGAAAATGGTCGTGAAATGAATTTCAGAAGATTTTAATTGCCTTGGAGAGTGGTCAGCCGGTTCATCTCGGCGCTCATATTTCGGAAAAGAATCCGACAATTAAGCCTCGAATGTCGAATATATTTACCGAAACTCGGTATGAGGTTTTCAAGAACAAAAATCTTTTGTTTTGAAAACGATGTTTTTCTTGCATTTGGCTTAAGCATGCGTGAGGGAGTCAGTGAGGGCTCGAGAAGTGGGAAAGGGTGAGTCGCATTCTCATCCATATCACGTAGACATTCAAGTAGGATCATGTATTTGTTTGGATGTGGTTATGTTGAATCGTGCGTATGCTGACTTGGGTGGGGAGTAGCGTAGGGGATAATTCAACTGCGAGCATTGCTCACTGCTGTTGAGGGAACATTATTTCGGGTGCATGAGGGTGTTCGAGAAGGCGACCGCAGTGGCTTTGTTAGAGCGCGTGTGGCTTTGGTAGATACTTTTATATAACATGTATTATAACTATTAAATTTTAATCTATGTTTGAATTAAGAGTGATTTATTAACTCTTGAACCATGTAATATAGTTGGTTGGATATAGTTTGGTGAGTAGTGATGTATGGCCCAAGTGGCCATTTTTACTATTTTTATCAGGTATGGACTGGAGTGTGGTTTGTGTCTGATGTTGGGACGGTTGTATGCGGGGTAGAGTACCACTTGTCTGAAGAAACTCTATTGAATTTTTCGGTTAAATCTTGAGTCTTGGAAAAGGGGGCTGATGGAGTGGTGTCAGTTCTGCGACATCCACGAATATTCCGTGGGTTGTGGTTTGTCAGCGGGCCAGGGTTTTAAGGCGTCGCGACTTGAGTATCGAGAGAGATAAAGTGCTTGATTACGCCAAGACTCGGTGGAGTATAAGAAGCTTAGGTATACAAATACCTAGGGCTTGAAGGACTTGGGCTTAGGGCATCACAACTTGGTATAGCTCGATGTTGGATACTAGAGTTATAGCTTAGCATCGATAAGTTAGGTATATGGTTTACCTAGGACTTGATGGGAAACGGGTTAGATCATGCATCCTTTGTGCATTTTGATGAATGAATTGTGATGTTGTGATTGAATCGTGTACTTGGTGAATAGCACATAGGAAAAAAAAAATGTGTTGAGGAGAAATTTTTTTTTTTCTGAGGATTTACAGTGTATAAAATAGGAAATAAATAAATAAATAAATAAAATAAATTATGATGAATTTATTTTGTTCTACTGAAGACATGATTTTTTTTTTTTGTGGTCTTGATGGCTGGAGTGAGGAAAAAAAGAAAAAAGGTGCGAGGGATTTGTGGGCTCTTGCCCATCTTCGAGTTTAGTCACGATCACATTGGCTGGCTGTTGTGACACACGGTGCTCTGGGGCCGCGCATGGCTAGGCGCAACATAGCCCGGCCAGCGGCGTCCGCGTGAGGCCCGTGAGGGCGGGACATAGGCGGAAGCTTGTGCTGGGCGGCTACTTGGCCATGGCGCGCATGGCTTTGGCAGTTGAGGTGTGTCACGATACAATCGTTTGTATCGTGTGGGGAGGAAGAGGCAGGTGTGTAACACCGAATCCGATGAGATGCTGTGTTACATGTAATGTCAAAGGCACATATGTGCAGTCTTGGGTGTAAAGGATAAAATTGTAAAATTTTAGAAGGGTATTAGCTTTTACAATTAAGGAAAGTGAAGGGGGTGAAAGTATAATTAATGGAAGTTTAAATAGTAAAATAATAATAATGAATTCTTGTAATTTTAGGAGTGCAAGAAAATTAATGAATCTCGAATGGCCAGCTTGACTGCGTCGTTAAGTTAATGTGAGAAATCTAAGCGACCTAGAAGTTTGTTTAATTCGAGGCGATTCGAATATTTCACAATTCCCAGGCAACGAGTGTGAGTGAAACCTAAAGCGAGTTTTAAAAAAAATTCCGAAAAATGGCAAATATTTAAAGAATATTCAATGAATTAGGATAAAGGAAATTGAAACCGGGAGAAAATAAAAATTGTTTCGGTTGAAGCGGGCCAGAAAGGAAAAAAATGGATATAGGTCCCACTTAAAAAAAAAAACAAAGCATCAAATGGAAGGAGAACATAAGACGAGCGTGGAAGGAGAGAGATTATTTTAATTTTTTCTCTATTAGTTTCTTTCTCAGATTTACGGAAATTTGACCTTCGGATTTCGTCGAGATAAACACAAAAGTCTTTCCCTGCCCAGCGACGAAATTCTGCGTAAGATACCAAAATCACGGGTTGTGGGATTTTCACTTGAAATAATGAATACATATGAATACGTATAAAATAGTAAATACGTATAAATACGTATACATAGTGCATAGTGCATAGTGAATAATGCATAGTGCATAGTGTATAGTGCATAATGCATGAGCCTTATAGTGTATAGTAATCAGCGCATAGCGCTCGAGATAGTATTTGATTGGTTGTCTTGGCGTATGTGGTCTAATCGTGAATGTGTGAAATTTAAAAGCAAAGGCGAGAAAATTTTGGAATCTTGCTCAAAATTTTAGTAAAGCGAGAAAAATGTGAGTGTTCTAAACCTATTTTGTATCAAATCTTTAGTGTATTATTATTATAAAGCATTTTACCTTTGGTATTTAATGGTTTTGAGTTGTAAACCATATTTGAAAAGTAAGCAATGAATTTAGCAAGCAAGTAAATGGTTTTAATTTTAAACCATATATAAAAAAAATAAATAAGTAAATGGTTTTTGAATTGTAAACCATTTTTCAAGCAAGCAAGTAAGTAAATGGTTTTTGAATAATTAAACAATTTTTCAAGCAAGCAAGCAAACAAATGGTTTAAATTGGCAAACCATTTTCCAAAAAACAACAAGCAAGCAAAAAGAATATTTGTGAAAACGAGGCCTTCCTAGTTCTAAGCAAGCAAACCGGTCGAGAGGTATTAAGGTATGTGCTTGGCGGTGATGTTAGGATCTCATACATGCATTGTAGTTTTACAGTCGGCAAACTTAGGTCATCGCGCCATGCATTTAAAGGAGGCCGTGAGTAAATCGCAGTATATAAGGTTATGAGCTCTAACTAAATTATGGTGATGGCGACAAGGGTCAATTCACCATATTCAGGAAAAGGTGATGCAGGACCTGGGTCCTTCCACCGGCGGTCGATGTCGGGCTCTCGTGTTCCTTTGAGAGTGCCACGACAAGCGAAAATAGGCCTCAATGGTTGATGTTTTTATAAGCATGATATATAGTTTTGAAAAATCAATGAATTTGGTTCACTGACTCATGAGGCTTGTAGAGTTTTAAATGAAGCGGTTGAACGGGCTCCGGGTGCAGATTTCAAAGCGATCGGTTTGAGCCAAGCTCCGTGGGATTTAAAAATGACGGTTGAGCCAGGCTCCGTTTTTATTTTCGCATGCGGTTGGTGACTCGGTTTTTATGGCTTGAGAAACTTTTAAAACAAGAGGTTTGTGAAAGGTTTTGAGAAACTTTTTAAAGTAAGAAATTTGAGAAATGTTTTATAGATTTTTAAAGCAAGTTTTAAAAGTTTTTATAAACTTTTAAAGCAAGCAATTAAATGAAGCAAACAAGAGGGAATTGAAAAGTTTTATAAACTTTTAAGAAAAGCAAAGCAAGCAAGCAGAAAAGCAAGTATTAAAAGTTTTATAAACTTTTAAAAGCAAGCAATCTGAAAGTTTTAGAAACTTTAAAACTAAGCAAGGAAAAACTTGGAAATATCTTGTAAAGAAATTTTATAGTTTTGAGATATTTTCGAGGAAAGGGAAGCATTTTATAAAACATACACTCAGGCTAGTTTAACTCATTATTTTCTATTTTAAAACTATTTTCAGGAATGCAGTGCAGCGAGCCATTTGGGCATAATAGGGTTTATCTGACATTGTACAAGTGTTGTTAGTAAGAATATTATGTAGAAAATACTTTGGTGTATATTGGAACATATATGTATGTACATAGTATAGTCTTGTGAGAATATGTTGAACAGTTGCCATAATTTGAAAATGTGTAAGTTGTGTATACGAGTTTGGAATTGTTCTATCTCATAACCATCATCTTTGCGAGTTTCTGGGTTGCAGATTTTACTAAATCCTAAGTTGGAAAAATAAGAAAAAAAATTTTATACGAGGTTTAGAAAGCGTGCGGCCGACGCGGGGATTTTTAGTCGTTAGAGTTAGCGGTGGGGATTTACGTGGGTGGCCATTTCCCCCTACCCGGCAGAAGGGTGGGGTATGTCATGGTATCCGCGCGTACAACTCTTGGCGCACGGGCTCTTGATACAACCCGGTGCCACTGACCACGGCTATGGTAGCTTGAGAATGTTAGATTTTTCTCCTTATTTATTTTCTAGATTTATTTGGAGTAAATTCTTTAATTTTCTTGAAGTTTAGATCAATCATGAGGAAATCATATTTAGATTACATTCTCTTTTCTTAAAAATACAATAAAATAAGGATTGTGGTGTCGGACTGAATTGTTTTGAGAATGAGAATGAAAAAAAATATGCGGTAATCGTAAACTTTGAGTTTATGAATCACAGGAAAAAAGTGAGAACCCTTTGTACAAAAAGTAAAAAAAAGTGGGAATTGTAGAAATGAATCGTATGTGTGTGGCAAATAGGGTTGAAAAGTAAAAGCTGAATCTTATAGTTTTGATTTGTGTAATTGAAAGACAAAAATGGACAAATAAAGGCCACAAAGCATTTGTTATGGTTAATATCATTATATGAAATTAGGCCTAAAGCATTCATAAAGTAAGTCTAGGAAACTGTTTATAAAGCATGCCCTAAGAAATCTAGGTAATGATTGGATGTTGGAAAAAAAAGTTTCAGATTTTAAATTAGATTCCCGAAAGAGAAGTAAATATTTGATAATAAATTCTTATAAATGTAATAAACAAATATGAACCTTTGGAAGCTCAAGTTTTATAAATATATGTATTTGATAAGTATTTATGGATATATTTTTAGTAAGTAGATATTTACTAAGATTTGAAAATTTATTTCGATCACATTGTGATTGAGATAAATATTAGAGAATAATATGATATAAAATATACTGATAATAATCATTTTTAGTTGAATAGTTGATTTAATTAAGAAAATAAAATAAATAAATATTTGTAAATCATATTAAGAAGGACTTCGATTTTATATAAGTTTTGAAACTCATTAACTGGTATTAATAGTTAAGATGTTTAAAATATTATTAAAAACTTAATAATATTGATGTTATAAAATTGTTAGGATTCTCAAACCTATAATTTTAGGTGAATAATTAATTATGATATTCCTCCTTATTAAGTGTTCATTTGAGGAAAGGGATAATGTCTGATTTCTAAAAGAGAAATTATTTGTTTTCACGTCATTTTTATAATTAAATTTTTTAACTGAATTATATATAATATTGGTTTATGAAAAATTTTGTTTTTTATTTATTTGATTATTCATGGATTAAACAATGATTTTGTATGAAAATACCTTTTAGAATTATTTTGTTTATGATAGAAAATGATGACATATGATATTTTGTGATTTGAATTTTTAAATAAAATATTTGACTCTGGTTAGTTCGGTCATGTAAACGGGAATAATAGTTGACACTATTCGGCCCTTGTCAATGAGAATAATTGTTTACCATTACATTCCTTTGTAGCGAATGTAATTGATTTAAGCACTGATCTGTAGTACATTTCGGTTAAAGTTACTTCTACTTAGTAGTCTTGGTTTAATCTTAAAATGAATAATTTCTGACTAGCCGCATTTGAAAGTCTCATAACAGACACCATTGGAAAAGTCTCTGTGTTGGACATCATTTGATGTTGTTGATCGGAGGAAAAATATAGTTGATTTTGATATTGATATGAAAATATTATGTTTGAATTTGATATGAAATAGTTTGGATCATATTTGATATGCAATGAATTTGAAATGTATTTGAGAATGTTTTGATGGAAATTTTTGAATGTTCTATCACATTTGAATACAAAGGTTTTGTGAAGAAAAAAACTCTCATATTTGTTATATGATTAGAAACCTTTTGATCCATGAAATTGTATTAGTATTTCTTATTGAGCTCAAAGCTCACTCATTCGTGTTCTCTTTCAGGTATTTAGTTTCGCGGCGTGATGGTGAGTTAAGGATTCATCATTGTTAGGATTTTGATTTTGGAACATGTTATGGACTTTGTTTAGTTAATGAGTTTATGTTTATTTGGATTTTTAAGTTATCATAGTGGTTTGAAAGTGTAGATAATTATTATGGGTGGGCAAAAAAACCTAAGTCGAGCCGTCGAAAAACCAAACTAAAAATCGAACCGAAAATGAGTTAGCAAATTGAATGGTTCGATTTTGGTTTTTCATTTTAGACAAATCTGATTTGATTAATCTGGCAGAGTAGTTTTATTGTTAGTGAAAAATTATATATATATATATATATACATATATATATATATATATATATATATAGGTTTCTCGGTTGCGTGAGTTGTTACTTTCACTTCTACTGTTGCTTTTACTTTTCTCAAACCAAACTTTGTATTTTCCTCAAAAGCCAGCATATAGGTTGTAATTTTTTTGGATTAGTTTCTTTTTCTACTAAAAAGTTATTTAATTACGTTAATAATCTATTGCATTTCATATATGTTGTAGATGTATTATAAATGCACAAGTACATAGGATTGCAAATGAATAAATGTATTTTTTTTTTCTTTGTATTTTTTATTGTATTTATAATAATTGTTATAATTTGAACTTTAATATAAGATTATGGAATTGTAAATTTATTTTTTAATTATGGTTAATCGAAAAATTGATATATGGTTAACTGAACAAATGGTTAACCAAATATTTAGTTAACCATATTAATTGTTAGGTTTTTGGTTTATATAATAACAAACCAAAAACCAATGATTGGTTTTTATTTTGTGCCACGGTTCAGTTAACCGAACCATGTCCATCCCTAATAATTATCTTGAACTTTTATGTTTGATCATACATGAATGTTGAGAGTTCATAAATTTTGTTAGTATGGAATTTTGGATGTGAAAATTGATGATTTTATAAAATTTCATGGCATTCACTGCACGAAATATGATACATAGTGACTCGAAATCCAATTATAATAAAAGATCGGATTTCTGTGTAAATTAATAATCATGCCCCTAGGGATAAGGAAAATATTTTCTCACCCAAAAATATTCTCACTACCAACTACTTGTGCTAATCCTCACTTTTAACTATTTATTTTTTTTGAGATTCCCCTAGATGATAGGATTAATGGAAGGTGAAGTAGCGATACATTTATAGGCGAGTCTGTGACGTGCCATTACGTTTCTGAAACTTTTCGGCCGTCTGCAAAACAAAATGTCTCTTCTCCTTTGTCAAATATGGTGCATAATTACCCTTTTCATATTGTTTTATTTAAAGTATGTAACCTAGAAATTAACTACCATCCATATTCTTCATCTTTTTATAATTTAAGTGGGATTGGAATCTCTCCATGTTGGAGACCCAACCCACCACTGCCTTGATAGAGAAGACCACCTTTCTTGATGATGAGGAAGTGAAGAGGCTCCAGGCTTTCTTGATGGGTCTGACTTGGAGTTGGCAATTTGAGTATGATTTATTGAGTATAATGTCTTAAAAATCAGATTTGATTGATCCATCGCCAGTTTTTTGACCGGTTTAATCGGATGAGCTATCGATCGGCCACTTTTTCGATATGGTTCTAGAAAAAGGGCCTCAACTCCATGGCCCATTAATCTATGATTCTCATGGTTGAATCAATAATAAACCTCCTAAATGTGCATTTTGTTGTGTAGGACTCAAGAGTTATAAGTATCATTTTGAGCCTTAATATGTTGCTTAAATAAATTAAAACTATACATTTACTATTATCATAAGTAGTGAAATATTAATAATAATATATAATTTATTGTTAAGAATTAGATATTTACTTAAATAAATAAAACATATATAATACTTCAATTTGCAATATATTTTTTATATTTAGGTATGAATTTTTTAATACATTTAATTTCAAGGTAGTAAATTATGCTTTGTTTGGTTGGTTGGGACCCCTTCTTTGCTTTTAAACAATTGAACACCCTACCATTTGAATTAGACATGATGGACAAGTATGAAATACTAATTTTTAATCATACTTATTTTTAATTTTTAAGAATATTTTTAATTTTAATAAATATAAATTATATATTTAGGAAGTCGTCGATTCAATCGTGATTCAACCATTGATCCGACCGTTAAACCATGAATTAATAACTTTTTTTATTCAATGGTTTTTGCATGGAGCTCTCATCTAGCATTAAATTGCTCGAGTCAGGTCCACCTCTTATACTTTACAAAATTGTAAAATATAAAATTTTATAATGTAAACAAAATTAAATAATAAAATAATTCTTCTTGAATACCTATTCATACTTAAAAATTTTATACATGTTTTATAACGAAATTTAAGATATCCATACAGTTACATTTTTTATTATCATGATTTAATATGATAAAATTAAATGTAAAAGACAAAATCTTATCCAGTAACTGATCCGACCCTAAAAACACATTAGAAAGAACATACATTGCCATTAGAAGTTTGCACCTTTTATTTATTTAGTATAAATATTGGTTTTTTTAAAGCTAAACACTTTAGTTTATAATTTTTTTGAAGATAAAAATAATTTTATTAATTCAAACTAATAATATATCGATAAAAACATATAATCAAAAATTGCTGAAAAACATAGAGGATGAAATAGCATTTAAGTTAATACCATGATAAATCGACTCAAAGCCTATACATTTGATAGTTGAGCCTATATATTTGATATTACCATTATGACTAGAATGCTTATGATTCCAGTTCTGTATAATATTGACGATAATTGATTTGATTTCTTGTCGGTGATGAGGATATCACTACTTCGTTAGATTAACCATCACACAAATGTAGTAAGCGTAACATTTGCAGGATTTGAATTTAGGACCTTCCCTATGCGCTTTTTGAAGCAGTGAGCGTGCTATGATTTGATCTAAGCGTGATGGGCGGGATGTTATTGGGCCAGGTGATACCCTTAAATATGCCCAGGTCAGTGGTTGAAATGACCTTCAACATCTCTAGATAACTCGACCAAATATTTTCTTTGCTGTGAATAAACTCTCCCAACTTATGCACTCACCATCCGAACACCATCAGGGAGTGGTCGAACGTCTGCTTCACTATCTTAATGGCATGAGATCCTTTGGTATCGACTTCTTACCAAACCTCCTCGACGTTGCATGGTTTCTGATCACGGTGGGCTAGTAACCCGAATGATCGCTGCATGTGTTTTCTTATTTTTTATTGATCTTAATCCAATTTCATGGGATTCTGCAAAGCAACACGTTGTTGCTTCGTTAACTGGCGTAAAAATTTGAGTATCGTGCAATTGCGATTGAATGAGTAAAATCAGCACATTTGCTCGTTCGAATGGGCTTTATCTTGCGATTGATTACCATTTTTAGTGACATGGTTAGGTTGGCCAGGCGCATATTCATGTCCTCGTTGGTGACCCGACGCTAACGCGCACTAAAATCTATCCGGGTCTCGGCTTTTATTTATGCAGATTTGTGTTATTACGGCCGAAGTCTTGAGGCGTATTCGTGCATATTTAAGTTCCTTTTATTTGCTTTATGCTATTATTGTGTTATAATTATGGTATGTATACCCCAACTCTTTTAATAATTTTCAACTCTTTTTCATAATAGGGTTGCTACATTTTGAGGTGAGTACCAGCCAACCAAAAAACAAAACCGAAACCAAACCGAAAAAATAGGTTAACCAAATCGAGTGGTTCGATTGTGGTTTTTACACAAATCTCGGTTTCGATTTACAAAATACATAAATTGTGGTTTCGGTTAACCAATCAAAAAATAATATATATATATATATATAATAGGTTTCCCAGTTTTTGTGAATTGTGACTTTCCCACTTTTGTCTATCGCGCTGCTTTCCTTTCATAGAAGTTTTCTGGAACTACGTAAGATCAGAAATTCGATTTACGGAATGAGGCCAATCGTAATTTCGATTCTGGTGTGATTTAGGTTAAAAATCAGGAATTAATTCTTTGAATCTCCGGATGTGAAAGCGGATTCTGTAGTTGGGATCGTCACCGTGGAAATCCTAGTTAGAGCGTAAAATTTACGTAATCTGTCCAGGGGCAGTGGAGTTAGCCTTGCGTTTTTCGGCGTCGTTTGGGTCACCAAGTAAAGCGATGTTCGATACGAAGAAAGTTACAAATAGCAGCATGTCGTATCTTAATAAGTGGTATGAGTCGAAATGATGAAAATTGACGGCCCAGAGATAGTCTTGGAATGCTCAAATCACAGGAAAGAGGGATATAATAGTCATTTTGAAAATTGTCTTAAATGATAATAAGACAAACAATTGAATAGTGTCGTCTCCTTGAATTAAAGCAAAAGAACAAAACGTGAAATGGAGGGAGGAAGGAGATGCAGTGGGCTTCAATGGCGTTTTTAGAGAGAAGGTCTGCGGCTACCTGCAGATTTGCGGCAAATCGATCATTGGCGGTTTTCGGTAGGAAGGAAAACGTTACGCGGAGCGAGCTGCGCGTGGACTCGGTTTTGTGAGTTTTGACAAACTCCGAGAGGTAGGGGTTCTCACTCTTTGGTTTTGTCCTCTTTTAAGCGGCTTTGCGGGTACCGGTTAGTTGAGACCTTGAGCGGCCCGTTTGATCGATTCGAACCTTGGAACCGAAATGTTAGTTGAGACGCGAGCAGTCCAGCATTCTGCGGTTGTTTGGGTGAATGTGTGATGAATGTTTGATAAATTATGTATTGGTTAGGCAGAGGTGCTTGAATGGCGGATTTGGTCGATCAAAACTTGGGACCGAATTGTTGGAATTTATAGAAACCGTATGTGCGAAGCAGTGGCGTGAGCATTACGGGCTGTTTGGTGGCTAAATTGTGCAATTATAGGAAATGAATTGTATTGTGATATGCATCAGGTAGGAAATGGTACATTAAATGCGGAGTTCGCAAAGTGAAGTAGATGGATGTTGAATGTTGGAGTAGTAAACCCTAGGGTTTTCTTTGTTCACTAGGAATAGTGACATGAAAATGTATTTTAATTGAAAATATGTATGTTTGGTTAAGTAATTCGAATCGAATTCTTTGTGTTTGATCATTAAATACAAGTGAGCTAATTTTGATGTTTGAAATGATAATTCACATGCGTATTTTGTGTGATTAAATTTTTATGTGAATATATTCGTGTTTATATATTTGCATGTGATTCATTTGTATTGGAATTGGCGCGCATGCATTCCATATGCCTTTGTAACATCCTAGGACTATAGGAGTTAGTGCGTGAGATGATCTAGAAAATGGTTCGGAGGGTATTCTAAATATTAATTGTGGAGGGTAGTGATGAAAAAATATCAATCGTCGGAGCGACTGATTATTCGTGAGGATTAGTCCGCAACGATTAATATATCCGTCGTCGGGCGATCCGATTGATATATATACATGGGTTGTCCGCTAATAAAAGCGATAGTGCCATCTGAGGGCTTGGCGGTGTGAGAGAGTCGGTCGAGGCTCGGGATGCGAGTTAGTCGTGTAGGCATTCCAGTAGGACCATCGTTCGCTGAATGTGTGTTTGCTGGAACATTACCGCTGCGTAGGTGGTGAGTAAGTACGCCCAGAGCGATTCCTCTTGAGATTTAGCTGGCCGTGTGGGGATCCCACTTTTCACAGTGCGGGGAGCGTGCGAGGGGAATGGTTACGTCAGCGGGGCATTTTAGAGAAGAAAGTCGGGATGTGGCTTTGGTGTCATTGTATACATATCATTAGAATGCTTTCATTTTAATATATGTTGTATAAAGTAGTTTATTAACTCTTGAAGTTATTGGATATAGTTTGGGTATATTGTGATGAGTATTATTATGGGCCCAAGAGGCGTTTACTCATGTTGGGATTATATTGAAGCCCATTTGAGACGGTATATCACAGTCTTTGTTTTTGGGTAGAGCTCTCCCAGGTACAAAGGAGACTGCGCGGGATTTGAGTGGCGTCGGGTAACCCGACATCCACTTGTATTCGTAGTTGACAGTAGTCATGATTTTGAGTTTTTAGGCGTCATTTTTCCTCCAAACCAAAGCATATAAGCTATGATTTCTTCAGATTAGTTTCTTTTTCTACTAAAGTTGTTAAAACATGTTGTTGATAAAAAAAAATGTGATTAAATTATCTAATTTCATGCGTTTCATATATTATTTATGGATGTATTATAAATGCACAAGTGCATGGGATTGCAAATGAATAGATTGTATTCTTTCTTTTTGTCTTTGTATTTTTTATTGTATTTATAATAATTATTATAATTTGAATTTTAATATATGATTATGGAATTACACATTTATTTTTTAATTATGGTCAACCGAAAAACCAATATATGGTTAACCGAATAAATGATTAACCGCGAAGATTTGATTAACCATATTAATGATCAGGTTTTTTGTTTATTTAAATAAAAAACCAAAAACGGATGATCGGTTTTTATTTTGTCTTATGGTTAATTGAAGGTGAAAGAATGATACCTTTTATAAGCGTGAATCTGTGACATCGTCGACGCTTGATATAGAATATCACCTTTCTTGATGATGAAAAGAGTGAAGAGGCCCGAATTTCTTCTTGATGGAGTCTAATTTAGAGTTGGTAGTGTTCTAACCTTTGAACTAAGCTTGACCCGATCAGTGGGTTAACTAGACTACCAAATAAACTTAGCCCGTACATGCAATCAATGTCTTTAAAAATCGGGTGGATTAGCCAAGTCAATCAATTGAAGCTATAGATGGGCCACTTTTGTTTGGTCCAACGATTGAGCTATCGATCGACCACTTTTCCTTGTGGTTAACTTTGTATAGTTCAGCTGCGCCTGCTTCCATTCCAAATATCAGAAGGCCCCAGAAAAAGGGCCGTTTAATCTTTCTATGGGCCTCAACTCCACGGCCCATTAAAGTAGGATTCTCATGGTTGAATCAGCCTATTAAGCCTCTAGTCATCTTTTTGCCCCACCTATGTGGGACTCAACATTGCAAACGTCGACATAAGGCCCATTAAATTAAACTATATTTTTTACTATTATCAAAAGTAGTGAAATATTGATAATGTATAAATTAATGTTAAATTAGATATTTACTTAAATAAATAAAATATAATAGTTCAATTTTTAATATATTTTATATTTAGGTATGAAATATTTTTTTAATAGGCTTTTAATTTTAAGATGATATTTGTTTTTATTGGGATTTGAATTGAGAACCTTTATTATATCTTCGAGAAAGCGGTATGCCTTTTGAAGCGATTGAACCATTCTATCACTTGAACTAGGTATGATAAGCGGGTATGAAATATTATTTTAATCATACTCATTTTTAATTTTAGAATATTTTAAGTTTTAATAAATATAGATTATATATTATGATGTCATCGATTCAATTGTGATTAAATTATTGATTTGATTATTGAATCGTGGTGCTCTTTCAAATTGTGAATCAGTTTAAAAACATTGCATGAAGCTCATCTAGTATTCAATCGCTCGAGTCGGGTCCACCTCTTGTATTTTATAAAATTATAAAATATCAAATTTTAATGTAAACAAATTAAATAATAATAATAAATCGTCTTGAATACCTATTCATACTTAAATTTTATACATATTTTATTTAACGAAATTTAAGATATCCATTCAGTTACATTTTTTATTATCGTGATTTAATATGATAAATCGTCTTGGTTTCTTGTAATTAATCTACTTACTCGTTTGAATCGCCCTCATACAAATAAGCATCGCGACCTATGATGAATGAAAGCAAGTCTCCTTGTAAGAGATGATAACGAGTTAAGCGTCCTTGGCCAAAGCAGCAGCCAAATCTTGTGTCATCTGGGCGACTACTAAAACATGGAAAAAAAACAAATTAATGAAAGCAGATCTTATGAAATAATCACTTTATTGATAAAAAAATTATGGAAAAGAGGTGTAGAAAGGGAGTGATTTAGAATTTAAGAATGACAAAAAAATCACTCTTATGCTACGAATAGAGGCTAACTAAAAAAAAAAAAAAGTTGATAAAAAAAGAGGTTAGAGTTTTTTTACGTAAAAAAATCTCCTTTACACATTTTTCTCTAATCCCTAGCCTCTCTTGTGGAGCAAATCTCTAATCCCTAGCCTCTCTTTCTCTTCACTTTTTCTCTGTAAGCCTCTTTTCTTTAAGAAAAGAAGAGTTATTTTATAAATTCTTGTAGTGCGAAATCATTATTCACGCATTTTTTCTATCTTTTTCTCGATAAAGTAGTTAACACCAAACAATTCTAGGTTTTTATATATTTTTCGTGATTTGATGGATTAAACTTTGATCGCGTTTTATTGTCAGTCGTAACTGTGCGTGTGTGGTTGTCATCGTGGTGCGGTGAGTGTAAATGCACCGGTCTGACAGTTTGGTTTTAAGTTAACGTTTATTTGTGTTTTAAGCGATTGAGCAATTGAAATATATCGATCGTTGATAGTCGAATCGATGGTCGTCGATATCTTGTGAGCAGGTGAATGTATTAGTCGCGATAGTAATATCAGTATGTAGACTCAGTATCAAATATATAGGTTTGTTTCGTTATCTTTGATAACGCAGATGTTGTTTAAATCCTTTTATAGTTTTAACATTTTTTTGATTATATGTTTCTATTAATATATTGTTAGTTAGAATCAATGAAATTATGTTTTTCTTAAAAAAAAAAAAAAAAAAAACTATGTAGTGGGTCTTTTGATTTTTTTTTTAAACTAATTGAATTTGAATGAAAGTTGTCTCTGACTTAAATTATGGAAATTTCATTTTATTTTTTTTAAATATAATTTTATAATTATTAATTAGGTAGTGGGTCTTTTAATTTTTTAATTTTTTTTTAAATTAATTGAATTTTAACGAAATTTCATTTTAAAAAAAAAAAAGAAAAGAAAAGAAAAAGAGAATGTAATAAAAAAAATAGAGGGAAGGAATATGACAAAGGCGTGATTATTAGGAAATGGTGAGACGAGTTTGTGAGTACGATGGTTTAAACCCCGCATTCTTTCGATGGGCGCAGGGCAGAGCCCGCTTGGTCGAGGTCTGCCAGCCACTTGATGTGAGCGGTGCAAACTCACCGATGTATTAAAGCCCGATAGGCACTACCTAGATGGGAATCCCAGGAGGCTAGTATGTGAAAGTCGGAGATTTGTCACTCCGGAGAAATTTCCAGTTTTAGGGCGGTACATTAAGTTAGAATTTTAGGTCAGTAGTCTTTCGCGCTCATAGCAAGTTTGTTATGAATGAATGGATAAAGGCGGGCTTGTGTAAAGAGTATTCATCATGAGATTTTCCTAGTTCTCAAATCCTTTGCTTTTGAAGATTAATCTTTGATAATGAAGGATTGAGTCTTTGATAAGGAATGAGAGATTTTATCCCAAAGAAAGGATTCTTCCTAGAAAAAGGGGAGGGATGCTTGAACCACTCTATAAATCGGGAGGTTTGTGATGAGAAGGTGGCTTGATTCATTGTGCGTACTTCGTGCCAGTCTCAATACTTTTCTTGACTTAATCATCGGAAATGACCTCTTTATGTACTAAAATAGGTTCAATAAACAATTAATCAACAACAAATCCAACCAAGCAAAATCAAATGTATAATTAAGCGACAATTCTGCATTGGAAGCGCGAATAAAAGGGTAAAAAACCATGGGACAGTAAGCCACTTAAGCTTACACTATTTTAACAATGACAATAATGATTTACTGCGAGAGTTCTTACCACAACAAGAAATTTAGAGGCTCATAACAATCATACGTGAGAATGTCGTTCTTTGAATCACAAAAGCAACTGATATCCATTGATGATGGATAAATCGAAAGGAAATATTTCGTAAAAGGAAGAATGGCGAAATGGGTATTGTGGAGAGGTAACCAATCAAAATCATTTATTATTGAAGAGTACCTTGCAAGGAGTCGTATATCCCAATTTGACCGAAAACCGTGTTGTTGGTCCATCTTACAAGAAATCAAACCCTAACCTCTTTTCTTTCTCTCTCAAACTGCTCTCCTCTGTTTTCATTCTTGGCTACTGCCTCCCTACACTTCTGTCTTGTGATTTGCTTTTCCTTTTTCCAAAAAAAAAAATCAAACAATGAGACTTGTATGGTCAGCCAAGGGCAGACCCAACACAATTAGAATAGAAATCAAATCCTCTAACAAGTATTTTCATTTTCATTTTTCTCTTGCTTTAGTACATCATCAATTCACCTTAGTCTTCTTCTATATTTCTGTGTGCTAATCTTCGGTTTAATCTTGCAAACAGGTTACTGTGAATAAAGAATTCTGGGTGATCCTCAAGAAACTGATAAAAAAAGGAGAAAGAAAAAGAAATAGATTTGGAGTGAGTCCCGTCTCCACCAAGACCTAACCCAAACTTTAGATGGGGTTGTCCATCTCCATCTGGGTTAAAGAAAGAATTCCAAAGGGACTTGAAAAAAATGCAAGAAATTATGGAAAAGAAAAGGCGATTCAGGATCTTTCCTTGTTCCCAGCAAATCTTCTTTTCTTTTTCTTTTTCTTTTAGTTTGCAGGCAATGATTCATCTCACCGCTACACTCCTTCATGAACTTCACAAGCAAACCATCGTCTCACTAATTATTCGGTGAGTTTGCTACTGATTCAATAAATTACTTTTAGTTTTAACAATATGTTTTGAAAAAGTATAAAGAGTTCGATAAAAGTTAGCATATATTTTTAATATAAAATAAAAAATCATTTATTATATTGAAAAATCATGTGCATGTGGTTGTTTTTTAGAAAAACATTCATTAATGGTCCTTCTAAAAAACACTTTTAGGAAAATTATTTCAGTAAAAGCTCATTTGAAAGTAATTCAATACATAATATTAAAAGAATTATTTGTGACGTTTCAATAAAAAAATGATACAGGCTGTACCAAATACTTTATGAAAATAGTTTTATTAGAAGTACTTCAAGTAAAAAACACATTTCCATGTAAAAGAAATGATATCCATTCATCATTTTAGACACTAAATCCCTTAGGTATACAATCCTAAGGATTTAAGACCCCATTTTCAAGGTACTTAACTTTTATATATTATTAGCTCCCTAGAACAAGGTAATGAAGATAGAAAATTTTTAAAAATATGAAAATTATTCATCACTAAAAAAAACATTATCATATCAAAATTGCAACCGTAATGTTACTGCCAAAATTTTCATGTATTTCTTGACTTGTGAATACACCCAATGATAGATGATTCTGCATAAAACAAAATAGGGAACAAATGAAAAAGAAAAGAATGATGCTTATATTATAATGAAGTAAAGAATTACTGCTTAGTGTGACCAACAACTCCTGCCCTCCAACACTTGCTCATATTCCTACTAAACTCTATTTTACATTATAAACACACCAAGAAGGGACTTGCAATTGCGAGCTACAAAGAGGAGTTCGAGGGGAGCCAATGCCAACGATTTATTCAAGTCCTCCTTAATTACTTGTAAGTGCATTTATATTCATAAAAGTGCCTAAAAAAGACTTTCTTCTTTTTTTCTTTTTCTTTTTTTTTGAAAGAAAAAGAACCCAAACTCCCTAACACTGATCTTATCATAATGAATTTTTTTTTTAAAAACCACTTTATGTTATTTAACTTAAAACTAGTATAGGAAAACATGTCTAAAGGGCATTCTGAGCCTGTTTGTTTTATGTTTTTCAAAACGGTTCTTAAGAATAGTTTTTGAAAATAGGGAGAACACGATTTTGGGGTTTAATTGGTTCTTGTTTTTAAAATATGTTCTTGAGAACAGTTTTTGAAAATATAGAAAACATTATTTTGGTGTTTTCTGAAAAATGTTCTTCTTACCTTTTTTTTTTTTTTTATTAACTAAACGCCGTTTATATATATATATATATATATATATATATATATATATATATATATATATATATAGGAAAAAACTACAAAGAAATGACTCAACACATACAATTAGATAGAGAGTCACAATAATCTTCAAAACTAATGTTAGTAACATCTTTAGAAAAATTAGACAACCAAATTTTTGAATCTGTAATACCAATACCTTTTTTGGCCAAACAATCAGGAGTTCTATTTGCTTCTCTATAGACATGTTTGTACTCATAAATGTTCATATCATATGATGTGTGTCCAATTACTTTGAGTAAAAGGACAATATTTGATAGCAAAGATGACACCTATTTGGAAATTCAAATCCCTTGACAGCGAAAACCGTAGAGTAGGGAGGCGTCTGCAGCTCTTAAATAAAGTATAATGTAGTAAATTGTCTTATTTGAATTAAACACAAAGAGACCCTCTTCACTCCTTGATGTCACTGCACTTTTTAAAATTTTGAACGTTAAATTATTTATGCATGTAAACTTGTTCTTGTTATCTTAATTTAGTGTTTTATGTGTTTTTCAAAACAAAAAACTGGGAACCAAAACGTGTTTTTCTTGTTTTTGAGAACAGAAACCCGTTTTCAAAAACAAGAATCTAAGGGCATGTTTTGTTCCTATTTTTGAAAATTGTTCATGAAAACCGTTTTTGAAAACACAAAGAACACAATTTTGTGTTCTCTAAAAACTATTATGGTTCTCTTAATTTAGTGTTCTCTGTGTTTTTCATAACAAAAAAAAGAAAAAAAGAATTCAAACATGTTTTTTCTGTTTTCCTTATGCTCTTGGTTTTTTTTAGAACAAAAAACAATTTTCAAAAACAGGAACCTAAGGGAATGTTTTGTTCCAAATTTTGAAAACTGTTCAAGAAAACAATTTTTGAAAACACAAAGAACATCATATTTGTGTTCTCTGAAAACTGTTATTGTTCTCTTAATTTAGTGTTCTTTGTGTTTTTCGAAACTTGGAAAACCAAACGTGTTGCTCCCATATTTTTCTTGTTCTCACGAGTTTTATTGCGAAAAACAATTTTAGCGAGCACAGGGCATGCTTTGTTCCTGATTTTGAAATTTGTTCATGAGAACAATTTTTGAAAACATAGAGAACACAATTTTCATGTTCTCTGAAAATAGTTCTTGTTCTTTTTATTTAGTTTTCTATGTGTTTTTCAGAACAAAAAAAAAATGTGTTCTCCTTATTTTTCGTTCTCCTTGTTTTTGAGAACGAAAAACAATTTTAAAAAACAAGAACCTAAGGGGATGTTTTGTTCCTGTTTTTAAGCTATTAAATGAAAACATTTTGGCTCTGAAGGCTTGATTTTGTGTTCTGAAAATTGTTATTGTTTTTTAATTTAGTATTCTTTGTGTTTTTTAGAACAAAAAAAAAAAAAAAAGGGAACCAACGTGTTACTCATCTTCACTTTATTCTCACAACTAGTTTTTAGATCATAAAACAATATTCAAAAGGAACTTTAGAGGCGTGTTTTGTTACGTTTTTGAAGCATTGATGAAAATAGTTTTAAAATACAGGAAACCTTACGTTTTGTATTTAAAATCGTTCTTGTTCTCATAATTTAATATTCTCAGTGTTTTTCATAACAAAAAAGAACTGGGAATTAAACGTATTCTCGTGTTGTCCTTGTTCTCCTCGATTTTGAGGACATAAACCAATTTTCAAAAATATGAACAAAACAAACCCTTGGCCTTTATGTTTTTTGAAAATTATTATTCATCTCTGAATTTAGTATTTCTTGTAATCTCCGTTCAGCATGGTTCAAAGTCGCAGTATCGGTCGTCGACTCTCGTATGATCACAGAACATGTCCCGATGCCGTATCATTAATCTGTAAAATGATTAAAATATTTAAAAATTATTAAAATATTATATAAATTATTAGAAAAATGGATATAATTAAATAAGTTAAAATTTTAGTAAAACATATTTTTATATTTAACATTATTAATAATTAATGAATGTAATACATGTTAATGCTAATAAAAGAAATTATTTTATAGTATAATTGTTGTTCACAAAAGAAATTATTTTCTAATATAAATGTTGTTCAATAAAAATTAAATTTCTATCCAGTAATAAATAAATTTACATAATTTATTATCTTCTATGTGGTTGATATTGAGGTAGGGAGGGCTAGGAAATATTTTTGGGTTGAAAATAGGGCAAAAATGGGGATCAGAAGGCTTGAATATGTAAAATACAGCTTCTGGGGCCAAAACGGCGTCGTTTTGGTCCTTCTAGAGCCAAGACGACGCCGTTTTATTTATTATAATTTTTTAAAAAATCAAAACACTAATTAAAACGGCGTCGTTTTAATTTGTATTAAAATAAAAAATAAAAAACCAAACGACGTCGTTTTATGTTTTAGAGAGACAAAACGACGTTGTTTTGGCATTAGGTTGTTGAAAAATGGAATCCCTTCTTCCTACGGGCAGCGAGAAAATCAGAAAAATGAAGAAGAAGAAGGGGCAGAGGAGGGAGAAGAAGGGAAGGAGACCTACCTGCTCTAAGGCGCCGCCGAGCTAGTGGTCTTCTCCGGATCCAGTTCCTCGGCGGGACTCGGCTCTGTAGGAGACTAGGAGTCTGTTTGTCAATCGTCGTCTTCTCCGGTTGTCCCTCAGGTAAGTTAGGTTTTATTTTTTTAATTTCCTTTTCTTCAGTTCTTCTTCGTTTCTTTTTTAAGTCGAATCATTCTCTGCAATTTTTTGGATTTTTATTGTTTCTTTTTGAAATTCCATCGCGGGTATCGTCTCATTCAAGTTTACTGTGTTGGTTTTTCAGAGGAATCTCTAAAAATTTGCATTTTTTGTTTGCCTTTTGGGATGTAGATGATTCTCTGTATTTTCACCGATTTTCACCGAGTTTCAGCCAATCCACTCTCCGTCTCGTACCTGGTAACGGTATCAACTCGGTTAACCCCGAGTCGGTTATGAATCGGTCGAATCGTACCGGACTCGGCTTAGTTTTTGAACCTTGCTGTGCAGTGAAGGGGAGCAATGGAGATATTCCCGGAAAGTGTGCAAAAACTTTGGGATGAATGGGTGCTACGGTCGATGGTGCTAGTAAGCCTCTTCCTGCAAATCGTCCTCACCATCTTCAGCAACCGCCGAAAGTTCACAGTGGCGATTTGGATCAGAATCCTGATTTGGTCGGCGTATGACCGGCAGACTGGGTGGCGACGACATCGCCATTCCCTCAGCCAATTAGGAGATTCGGAAGGGAAACGTCATGATATGGATCCAAATCATACCCTCATGGCATTTTGGGCACCGTTTCTCCTCTTACACCTTGGAGGCCCTGGTACAATCATAACACTCTTTCAGAAGATAATGGTGTGGTTGAGGCCTTGCTTGGGCTGGTGGTCAAGTTGGGGTGCTTTTGCATGTTTCTGAGGTCATGGACTAGTGGGAACTCCGCTCGTTTCTGTCCATTCCAATGTTTGTGGCTGGAATTATCAAGTATGGAGAGAGGACCTGGGTTCTCAGGTCTGCAAGCAAGCAACACTTCGGAGATGCATTGCTCCCAGTTCCTGATCCTGGACCTGATTATGCGGAAATCGTGAAGAAATATGTTCCGGAGTCGCACAATCTGAAGAAAGCACTCCGAGTCAGTATTGATGATGGTGATCATGATGGCACTAAATTAATTTCTGGTGGAAAATATATGAACGCGGCTTACTCTTTATTCATGGAGCAATTGAGACATCTATATGCAGACCTCATCCTCAGCTTGGAAGAACAACAGAAGAGTGAGGGCATCATCAGGTCTGCGTCATCATCAGAAGAGGCGTTCAAAGTGGTAGAGGCGGAGCTTAGCTTCTTGTATGATGTGCTCTACACCAAGGCTGTTGTGGTTTATTCTCCACTAGGCATTCTTCTCCGCACTGTCAGCTTCTTGTCCACTATTTCTACTTTAGTATTCGGTTTCTTCATCGAAGGCATGAGTTCTCAAATGTTGACATCAACATGCCCACGTGTTACTCTTTGGGCTATTTTTCTTGAGATTTACGCTATTGTTGATTTTTTGTCCATGGTTCATTGTCTGGTTAGTAAAACAGAAAGTATACCCTGATACGACTGATTGGATTCACCAGTCATTTCCTCCTTTCCATATCAAGTAGTGGGAAGAGATGGTCTAGAAGCATGGCACAGAACAACAATCGATTCTTGCCTCAGAGACAAAACCAAGTTCGATCATGAGGTTAACAGCTTCTTTGACAGAACTAAATTCTTGAAGTACCGGTACATGACTTGGGAGAAAGTGGATGGCATGGAAGAGGCCATCCTCAGCTTCCTCCTCGAGATGACAAGCGATGTCCGCAGGGATCGGAAGGGCTACTCGACATAGGGTGATTATGTGATTACAAAAAAAGGGAATTCTATTAGTGGCAAACTTGGTTGGAGCATAGTTGGTGTAGAATTCGATCACAGCATCCTTCTTTGGCATATCGCTACCGATCTCTTTAGCGACATCAATGATGATGATGATGATGAAGACCCCATTAATCCTAATTCAGCAAATTATGCCAAAATAAGCAAATGCCTGTCGGAGTACATGTTGTATCTGCTAGTCATGTGTCCATTCATGCTGCCAAAAGGGATAGGGAAGTTTAGGATTCGAGACACTTGTTCTGAGGCTAAAGATTTTCCAGAAAGAAATTATCCATATCTGACGAAAGAAGCACAGATTATTGTAGAGTTGATGCAAATTTGATCCCATCGAAGTGAAAGGAGATAAAAGCAAGTCGGTGTTATTTGAGGCATGTAGGCTTGTCAGGAAGTTGAAATCAGTGGAAATGGAGTTGGAAGAGAAATGGGAGATGATAAGTAGGGTGTGGATGGAGATGTTGTGCTATGCTGCTAGTCATTGTGGATGGGCTCAGCACGGACAGCAGCTCCGGAGAGGCGGGGAGCTGCTCACTCATGTCTGCCTTCTTATGTCACACCTTGGCTTAAGTGACCAATTCCAAATATTGGAAGGTGAAATTGTTCCAGAAGGAATTCCTCTCCGACGAGGCCAGCTTCCTCCCAAACGAGGCCAAGTTCGAAGAACCATAGTGGAAGGATTAATGAAGTCAATGCAATCGAACTAACCAGTGTATGCCACCTGGTTATCCATTGATCTGTTACACAACATGAGAAAGTATTAATAATATATTCTTATTCTAAACTTCTAATTAAATTTCCACATAAAATTTGTATGCATTTACCAACCAGTATTAGTGATATATAAAGTAGGTTGACATAATTCAAAATGTAAATAGCTATATAAAATGTAAATATTTTTCTAAATATTATTAATATTCATTTACATATTTTGATTTTGAAAAAAAATATTTTTAATTTTAGTAAAATATAAAATATATGTTTATGACATCATCGATTTCGATCAGTGAACTATAAATCAATAAATTTTTCAATTCAGTGACCGATTCTATAAAATTGTTCCAAGAGCAATACCTAATCTACCACGACCATTTGCACCTTGCCGCTTTATGAGGTGCCTACAAAGTATAAGTAGACGCTAGAGACATATTGCCAAACCATTACTTGACGTAATTTTTTTTTTTTTCTTTCGACATCCAAGGTGGACCCAAGTAATGCCCAGTGGCAAATGCCCCATGTTTTTTTTTAAATTTATTTTCTTTTGTTAAGGGGTCAATCAGGAAGGAAAATATGCATAAATCTCATAAATCTTATACCATTATGTTAAAATGTCCCCAATGCTCATATCTATTAGTCCCACATTGGTAAATTATTTTTTTTTATTTAAAATAAATAATATAAAGGTTAAATAATTTTTAAAATAATTAAAATTTATAAGTAATATTTATATATATTTTCTTGAGAAAAGTTTATATCTGTCAAATATAAAAAATTATTTTAATATTTATTTTTTGAGAAAGCCTTGTGACGCTACGTATATTCTTAGATTCGGCGTTAATATTATTATCATTTGGCTTCGAGCACTGGTGTTTATGTGCAAATTTAACTCTTCTTAGTGAGGCATAATTTGTGCAGAATTTTAAATAGACAACTATTGATAAAATCATTTTATTTATCATTTTTTTTCTTTCCTTAATATTTTTTAAAAACCAATCAGAATCTAGTGTTTTTCCCCCTCTACTTTTTTTTTTTGGGTCCACCACTGTTGACATCTATTCATTTTGTAATATATTATTTATATATATAACCTCTCTGTGATGTTACGTTTTATTTTTTTTAAGAGTGAAAAATATAATTCTTTAATTAAAATAAGGGTATAAAGTATTTATCCTGAAAATCTAAGTATAAATAGAAAAGAAAATTTATTACCATACAACTTTTATTTGTTCTCTTGCATAACCTCCCTCTCTTAATCGTAAAGCAAATCAAAAATCTAAGTTGTTAGGCGCAAGTTTGAACCATTGATTCAAGTAAGATTTTTACAAATTCTTATTGCAATAAATAAAAAAAATGAGATATTATTTTAGATTCTTGCAGGAGTTGTTTTTGCTGGCTACGTTGAAGCGAAAAAGCGCAGGATGTCGAATCTGGGTTGAAGAAGTAATTCGAAATATAAGATTTTTAATGCGGTTCCAATAGGTGTCTGTCTTGAATTCAGATCGAAAGTGAAAGACGTTTAATCTTTCTATAGATACTCTATTCGACCCATTAAACTATATGGGACTCAAAATTGAAAACATCAGCATATGGGTGCCAATATGTTGCTTAAATAAGTAAAACTATACATCACTATTATCAAAAGTAGTGAAATCAGTAATAATATATAAATTAATGTTAAATTAATTATTTACTTAAATAAATAAAATATATATAATACTTCAATTTGCAATATATTTTTATATTTAGGTATGAAAAAAAAATTTAATACATTTTAGTTTCAAATTAGTAAATTGTCATTATTAGGATTTGAATTTGAGACCTCCTCCATATACCTTTTTGAAACAATAAACACTTTACCATTTGAACTATATATGATTATGAAATATTATTTTTAGTCATACTTATTTTTAAATTTTAAGAATATTTTAAATTTTAATAAATATATATTATATATTATGATGTCATCGATTCAATCATGATTAGACTATCGATTTGATCATTGAACAATAAATCGATAACTTTTCAAATTCAATTGTGAATTCGATTTTTAAAATATTTCATGAAGCTCTTTTAGTATTCAATTGCTTGAGTCAGATCCACCTCTTATACTTTAAAAAATTATAAAATATCAAATTTTAATGTAAACAAAATTAAATAATAATAAAAAAAAATCTTCTTGAATACCTATTCATACTTAAATTTTATAGGTATTTTACTTAACGAATTTTAAGATATCCATACACTTACATTTTTTATTATCATGATTTAATATGATAAAATTATATGTAAAAGACAAAATCTTATCCAGTAACTGATCCAACCCTAAAAACACATTAGAAAGAACATACATTGCCATTAGAAATTTGCACCTTTCATTTATTTAGTATAAATCTTTTCTTTTTTAAAGCTAAACACGTAATAAACTGTCCCTTTTAGGACTTGAAATTGGGATCCCTTCTTTTATGTTCTTGCCTTTTAAAACATCGAATGTTCTACCATATGAGTTAGACATAATGGGTAATATAAATATTGTTAATAACAAAAGTTTATAATTTTTTTAAAGATAAATAATTTTATTAATTCAAACTAAGAATACATCGATGAGAAACATATAGTAAAATCATTAAAAACCATAAGGATGAAATAACATTTGAGTTCAATATGATGAATCCCTCCAAAACCTATATTTTATAATTGAGTCTATACATTTGATATTTTGTCATTGTAACTGAAGACACATGATTCCGGTTACATAGCGTATTGGCGGTATTAATTTGATTTCTTATCGCGGTGGTAAAAAATCGGTTTCCCCGGCCCACGATTTATCGATTAATCGGTTTCGAGCTGACATGAAAGCAATTTTACAAAATCAGTAAAAAATCGGAAAAAGTTGCCGTTTTATTGGCCCAATGGCGCATCGCGCTTAGGAGCGTTAAGGCGATAATTTCGACAATTTATCGCCGATAAATTCAAAAAATCACCGAAAAATCGGCAATATTTTGGCGATTTTGAAAGCTAATGATCACGACCCTCAAATTGTTCTTTTTCTGTCTAACGGTCAGAAATTTACGTCAGTCTTTTAGAAGAATCCAACGGCTATATTTTTATCCAATGGTTGTTTAATCTAAAGTTTGATCTAATGGTCGGAATGATTTCACGGATATATGATGATCCAGCGATTGATTTTAACCAAAATCAAATTCAACGGTTAGAAATAAATTACAACGGTTTTTTGACAATCCAATTGTTATTTTAACTCCAAAAAATTCTATAAATACCCCTAAAATCATACACTTTCATTACAAACTCATTCATCCACATCTAAGCTCCATTTCCCCTTCCCAAATTTTTTTATTTGCTCTTTATCCTAATTTTTTGGAATATCTTTTAAGTAATTAAGGTAATGCTTTCTTTGTTCATTAATTTTGTTTTTTATGCATATTTTATTTAGTTTTTTTTTTGTGTTGAAGTAGTTTATAATAAATATTTTTATACTATAGTTTTACTTTAGTTTTATAATTTGATAATACTATAGTTTAATTTTTAGTTAATTAATTATATTAGTTAGTTAGTTAATAGTTATTTTATTTATATAATGTTTCAAACTTAGTTATTTACTATAATCTTATTTTAGTTATAATGTTTGAAACATTTTATACTATAATCTTATTTTTATACTATAGTTTTTTATTATGTTTACTTTGATAATATAATTTTTAGTTAATTAATTATATTAGTTATTTAGTTAACATTATTTTAAGCTATATAATGTTTCAAAACTTAGTTATTTACTATAATCTTAGTTATATATAATGTTCTAAACATTTTTATACTATAATCTATATTTTTATACTATAGTTTTATTATAGTTTCATTTGATAATATAATTTTTAGTTAATTATTTATATTATTTATTTAGTTAGTTATATAATGTTTCAAACTTAGTTATTTACTATAATCTTATTTTAGTTATATAATGTTCGAAACATTTTTATACTATAATCTATATTTTTATACTATAGTTTTATTATAGTTTCATTTGATAATATAATTTTTAGTTAATTATTTATATTATTTATTTAGTTAATAGTTATTTTAGTTATATAACATTTCAAACTTAGTTATTTACTATAATCTTATTTTAGTTATATAATGTTTGAAACATTTTTATACTATAATCTATATTTTTATACTATAGTTTTATTATAGTTTTTCCCATTTGATAATATAATTTTTTAGTTAATTAATTATATTATTTATTTAGTTAATAGTTATTTTAGTTATATAATGTTTCAAACTTAGTTATTTACTATAATCTTATTTTAGTTATATAATATTTGAAACATTTTTATACTATAATCTTATTTTTATAGTATAGTTTTATTTTAGTTTCATTTGATAATATAATTTTTAGTTAATTAATTATATTATTTATTTAGTTAATAGTTATTTTAGTTATATAATGTTTGAAATATTTTTATACTATAATCTTATTTTTATACCATAGTTTTATTTTAGTTTCATTTGATAATATACTTTAGTTAATTAATTATATTAGTTTATTTAGTTAATAGTTATTTAGTTATATAATGTTTCAAATCTTAGTTATTTACTATAATCTTATTTCAGTTATATAATGTTTGAAACATTTTTATACTATAATCTTATTTTTATACTATAGTTTTATTATAGTTTCATTTGATAATATAATTTTTAGTTAATTAATTATATTATTTATTTAGTTAATAGTTATTTTAGTTATATAATGTTTAAAACATTTTTATACTATAATCTATATTTTTATAATTTGAAACATATTACTTACATGCATATTTTATTTTTAATGTATCTTAGTTTTAATTTGGTTTAATTTGATATTAATAAATTAAGTTGGGGATATAATGTTTGAAACTTAGATATTAAACATCCTACTATTTAGTAATTTGAAACATATTACTTACATTAAATTTTAATTATACTTATATAATGTTTGAAACTTAGATCTTAGACATATTTAATGTTAGAAATTTAGATCTTCTTAGATATCTTAATGATATTATTAAGCTAGATATCATGTTAGAAACTTAGGTCTTACTTTTATGTTAAATTACATATATATAATGTTATTAATTATTATAATGATATCATATACAAATATCACACTGATTTAAATTTTATTTTCAATAAAATCACATGTGTTTATAGAATGGCTAGTGGAAGTGGAGGCCGAGATCAAGTAATGGGAGGTCAGGCACCTATGGAGGGACATAAAAATGGAACAAATTGTAATTATTGTGGTTTAAGCTTAAAGTCTCATATGTCACATACGGATCCCTATTCAAATACTAAGAAATGTCCAAATGTGCCGCCGGAAGTAAAACAAGAAATGAAGCAACTTTTACAACAAAAAAGTAAATCAAAAGCAAAAAAAGCAGCTGATATTTAAGAAATTCGAGCCGACCATTTGAGGCACAATGGGGAGTAAAACATCACAGCCTCATCATGATGATGAGGAGGAGGAGGAGGGTGATGACGTATGTGCATACGTGATCCTACGACATGCACCCGATGAGCGAAACGAATATCGAGAAGCAAAGATGCATCAAAAGCTAGTGGAATGGAAATGTAGATTAGGTTGCGTGATTTATGAGAGGCAAAAGAAAATAGGTAAATTTTTATACCTAATCTATTTTTTCACATAATTATGTATAAAATAATGTGTTGATTTTATTTTTGCATAATTGTAATAGGCGTAGTTCACAACCAGTGATCCATCAAGACGTATACAAAGATCACAAAGTGTCTCTAAGATACGCATCCATCACCGCCAATCGCACCATCATCGTATAAGTCTTCTACGCAAAACAAAAAAAGCCTAAAAATATGTTCAAAAGTAGTTCAATCAAGGAAACAATGGACGACACATCAGTTGTGTCTTCATATATGAAAGTGTTCCACCTCAAAAAGCGGACTCGCACTATTTTAAAAACATGATTTTTGGTGCACAACAAGCAAGTTTGTCTAATTATATAATATGTTTTACATTATGATCTCCATATAAAATATGTTTTAATAACTAGCTTTCCTTGAATTATTATATGTAGGGATGAGCATCGAACCACCATTTTCGTATGAAATCAAAAGCAAGTACTTGGAAATTGAGTATAAAGACATGGAAGCTTATGTCAACTTACAAAATGAGAAATGGGAGACATATGGATGTACAATTATGTGCGATGGATGGATCCCAAGCACTAAATTTGAGTATTAATTAATTTCATGGTATATTCAAAATGAAGCACAATTTTTCTCAAATCTGTTGATGCGTTAGATAAGATTAAAGACAACAAATACATATATGGTTTGTTGAAGGACGTTATCAAGGAAGTTAGAGAAGCAAATATGGTTTAAATTGTAACAGATAATGGATCAGCATTTGTGAAAGCGGGAAAGTTGTTGATGAAGAAATACAATTTTTGCATTGACTCCATGCAGCACACAAAGATTGATTTAACGCTGAAGACATTGGTAAAAGGGATAGTGTTGCTCAGTTGATCTAGAATGGTCGAAAGATAACCAACTTCATTACAATCATGGTTGGTTGCTTGCAAAAATGCGACAGATATGTGGTGGAGATATCGTAGCGCCCTGTAGCAACAAGATGGTAACAAACTTATATCGCTTCTTACAAGCCTTTCTAAAAAAAGAAGGGGTTGATTTGAAGAAAGTCTTTATTAGTAATGAATGGTCATCTCACGTTTAGTCGATTAAAGTTGGACATGAGGTTGAAAGACTCATGTTTGATCATCAATATCGTGGAGTATGGAGAAGTTAGTGTCCATTCATGAGGCACTATACACGTAAAGGCTTCACATCATGGATTCGTAAGTCGTCCTTAACCATGTCATTTGTCTACGAAGTTGGATTCGACATCGAAGGCAAATTTAGATCGACTCAAAGCAAGAGGGTGAAACTTATCATCGCAGATCATTGGGATAGAACTCTTAAGCATCATCTTCACGCAAATAGGTAACTAATTAATATCCTCTCGATATTCATTTAATAATTTTATGTTTATATTATTATCGCATACTAATTCTCAATAACTATTGCAAAGATAATCTAAATCGTACCACTACTGCACTGAGTTGGTTCTAACCCTAAGCTACTTCAAGTTGTTCATGATGTTTTTTTAAATTAGATCCTAATGTTGAAGGCCTTTGTAATTTTGGAAACGAGATAAATTAATGAGTTTCTAATTCTAATTAATTGATTCAATTTATTCGATTGATTTTTTATTTTAGATTTTTTGACATTTTGAATTCACAACTTGTGACGCCCCAAAACCCGGGGGTCCGTTGACTACCCGTCAACCTGCGGAAAATCTATACGTCTCGTATTACGAGATGCATATCTGAGTAAAAATGGCCACTTGGGCCCCTTCATCAACATTCATCAAACATATACCCAACTATATTCCAATAGTCCGAGAGTTATTTCATTACTCTTAATACAAATCCATATTAAAATCTATAATTCTAATACATATTATTCCAAAAACCATCAAAGCCACAATCCGGCTTTCTTCAAAACCTCTGTCTCTAGGACGAGCCGTCCCCTCGCACGCTCCCTGTACCTGAAATAATATATTCCCTCGACAGGTAAGCTTAATGCCCGGCAGTGGAACCATCCAAACGGTTACTCTCCACCTAAGCGCATATGCAATGCTCCAATTTAAACACACACTCAAGTAAATACGCGATCCTACTTGAATGTCTGCACGCTCATTCCCATGTCTCGAGCCCTCACCGACTCCCTCACACTCGCTCTAAGCCACGCATGAAAATATCATTTTCAAAACAAAAAATTGTTGTTCTTGAAAATATACTACCGAACGTCAATAAAAAGACGGGACTACCCTCCTGGTACGAACGTATCGCGGCATCTTCCCGAAACAGTCATGGTCCTCATCCGAAATGATCTGTTGAACTGTCTCCCAACCCCATTCTCCGGAAAATCATCCTGTGAAATTATTTTCACAACCATGTTCGTTTTTCTTTCATTTTCATGTCATGCACTCACACTTAAATTCTAGGTTACTCAGTACATATGAAATGCATTATGTCATTTCAATCATTTTTATACAATATATCAATTATGCATATATGCACAAATTACATTCACACCACATGTAATTTAACATTTGATCAACCATCACTCCAAACTAAATTTTTTACTTCGGTTCTATTCAATATTCATCAAACATCACTCCAAATTACCATTTTGAACAATCTCACAATCCTATCTCCAATTTGCCTACACACAATTATATCCCACATAATCGAAGAAATCACAATCTCATATCCAAAGCGTTTATACACACACTATATTCTATATAATTGTGACATCACGCACACATCGCCTTATACATTAACCTATTAATTCCACATAACTCAAGTCATTCTCTTAAACAATTTCTCAATCCATTACACAAAAATTAGTTTGCGTGGCTAATTAACGTACACGGGCAATTCAATTTGAATCACTCAACCAAGTACATTTTCTCACAAAAAATTACGTGATTACTATTCATGTCACTATTCACATGTTACTATTCATGTGTCACTATTCACATGTCACTATTCCCACAAACCCGGATCAAGCTTTTTAAGGCCCCAAATAGGAACAAAGGTCATTCGCCCACTCACCAAACGTCTGCCTCTTGGGCGGAACCGACCCATACTCCATTCTGCCTACACACCAACACACAATTTATTTCATAAATTCATGAACAAACACACCAAAGCTCCTACACAGCCACGACCGGCCAAATGGGCTACAAAATTCTCCAAAATTTCCAACACTGGCCCCAAAAGCCGATCGATCAAACTGGCCTCACGACCTCAAACCAACACAAGCATTTACAAACACTTAAATCGAAAATGAAACCAAAGAGAACAAATCCCTCTACCCTCACCTGAGTTTATCGAAACTCCAACTTTTTTGTGTCCACGCGTAGCTCTCATTGCGTAGATCAATTTTGCCTTCAACCCCGATGAAAACCTATGATCCAATTTTCGTAAATCTAAAAAAAAAAAGCAAAAAGAAGAAAAATAAAAATTAAAATATCTCTCCTCTCTCTCCTCCACGCCCTCTCATTCTCCCAACGAAATGGCCTCCTGCCCTTTTTATGATTTTTTTTTCCTTTTATTACATATTATATTATTATAATATTATTATTATTATTATTATTATTATTATTATTATTATTATTATCATTTCAATACATAAATTATATTATCTTATTCGTAATCGCTTTCTTCCGAAAAATTTTATTTCTTTTCGCTCAATTATTTTAAATGAACTTTAACTGCTTCATTTTCTAACTTCGAGATTTCGTAAAATCTCGCCCTGTGCTCACCTGCGACTTATCACCCGTAAAATCGCAAAACATTCGACCGTCCCGCACTGACGAAACTTTTCGGGTCATTAGATTTCTCATGAGACGGCATTCCAATGGTGAAACTGTCACATCCAAGCATCTGTATATCAAATTTCGATTTTCGAACGAAATTACGATTTTAATTCCTTTTTTCCGTAAATCGAATTTTCTGGGTCTTACACAACTTATACTATTATGATGCAAAAAAAGGGATTCAGATCGGGCAAGAATAACTTCAAAGATCAAAAATATTCCTAGTGAGTGTTAATTCTCATTATACGTAAATTTTATAACTATTTGATTATTATATATTGAATATAAATAATTTTATCAAGTACTGAATTCGCCATTAGATAAATCACACTCCAACATTCATGAGTTTCGCTCTTTAAAGGTTCTTTCCCAAACCGCATCATCTTCAGCTTGTGAAAGAAATCGACATTTGCTCTAATTCATACCAACAAAGAACGCTTGCTTATCCCAGTCTAACACCTATTATATTACAACATGAAACTAAAGATCCTTGATATGGAAGGTAGACTGATAAAGCTTGTAGAAAATAATTTTCGATTTACTTGAAATTTCAGTCGAATGGCGGAAGAATAGAATCAACTATTTGTATCTTCAAGCACCTCTCCATTTAGACGATGAAGACTTTCGGGAATCCCGATCCACGAATTACAAACATGTTCGAGAAGCGTTAAGCACGCTGAGCTGGTTTTATCCGAAGAAGTTCATGAAAGTTTTAGTCAAGACACGAGGAACTCATTTCAACTCCAATGCTATTTCCTCGACCCTTTGATTCATGCGTTAAACATAATAAGAATGCTTTGCCAGATTTCTATTATAAGTGCAGGATGGCTCAAGAGGAAAGAGGGGACCAATGATGGTAGTGATACCCGGAATGATGGGCGGTGATATCGGGCAGATCCACAACAAGTCAATATCCATTGAAAGCCCATTCACTCGGTGAAGATGATTTCACCATGCGTTACTGCGTATGAAGACCATCGCGGCCCAGAGAGCCGACTGTATCGGTCTACGAAAGTCATATGTGAGGAAGACAAACGAATGATGACACCATACACGAGGATTCAAGCCGCCGCTTTGAGTCCACTTAGAGATTGAACTCAATCTCAAAGGATTCATCGAACGAGTGACAACATATTTCCTTTCTTATACACGAGTTATAGTCAACCTCTTCACATCCTTCAAGTTCTATCAGAAAATATTAATGGTTAACTATCTCATGATCCAATAAATGTCATTTCAAATCCACATCAAAATGTGTAAGAAGGATCTCAAGCATACGCGAACCCGACTTCCTATCCATACAGAGTGCCACAAGCGGTAGGAAATAACATATTTATACACGCCAAGATGTTCGAAGCCATAATCAATATTATCGCAACACCTTGTCTTCATCAAGACGATCCCTTCGGCCAAATAATGAATTTGCTCACATCGGCTTTCATTTCATTTAAATGACTATCAAGGATGTATTCCTCGATAAATTATAAATTTAATATCATCTTCAACAAGTGTATATTTGCTTATTTATGCATTTTTTATAGTTCAACAAAGTATTTCCATGAATTTCAAAGTATTTTTGTTAATTTTTGTATTATTGATATTTTTGTCAAAATATCCACCGATATTTTCCGATATTTCCGTAAAATCCAAGTACCGATATATCCGTACTACCGATATTTTATTCCCTTACTTATCGCTGATCGAATATATTTTACTCATTTGTATCGCTCTTACACAAATAAACATCGTACCACGACGATGATAAACAAATGTCACACCAAGACGATAACAACCAAACACCGCATCAAAACGACGACAATCACATGCTACACCAAGACAACTACTAAAACATGAAAAAAAGAAAACAAATAAAAATCAAGATCTTGTGAAATAATCACTTTATTGTTGAAGAAAACTATGAAAAGATGTATAGAGGTGATGATTTAGGGTTAAGAATAGCCAAAAAAATCATCCTTCACCGTCCTTAAACGAGCATTGATTGACAGAGAAAAAGTTGGAAAGGAGGGTTTTTTTACATTAAAAAAAATCTCCTAGACCATAGGTTATTCCTAACTAAAGTTCATAATTATTGACTAGGTAGTGGGTCTTTTGATTTTTTTAAAACTAATTGAATTTGAATGAAAGTCTACAGCTTAAATTATGGAAACTTCATTAAAGTAGAAAAGAAAAGTTTGTAATTATTAATTAGGTAGTGGGTCGTTTGATTTTTTTTTTTTTTTAATTAATTGAATTTTAACGATATTTCATTTAAAAAGAAGAAGAAGAAGAAGAGTAGTGCAATAAAAAACAGAGGAAGGGAGATGACAAAGAGCCTGAATATTAAAATGGTGAAGCAGGGTTTGCCGTCTCTTGAAAATTCAAACTCAAACTCCAATCAAAGCTTGTAGATCTCCATCTCCATGACATGTACAAATGATTTTTTTTTTTTCCTTTTTTTTTTTTTTTTTTATGACAGAAAATGAATAAGTTAATAAATACCCCCAACAAAACAACAAATTAAGAAACCCTTGTTTCTTCTCTGTTATATGGTTTAAAAAAACCTTAATAAAAACATCACATCTTCCAAAAATACGCCACCCCAACAACTTGAATATGCTCTCCTTCGTCTCTTCCAAAAAAAACATCATCCCTAATTTCATTATTTTAATGGTATGTCTCTGTCACCACCCTCCAACATCTTCTTCCTCTTTGGTGGTCAATGATCAAACAGAGTAAGTACTCCAACGCCTTCTCTCTCTCTTTTCATTTTCATTTTCATTCCTTCTTTTTTTTTCCCGGAAAATGACCATTGAAGAACAACCTGAGCCAAACCCCACCTCCGATCACATCCTGGATTGGCTGGAGGATTCCGTTTCGTTTCTCCCATCGTCTCGGACGATCCCTACGGGCCCTGGCGACATCGGATGCTATCAATGGTGGATCAGACCAGATTTACTTGTAAAGTGTTAATTCGACTGACTGCAACTCTGTTCCCGTCGCCCTGTTTTAACCTCCCTGATCCTGCCTCCAACCGTCTGGATTCGGTCCAAGAAGAGAATCGCTGGACGGACCCGCTCCCGGAGAGGCCTGTAATCGTCGGAGGAAGAGTCAGGGCGATGTGGGTGAGGAGGCCGTGGCAGGGAAGAAATCGGTTGGAAGCAAGAAAGGGGCGGGTAAGACTACCACAGGGAATAACTGTAATAACGGTAACAACAGCAAGGAAGGGAGGTGGGCTGAGCAGCTGCTCAACCCCTGCGCCGCCGCCGTCACCGCCGGAAATCTGTCACGTGTCCAGCACCTGCTGTATGTTCTCCATGAGCTGGCCTCCCCCACCGGCGACGCCAATCACCGGCTGGCCGATCACGGCCTGAGAGCTCTGTCTCACCATTTATCCTCCTCTGTTTCAGTATGGCCCATCACTTTTTCTTCCACAGAGCCGAGATTCTTCCAGAGATCCCTTCTCAAATTCTATGAGGTCAGTCCCTGGTTCGTCTTCCCCAACAACATATCAAACACTTCCATCCTCCAGATTCTTAATTTGGCGCCATCCCAGTTGAGGAATCTTCACATCCTTGACATTGGAGTCTCCCATGGGGTCCAATGGCCGACCCTGCTGGAGGCCCTGACTCGCCGGTCCGGCGGTCCTCCGCCACTCGTCCGCCTGACAGTCGTCGCCGGCATAGACGCCGATCAGAACTCCGATACCCCGTTTTCAGTGCCTCCGCCGGGGGACAACTTCTCGGCCAGGCTCCTCTCCTTTGCCAAGTCCATGAACATCAACCTGCAGATCAACAAACTTGACAACCACCCATTACAAAACCTTACTCCCAATCTCATCAACACCTCCCCTGATGAAATCCTGATCGTTTCCGCTCAATTCAGGCTGCACCATTTGAATCATAACTCCCCAGATGAGAGAACAGAGTTCTTGAAGGTACTGAGGAAGATGGAGCCAGAAGCTGTTATTCTCACTGAAAACAACATGAATTGCAGCTGCAGCAACTGTGGAGATTTCTCAACTGGATTCTCCAGGAGGATAGATTACTTATGGAAGTTCCTGGACTCGACCAGCGCGGCGTTCAAGGGCCGGGAGAGCGAAGAGAGGAGGGTGATGGAAGGAGAGGCAGCCAAGGCATTGACTAACCCAGGAGAAATGAATGAAGGTAAAGAGAAATGGTGTGAGAGAATGCGAGGCGTCGGGTTTTCAGGCGAGGCGTTTGGGGAGGACACCATTGATGGAGCTCGAGCTTTGTTGAGGAAGTATGACGGTAACTGGGAAATGAGGATAGAAGAAAAGGATGGGTGTGTAGGGTTGTGGTGGAAAGGGCAACCTGTCTCCTTTTCTTCACTCTGGAGGCTGGAGGATACCAAACCAAATAACAGTTAGACAAAAAAAAATGGTTATTGCATTCCATTACTACTAGGACATAAACAGGAAAGAATGCCGTCAAACATGCAGGTGAGATGGTTAAGGTCTTTTCTAATTGAAATAGTTGGATCCCTTCTAACTGAGATAGTTGGATCTCTTCTAGCTAAATCAATTATCTCAAGTTCTGAGATGGTTGGGTCCCTCCTAGCTTAACCAGTCATCTCGATTTCTGAGATTATTGGGATTTCTCCTAGCTTAACCAATGGTCTCAAGTTCGAGCCTAAGAATGCAGTTGTATTCTATAATAAAGCTTTACTACCCTTATGGAGCCCTAATAATCTCTCTTTGCTTATATGAGGATTAGTTTTGGTATAATATGACTTAAAGATGCCTTCGCACACGGATCCGCTCAGAACAACTCATGGTCTAACCCAAAAAAAAAAAAAGAACAGGAAAGACTGGATCTCAACTGTATTCTTGCTAGTTGCTTGATTTTGTTCAGCAGCTCAACTTTAATCAACCAGAGAATTCTACATTTGGTTCAATTTGATCCATTGTTTACTGTACAACTATCCCAGTGTTATTTACAACATTTCAAGTTTTTGATCTTTTTTCTGTACCTGATCTGGCATAAAATTGGTAAAAACTTCCTTCCAATATCCACAAAAGTTCAGTATCAGCCTCTAAGAATGAGATCATTTCTTTCCATATCAAGTTCTTGACCCAAAATGTTGAAGAAGCTTTAAGGCTGCTTCAATTGTAACCCCAGAATCTGACTAGAGAAATAACCAACAGAAGGAAAGCAGCAAATTCTGTGTTCCTCAAGAATTATATATCCTCACCGATCGTCGGACTGTCTGTCTACAAACCGGACATTTAGGCGACGTCTCGTTCTCAACTGTTCGAGCACAGCGTTGGCAACATACGAGATGCCCGCAGGGAATGAATGCAGACCTCTTTCTGTTCGTCAGGCAGATGACACACAGCTCCCCGTTCGGAACTTCTCCGGTTTCATCTTCCTCTGGAATGGGGGAATCAGCAGCAGTAGCAGCTTCGCTTTGCCTGACCCTTCTTTGTTGCTTCCACTCATTGTATCTATTCCAGTTCCTTGAAGACAAACGAAATTGAATGAGATTCAAACTAAATTCATCCGCTCAACCATTGTCGAGTTAGAAACATATTGATTTTGAGAATATATTCCAAGTTACAATACCTCACAACAGCATAGCCAAGAACACCAATAGAAACTGAACCAAGAATGACGACACTCCAAAATAGTACTTTTGACCTAAAGGCAAGATCCGTCACCATCTGGTCCTTAGTCATCTCAGACCTGAAGAAGCACACAAACATAGAGTTATTGCAGAGAGAGAGGGCACCATAAGAATAAGAGAGTATAATTGTTGTGTCCCACATTGCCTAGAGAGAGAAAGGTTAAGTAAGATCCATATATGTAAGACTTTAACTCAACGCTATTAAGGCCTTAGGTAAAACCAGAGCGAGCTAGTAGGAAATCGTGTGTGCACTAACCGGACAATATCGGGTGAAGAGTTGGGTCGTTACAAATGATATCAGAGTGTGACTCTCTAGCTGGAATTTTGCCAGCAAGAACGCTGGCCCCTAAGGGGAGTGGATTGTGGTGTCTCAAATCACCTATAAAGAGGAAGGTTAAGGTCTAAATATGTTAGACTTTAACTCAACACTATCAAGGCATTTTCTTAAGGGCGTAAGCCTAACAGAGAAGCCTAACCGGGGTGGGTTGGTGGGATGCTATGTCTACATCACTATAGCCCTGAACCGGACAATATCGAGTGAAGAGTTGGGTTGTTACAATAATGCTGCCTAACAACAAAGAACAATAGTTTTTGTTTTTTTATCAATGTTATTACAGGGAATCAAACATGAAACTCTACCAACCACTTGTCTCTTGAGTCGAGTCTAGAGTGCTTTAAAACCCAAAAAGGGAATTGGGAGCTTAGCCGAGGTGGGAAGTAGAATCAGTAAAACAGAGAACACGAGAACCTGTACATGAATATACTTGTGTATGTATAGAGAAAAATATGTTTCAACAATTATAGATGTTACCTACTATTGACAATCAGAACATAATGCCCAGTGGCAGACATTCAAAGAGCAACACAAATCAAATTTAATGGCTCTAGATAGGACCAAATGACAACCCTATTACAGGATATCCATTATCTTTTGACCCATCAAATCAAATGCTGATAGCCACCCAACTTCATTCCGATAGTCCTACGTGTACCAGAAAAATGTGGAAATAAAAACCTAAATGAAAGCTTTCAGAACAACTCTCTTACAGGAAATAAGGAAGATTCTTGCATGATTTGATCTCAGGAATTCCATTCTTTAAACTGCAAATGCCAACTGCAGTTATCTCCTTCCCTAAGGGCAGAATTTTCTCTTCATCCAGAATGCCAACCTTAAGAAAAGCAAAAATAGTCTATATCAACTATCTGTTATAAGCAAAGCATATATAAAGGCAAAAGGATACGAAGAGGGAGAGAAAGGGGGGAAAATGGGCAGAGAGAGAGAGAGAATTTTTCAGCTTCAAGATAAAAACAGTTAGTTTTTCAGACTCACGGGATAGTCATGACCAAAAAGTGCTTGCAGGTATGTATAAGGACAAGCATTAACAGGCAGTAATTGATGATAAACTGTTGTAAGAGGTAAGGGATGTCTTGAGCCATCCATATTCACAATGAGATCATCAGATTGTGGCCACAGACCACCTTCAACAAGAACAAAAGGAACCTGTAAGGAAAGAAATAAACGAGCAAGTCATCGTAAGTCTCGCTTCTATTCACCAAACCATGATGAAGTAAAGGTTAGCCTGAAATGCTTGAAATATAGAATCAAGGGTTGCACAGCTTGAGAGATAAAAGCATGGAATAATGTAAAAATGGAGAAAAAAATTAAAATTAATATCTAAAAGAAAAGGATTAAAAGCAAGAATAAAAATGTCTATGACCTAGAGAGAGCTCAACTGAAGAGCTAGCTCAGTGGTAAAGAGTTGGGGTGGACATAAGGAGGGGACCAAGTTCAAGTCCTAGTGCAGACAAAGAATGAAATATATATATATATATATATATTTATATTTACATGTCAAAAAAATATATATAGTAGAGCATTGCCTTAGACTTCAACTGAAGGCATATTTAAGTTTTAATGAACACTCTCAAGAATAACTCAGACCATTCAAACACATCTTAAAAGTCGTCCTATTTTTGACATCACAAATCGGGATATAGAAAGCTATCCTAAATCTTTGGCAAAAAACAAAAACCAATAAAACAATGTCAGATGGAATTGCTTGCAAAACATAATCTTATCAATATGTATAGACATATCAAACTGAAAGTTTCAGGATAAACAAAAAAAAAGCTTGAAAATCTTGCTTTTGAATGCTACTACTAAAGACAAATAGTTTTTATACACAATAATCATAAAATCTCTTAGTCTGTCAGTTAAGATATCCACAAAACTGAAGAAGCAGATGGTTTGATGAATATACCGTTCTTAACGAGGTAGATTCTTGTTCTTTCCAGGATCTTGAAAATAAAGAGCGTATACCAGAACTCCATGTAAAAAGACCCTTCCACTCACTGTATATACACTGCCAATATGTAACCACATAATTATAAGGGGTGTTCATCAAAAGTGAAACACAAATTAATGGAATATTTAGATACACAGATAAAGTTCAAATTTGCAAAGTTCTATTCCATAGGCAAATCAATTGATTGATGTTGTTTACTCTTCTTTGATCAATTCGTCATAGAAAACTAATTTTGGGGGATAACAACATTACTTTAATTAGTGATTCCACATTTAAAGAGCTCTAAATTATCGCAGGTAGAAAATTGTATATTACTACCGCTAGATTCCATCAAAAGAAGTCCAATTCTCGCTCAACTTTCCCTCAGTTTTCTCGACAACCAAACATAATGTTAACCTTTGATGCAAAATAATGGTTATACAAGACTATCGCTACGATTTCACTTAAACAAGATCATTTCCGCTTAAGGAAGGTGACAATACCAATATTTCTCTGCAGAAATTCCATTCCCATTTTCGTTTCCTCAGTTTTCTTGGCAACCAAACGGAAATAAACCTAGCAAAACTTGCAAACATACCCTTTGCATACGCTGCAAGATGACGCCTTCTTCCCCTGTTTCGTGAGATACCAGAAGATTGGGCCGCGAGCTCTTCCAGTTGCAATCAGTGACCGATTTGGCATCGACGACGCCGCGGACGACAACGAGCAATCCATCGGACGACGTAGAATGCTCGGATTCATCGTCTCTATCAGCAGACAGAAGTGATCGGAGATCGGAGACTCGGCAAGACGGAGACTGACCGATTTGGCGGAGGGCGGAGGAGGTAGATGAGAGCCGGACGAAACTGCGAACGGCGACATAGGCTAGGGTTAGGCCAAGAAAGGCCCCATCGGCGGCTAGAGCTATTTGGGAGAGGAGCGCCGCCGCTGCTTGGTCGTTAGCGGACATTTCCGGCAGAGAAAGGCGGTTTAGCGTCGGTGAAGTTGCAGAACAGCAGCGGGATAATTGATAAAGTCCAGACTTTTTTATAGATACCGAAAACGGCGTCGTTTTAATGTATCGTTTTCGCATCCTTAGCTTCCATAAAACGCAGCGTTTCATGCTTTGTAGCTGTCCCTCATAGACGTGGTTCAAAGAAGCATTGTTTTCATTATTTTAATTTCTCAAGAATCCATCGTTTCTTGCTTCCACTCTAAGCTCATTTTAAAATTGTAAAATCACTTTTTAAAAAATTTAATTAAATTAAAAAAAAATCATTTATAATTAAATGAAATCATTTTTTTTTGTCATATATAAAATTAATTAAAAATATGGATATAACAATACGCAGACCGGTCACTATTAAAATAGGCAAAAGGCATAGAGGAAGGGTTCGAGATTCGAGTCGCAATGGGAATAGCTTAATACCTTGAAAGTTAAAACAAGAGTATATTCAAAAAATAAAAAAGAATACTTAAACCGACCGAAACTCTTAGGTATAGCTTAATGGGTTTAAGGTCTCGATGTTTAACCCAATTATCACTCGTTTGTGTCCCCATAAGGCTATTGGAAGCTTACTCGATTGTTAACTTTAAGGTTTCGTAAAATTAGTCGAGGTGCACGTAAGGTGTGTTACAGGCGATCGCAAATACATGGAAACAAAAACCAAAAATGAAGAGGAAGAGAAGAAAATTACGAAGAAAAATTTTGATAAGGAAAAAAAAAAACCGAGTCTTAGTCAAAGATCGAAGATGCAGAGTCTTGTGAGGAGTCACGATCTCCTTAAAACATATTTGTCGACTCCTTTAGTGCTTAGAGAATATCACACCGACGTCTATCTCTGAGGATGAAATTAACGACTTGATGAATAGTCGGCAAAGCACTTTGCACCACTTCGACGAACTAGAACAGATTTGCTCTATCACTGAGTTGCATTACCGATGAGCGGGACAAGGAAGAATACAACTTTGGGTTGTGTAAAGTTCTGAGATTGTTTTTTCCAAAGAAGATGAACAAAAGAACAAAAGAACAATGAAGCTCTTACCTTTTCAAGTTCAACGGTTGGTTGGAGGATTTAAACAACTCATAAAAGGTAATAAAGGATTTTAATTCCTTTATCCAACCAATTGTTTCAAAATAAAATCAATTTCATTCAAGATAAAACCGGATAAAGATCCATAAGGTGATCAAAACATTCACGATTATCCAAACAAGGCTTAGCTCAAGTGATAAAGGTGTTGGATGGGAAACGAGAGGTTGGAAGCTTGAATCTTTATAAGAACATAATATCAAAACGCGATATGTAAAATGAATAGATGTCAGAAAACAAAAAAAAAAACTAAAACAGGACCATCGAATTATGAAATGAACAACATGTAGAGTTTTACAACACATTTTTGTAATTACAATGCAATTTTGTTTTTATGAATTGGAACAACCCAAAGCAAAAGACTTGATCAATTCATTTAGCCGATCAGGCGAGTCGATGTTTGAAGCATGCCCTGTGTCCTTCAATATTTCCAGCTTTGCCTTTTGACCAAAGTGCCTGCATTCACAACATGTTTTTAGAAAACACTTCCAAAAAACAGTCAACAACTTGTTTTAAAAAAAATAACTATAAATACAAAAAAAAAATAATAATAATAATTTTTTATATTTATATATTATTTATTTGTATCTTTATATACCTTTGTAGTTGGAGAGCTAGTAAGGGTGGAAATACATTGTCCTTGTCACCCCAAATGAGCATTGTTTCCTTCACCCACAACAAACAAACCTCCGATTGTGATAAATAAAACAAATAATCATGCTTTTAAAAAAAAATATATCTAACTAACACATCATGTCTAGTTCAAGCAATATTCTGAAAACCAGACCAGATCGACCGGTCGAACAATTGACCAACCATAAAACCGGTATGGTTCAATGAAAAAACCGATTATGAATCGAACCGGATGAGAACCGACTGGCCGAACCGGGTGAATCGGATAAATCTACGCCGCCTCCCACAATTGCCAAAGCAAACGCCATTTTGATGATTTTTATATCAAACAATGGGCCGTTTACTCCTGTGATTGTAAGGCCAGAGGTTGGGCTTGTAACTAAAGAAAAATTCGCTTAACATCAAGGGTCTGTGGATTCGAATATGTATTATAAGCTTACAGCGAACCACTCTATTACCGTATTACTGCGATTATTTATTTATTTGTATGTTAACAAAATTATATATTACTACTAATTAAGATATATTTATATAAATAAGTTTCTTTCATTTTTAATATGTTTTCATATTTTAAACAGCTGAGATATATATATATATATATATATATATATATATATATATATATATATTTAAAATAAATTTTTAAAATACTTTATTTATATAAAAAGTAATAAATAATATCTTAAATATTATTAATTATATATTTTAAAATTTAAATAAAATATATAAATTTAAATAAAATCATAAATATTATTAATTATATATTTTAAAATTTAAATAAAATATATATAATATATTTATTACGTCACCGGTTCAACTTCAGTTCGACCGCCGATCCGACCAGTAAATCATGAACCAGTAACTTTTCTGGTTCATTCACCGATCCGGTTTTTACAACATTGGGTTCAAGTAAAAGAAAAGTGTTTATCATTAAAATAGGCAAAGGGTATAGGGATGGGGGTCTAAGGTTCGAGTTCCAGTGAAAACAGATTATTCAAAAAAAACATTTAATTATATATATAAAGTCTCTGGTCTATCCCTGCATGTGTAAGATGTAACAAATTATATGTGAAAATAAGTGTGATTATAAAAAGTTTTGATGCAAATTCCTGTATGTGAAATGACAAAAAAGGCAATCAAGGCTACTAATTAAAGCTTTCATTTAATGTACAATTATATATATTTCGAAGGTTTTGATATTGAGTTGTCCCTAATTTAATTGAAAATTTATAAGATGCATTTAATAGCATGTAGGGGTATAGTCCAATCGAGTTGATACAAAGTCAAGCTTCAATTCAACTTGATTAAAAAAACTCAAAGCTCGAACTTAATCGAGCTTTTTTCTTCATATGTTTGAAACTTGACTCGAAAAATAGTCAAGTTACTCGAACTCAACTCAACAAAGCTTGAATTAATTAAAAATTAATAAATAATTATACTCGAACTCGACTCGAGTTCAACTCCATTAATAAAATAGTAAAGCTCGATTCAGCTCACGATCAGTTCAAGTTAGGTTTTTTCTGAACAACATAAAAAACACTAAATTTAAATAACAAATAAGATTTTTTAGAAAACATATTTTTTGCGTTCTTTGTGTTTTTAAAAACTGTTCTCAAAAATAATAACCAAACAAACCTTTAGCGATGTGAATTTTTTAAATAAAATCTAATAATTCTTATCCTTTTTCTTACCTGGGTGGGAATGGGAATGTCTGGGTCAGCCTTCTGGGCCAGCAAGTGCTCAAGCAGCTCCAACCTCTCCTTTTTGTAATACTTGCACATTGCCTAAGGAGTCACAACCCATTTCAGATATTAGGGACAAATCTGCTTTTTTTTTTTTTTTTACCATATATTTTCACATGAAAATGAAATATTGGATACTAGAAATGGAAAAAAAATTACATGTAACATCTTACACATAAGATTAGATATCATTAAATTAAGAGTGTCATTGTCAATTTCAATAAATAATAAAACTCTTATTTTTTTTTTTTTTTTTACAAATTATGTAACATGCTTTACATATAAGTTTAAATTTGTGCTTAAATACCATCGAATATATAAAAAGCATGATTGCGCCTCTCCTATCTTAACTCCAAGGGGTCTCTGGGTTCGAGCCTTGTGAATCGCACTAGCGTTATATTGCCAAGAGACTTTATCGTTCTTACGATCCCTCTCAGCCATATCATCATATTAATTTACGCTGCAATACGACTTAAAAACGCTCACTTTTTATACAGACGGACTACCTCAGACACCATATGTTTTTACCAAAAAATTTGTGCTTAAAAATCTTAACATCATCCTTAAGAATCCTGACCTTGATTATTTTGTATTTGCATTGATTTTAAGAAGTGTGTTTAATCTAAAAAGCCATTTTTAAAAAACATAAAATTCTTGGTAAAATTTAGAAAATACAGTTTTGAAAAATTACTTACAATATTAAAAAAAATATATTATAGATGATTCTTCTAAAATCAATTTCAAGTAGAAAATTTGTCAAATCAATTTTTGGGCTTGTTTTGAAAAACATGAAGAATACTAAAAATTTGTTTGGTTCTCATTTTTCGTGTTCTATAAAACAGGAAGAACGTCAAATTGACTGAGAATATCAAAATAGTGCTCTTTTGTGTTTTCAAAAAAATTGTTTTCTAAAACAGTTTTCTTAGTGTTTCCTAAATTTTGTAGGATGTCTAGTTTTTCTTTAAAAAAAAAATACTTTTTAGGTTACAAACTTCATGTCATTAACTTTATAACAAAAATTTTAAATTATTCATAAATATACAACTCCAACTATGCATATCACTCTTGGAGATATATCATTTATAAAAGTGGAGCCTGACCATATGCTTAGCCATCGCAGGCCTAATTTTTTAAATTTTTACCACACTCGTGCTAATCTTCACACGCTTCGAGAGGTTTCATAAAAAGTAGTTCTCTCACAAAACACACAGATTCTTAATACTAACTGATGCACTACTTGCTGTTTATAAGCAGCACTTTAACATTAACTTGAAAATATAAAATTATTAATATCAAAATCTTAGTTGTAAGATTTCAATATGCCGTTTTTTTTTTAATAATTTTGAAAATATGTAATTATTAATATCAATATCTTATTTTCAAGGTTTTGATATGCCTTATCTATTTATTAAATTTTTTTCTCAATATATTATTTATAATTGAATTGCATTAATTTCGAAATAAAAGGTTGTAAGGCAAGGCAGGAGCAACTCACATCTATTAAGCGTTGAAGGAAAAAGTCAGGGACCCATCGGAAAGGATCAAACTTGTATATAGTCAGATTTATCAGTCGCCGGAGATTCTCTGGATTCTCCGGCAGGAAAATCTCAGTCACATTCCGCCCAAGATTCCCCAAATGCTCCGTTTTCTGATTCTCCGTACACCCGATTCCGCAGCTCGCAATCGCAACCCTCTCCACCATTTCCGGCCACATCTCAGCCATCCGATACGCCACGTAGCCGCCGTAACTGATGCCGAACACGGTGTACCTCCCCACACCCAATCTTTTCAGCCCCTCGACGACGCACCTCGCCTGAAACCGCTCGCTCCGGTCGTGCCGGAGAGTGTGCGATTTCCCGAAGAAGAGAAGATCGGGGATGTAGAGATTGAAGGATAGGGAGAGGGGGCCGGCGAGCCGGAGGAACTGGAGCCGGGAGTTGCCGCCGAAGCCGTGGACGAGGACGAGGTCGGGGCGGCTGAATCGGCGGTGGGCGGAGGCCCAGAAGTGGACGGTGGTGTCGCCGTCGAGTTCGACGGTGGTGGGGGAGAGGCCGAGGGATAGGAAGTACAGAGAGAGGCAGTGGTCGATGAGGGTGACGATGATCGGGCAGCGGAGGAGGTGGGAGGGAACGGAGGAGGCGCGGCGGAGGATGGTGGCGATGAAGCGGAGGACGGCGGCAATGGCGGAGATGTAGAAGGAGAGAAGGCGCCAGGGGCGGAGAGAAGCCATGGAATGGAGTGGAGGTGTCTGTTTTTTTTTTTGGTAGTTCTCCTTATGGTTGGAGACTTCATCGTAGGGGCATTTTCGGAATCATAATGAGATTTTCGTTACACTTGACTTGAGGATAGGGGCATTTTCGGAATTACAACGAGATTTTCCATACACTAGGAGACTTGGAGTTGATGACAGGGGTGTTGAATTTCAGTCACGTGAGCCCACAATGTGTTTCGTATTTAAACTAATTTTTGCAACTAGTTTGCCTTATCTTCCATTAGGAAATGTTTTGTTCGATTTTTTAAAATGTTATTGAAAATATAAAAAAAAACATAATACATGTGTTTTTTAAAAACTCTTTTTTATTTTTTTGAAAAGAAAATAATTTTATTAATTCAAACTAGTAATACATCTTGATGATGTTTCAACCTGACTCGCCTGGTGACGTAGGGGTCGCTGGGTCGCACTTCGACCGGCTGGCTGGCCGGTCTGCATGCCCCTGGGACGCTCTGGCCGGCGCAGATCAGCCATAGCCGGGCTTGCAAGACTGAATGCGGCACCTCCGCAAAAGGAACCAAAGAAGCAAGCGGCCGACGAGTGTTTCGCTCGCAATAAGCCTAACGCTCTGCTCGGCTTCTCGAGTTAAAGATAAACCGGCCAGTACGAATGTTTGTACGCCTACCGGCTGCTACCCCAGATTAGAGTGAAGGCATGTTTTTCCTAATCACGCGATAAGTGATTCTCTCGCGTAATTTTCTTTCCGTGACATCAGTGATAATTGAAAATAGTTATCGAATTATCCTATTTCCTTTATCGTGATTGCTTGATTTACGTGATAAGTAGTTATTGAGAATTATCCTACTTCCTTATTGGTGATTATTTGATTTACGCGATACAATTATCGGTAATTATCCTACTTTCCTTATCGATGAATTTATTGGATGATATGATAAAGATATTATCGGGGATTATCCTACTTTATTAGTGATTTAATCTAATTTGCACGTGGGCCTCCCAATACCCATGTTACTCCGCCGGTCGTTTTCTTGACCGCTGCCGCCAGCGCCGGGCCTGGTTTTATCGTACTTACTTCTTCGCCCCGAGCGGGCTCACGTGCCTTTTCAAACTCCATCGCTGCCCCCACCCCCTGCGGCACCCGTGCACATGGGCAAGGGCTATAACGCCAGATCGCGTGTGATCATGTGTTAACCTCAGTGGCTAGATCAAGTATAGCTTTCGGCCGGCCATATGTCTTTGCGGATAACGACGACTTTTCTGTCAGCTTATTTCTTCCAATTCTTTCACTTTTATAAGTTCGAAATATCCTCTAATCACTGCCTTGTGTTCCCTTAGTCCGGAAGCTTTTTCTTTGCTTTTTAGTGAGTTCGGACTTCCCTTTCCCTTAGTATTCCGTCTGAACCTTCTATGCAGAGTCCTTTTTCGGTGTTTTGCTTGAAATAGAATTTTTTTTTTTTTTTTTTTTTTTGGCTTGGGACCTAGGATATATAGTAAATTTTTCTTAATGAATATTCATTTTTCACCACTTTCGCCTCTACTTCAGACTCTTCGGCGCTGCTTCACAGATAAACCTAATGGCCCGACCAAAGGCCCGAGTTGAGTAGCTGAGTTCTTCAAACTCAGGGTCAAACAGGTTCCAGTGGGTCACGCCTTCGAGCCGAACTAACTCGGGTCAAGTAAGGCCCGAGGGAGTAGATGAGCTCTTTTCAATCTCAGCCACAGCCCCGCCAGGCCTTCCCCGAGTCAAGAGTTCTGCAAATCCAATCACCGAGGCTCTGTTACACCGCGGGTCGCATGGCCCGCCAGACTGCCGCCGGGCTTCGAGCTACTTCGCTCGGGTCGCATGGCTTGTTTGGGGATCGAGCCACTAGGCTCCTAAGCTACTGGCCCATGAAATGCTTAGACTGTTACCGCCCAGCTACTTCGCTCCATGGTTGCTCTCACCTGCCGGATCGAGTCAGCCGGGTTCTCGAGCTACTTGGCTCCGCGGGCTCCACGGCCTGCTTCGACCGGAAGCCGCCAGGGCTCCCGGGAAGCTATCGTCTCGTAAGGCCATATTACTGCTTGACTGGCGCTGGCTGAAGCACGAGCTACTTCGTTCGCGGACTACATGGCCTCGTTAGATCGAAGTTGCCGGGCTCGAGCCACGGCTCCGTGGTCAGATGGCCACTGCTTCGGGATTGGTTACCGGGCCGAGCTACTTTGGCTCGCGGCTACACGCCATTTCGACCGAAGCACCGGGCTCTGAGCTACTCGGGCTCGCGGGCCGCATGGCTCGCTTAAACCGGAGTCTGAGCCCGAAAGGTTTGAGGCCTGCAAATACCACCAGCTTTAGTTCCACTTTAGGCCGTGGGTGTGAGCAAAGTAGTTGAACTCGCAACCGAGCTAATGAACGCGCCAGGCCTCAGGCCAAAGCCCTGAGGCGACCGACTTTAGGTTTCACGGCCCGCAGTAGTAGTCGAACTCATTAAACCTGAGCTACTTAGGTTCGGCCAGGCTCAACAAAAGTCCAGTTGAACTGACTCTAGGGCTTGGCTGGCGCTGTGCAAAGCGGTCGAATCCCGCCAACCGGAAGCATCGGGCTCCCGCGCCGAGGCTCGCGTCAAAAGCCCGAGTCGAACCGACTTCTTGCCGCTGGCCCGTGGCGCATTAGTCGAACTCGCCAACCGAGATATCGCCCCGGCGCTGAGGCCATGGGCCGAAAAGCCCGAAATAACTAACTCTCTGGGCCGCATGGCCCGTGCAGAGTAGTCGAATCCTCGCTGAACCGAGCTACTGGCTCCTCGAAAGCACCGAGGCCTTGCGGGTCGTTCGTGAGCTTATATGATTATTAGGCCGACGGCCTGCAGAGTCGAACTCGGCCAAACTTAAGTTATCGGGTCGAGCGCCGAGGCTTTCAGGTCAAAGCCCGAGTTGAATCGACTTTAGGTCATGCGCGTGGAGCAAAAGCAGGGCACGCTATCGAACTCAAACCGAGCTACAGCCCGAAAGTAAGCCGAGGCCTTGCGGGTCGAAAAGCCCGAGCCGACCGACTTTAGGGCCGCGACGGTTTCGTATGCAGTGGCCGAACTCGCCAAACCGAGCTACTCGGGCTCAGCGCCGAGGCCTGCGGGTCGAAAAGCTTGAGCCGATCTCGACTTCAGCCGCGCTGCCCCATATCACTTAACTCGCCAAATCGAGCCATCGGGCTCGGCCGAGCCCTGGGTGGCTAAAAGCGAACTAATCGACTACTGCGGTGGTTTCTCAGGCAGAGTAGTCGACCTCACAACCGAGCTACTGGCCCAAGCGCTAAGGCCTTTGCGGGTCAAAGCCTGCCGATTCGACTTCAGCCGCACGGCCTGGCGGGTAGAGAAGCCTAACTCGCCAACCGGAAGCACGACTACGCGCCGAGGCCCTCAGCGGCTCAAAAGCCCGACCAATCGACTTTAGTTACGGTCATAGAGTAGCTCTAACTCTGGCCAAACTGAGCTACACGGCCCCGCGCCGAGGCTCATGGCCGAAAAGCCCAATGAATCCACTCTAGGCTGCTGGGCTCGTGGTAGAGTAGTCGAACTCACAAACTAAGCTATGGGCTTTTCTGAGGCTCAATAAGTTCTCGAATGATTCGACTCTTAGCCGCATTTCTGCCTGTGTAGGTAGCCGAACTCACAACCTGAATTCACTGGCCCGCCTGCCGCCACTTCACTCGACATTTTTCTTATGGGTGGAGGAGCTCCCTTCTCGATATGAGAGCTTCGCCATTAATGGTATTTCTCCGTCATGGCACTCAACCATGCTTGCTTGAGGATTTTTAGAGATGGAAAACATCAAGTCTTTCGACTGCACCCCTAATCCAGCAATGAATGCGGTGATCACGAACTTTTCGTCAGGTATATCTACTCTTCAGACTCACAATAACCTTTGAACATGGGACCGTGCTCTCCGTGAGCTCTAATGATGGTCAATAATAGATGGTACTGGCTTTCTACACGCCTCGTCTAACTGGCAGAGACTAACGCAATGGATAAACAACGAGGAGATTGATGAAGGCGAAGCCTCGTTAAACCAGCCATGGTCAGGCCTTTAATGTGATAGCGAAAGCTCGTGATCTCACATGGTCTTGATACCTATGCAACTCCATTTGGTTTTGTAAGCGTTGAGACGATCGACCTGGGATCTCCGACACCGTCAAATGTCTCCCACTAAGGCATCCCGAATTTTGGCCGGAAGAGAAGTGAAGCACCCTGGCCGTGAAGGGTGACTAACTGGCTGCACTCAATGTATCCACAAAGGTCGTGAGCGGCCAAGCCCTCTTACTCAATCTCCTTCACACCTACCGAGCTCTCACGAGCCTCAACCTCCCTGCCCACGATTACTCTCCCGCCCTTTCACGAGGGTGACGTAGCCTTCGCTCCCAACATGCCCTCCGAGTGTCGTCACATCTCCCTCCAGGCCACCAAGGGTCCATGCCCCCGGCTCCTACTGGACTCTCGTCATTTCAAGACTCGGGAATGTCGAGATTGTGGCCGGCTTCTTCATGAGAGTAAGCTCAGGCCTCCAGCTACCAGGCTTCCCGCGGCGCCAGATCCGCCTCGCAGTCAGTTCTAACTCTCCTACCGTGCTGCCAGGAGCGAGCGCTCCACCTCGCTCAGGTTTCGGGCTTCAGATTGCTTCTAACTCGTTAGGAGGTCTCGTCGCTCGCGCGCCCGGGCTGATCCCGCATCGCTGGTGGATCGCGCATTCTACTCGCGTTCGCCGATACCATTAAGAATCGGTAAAATCAGTCTTTATTTATCAAGGAACCGCCGCTCTCGCAAACGCGCGCGCCAACCGATGATGCTTTTTCAACCTGACCGGGCTGTAGCCGTGTGGGGGTCGCCAGTCGCACTGGATCGTCATCGGGCCGGTTTGCGGTGCCCTCTCGATCGTCTGTATCGGCGGACCGCCGCGCCGGTCTCTGCGCGACTGGATGCAGACTCTCCGCAAAAAGAACCGTAGAAGAGCTAAGGGGCCTACGAGGGTTTTCGTCAGGGTCAGCTTCCGACACCTGTCACTTCTTTCTCGAGAGAACAGATAGACCGCTTATACAATGTGTTTGTCTTTACCGCTGCGGTGGCCTGGTATTGTCGATGTTTTTCCTAATTGGATGGTGATAAGGATTCTCTCAGTGGATTTCTTTCCTTATCACACAATAGACACAAGTGGATAAGGGTGAGTATTTAGGTTATCAGAATTTATCCCATTTCCTTATTGGTGAGATTTGGTTTGATTTCATGTGATAAGAAGTGGCTGAGAATTATCCTACTCTTTATTGGTGAGATTTGATGTGGATTGGCAGATGCAGCTATTGAGTAATTATCTTACTCCCTTAATGATGAGATTTGCCTTCGAATGAGCAGGATAAGACATATCGGGGATTATCTTACTCTCTTTATCATGTAGATTTAGTTTGATTTGCTAATATGGGCCTTCCTAATTACCCATGTTATCGGCTCGGTCGAGCGACCAGCTGCTTTTTGCCTGTCGGCGCGGGCTCGGGTGTTTCTGTCTACTTCTTCTGCCCCGAGAAATGGCCGCACCTTTTTTTTCAAACCCCATCATATCTAATAAAAACATATAATCAATTCACTAAAAACTTTAAAGGATGACGTATCATCCAAGTTAATTATGAGAACTAGAATACATGATTCTAGATCTGTAAAATATTGACTACTATAATTTGACTTAATGTCTTGATCGAATCTACTTAGTTGCTCGAATCACCCACACACCAAATAGTGTCATAACAAGACGACGAAAACCAAATCGTTGTATTAAGATAACACAAATCACACGTTGTACAAGATGATGACAAAAATACAAAAAAAAAAAAAAACAAAGTAAAAATCTAAATTTTTGTGGAATAACCACTTTATTTAAAAGGAAAAATGGTAGAAAATATATGTAGATTAGTGATTTTTAGAGCAAGAATGACAAAAAAATCACCAATATTTGCTTAAAGAAAAATGGCTAAAAAGAATAAGATGAGAAAAAGAAAGACGTGGTTAGAGTTTGTTATATATATATAAAGAAAACTAATCTTTTTCTTTAAAATTCAAAAAGAGGTATAAAGAAACACTATTTTTAGACCAAAAAAAATACCCTAATAACATAGCTATAATGTGGGGATGAGACAAAATGTTTATAGTTATTTAGTTATCATATGGGGATTTATTTTTATACGATGTATTTTGTCTGAAATGATGGCATTTTCAAGATATAGTTCTTACAAATATTTTTGGATTCTTTGATTTGGGCTTATTTGGTTACCGTTTTTTAAAATTGTTTTATATTCTCATAAAATAAAAAATAGGGAAAATAAATTTAGCTCCTTTTTTTTTTTTTTTGAAAAACACATAACACAAAAACACTAAATTCAAATAACGAGAACAATTTTTAAAGAACACTAAATTTGTGTTATTTGTATTTTCAAAAACAGTTTTCAAAAATAATTTAAAAAACATGAACTATACAAACCTTATAAATCCAATTTCTAAAAAAATTATCGCTTCTATAGAAGTTAAATGAACAAAATGTTATATCAATTATTTTTATTAAAAAGTAATAAAATTGGATTTGGATAATAGTTAAAAGTCTATTGGGTGTCAAATTCTTTACACCATGAAAGAGGTTTTGAAAGAGAAATATAATTATTTTTTTAAAAAAGTAATAAAATTGGATTTGGTTAATGCTTAAAAGTCTATTGGGTGTCAAATTCTTGACACCATGAAAGAGATTTTAAAAGAGAAATATATCGTCCAAAGTCTTAGAACAACATTAACTCTCAAAGAAAATAGAAACAAAGGGTGTATAAAATTCAACCTAGAATAGCCAACAGATGGCTTTACTTGACAAACTACCACATCAAAATAAAAAGGAAAACCAACTCTCAAATCATCTTTTTTCAAAGTAGATGAAACTTTTAAAATACAATAGAAAATTATGTTTAAGTGTATCATTGGATCGATATGAATGAAAAAGAAACTCAACTCACTCATATTTTATTAAGTTGCATTTTTTATATCCAATTAATGAAAAAAGGCATTTTTTTTCTCTATGAATACCAAAGCAAAATCTTTCTGATCCCCAATGCTAGTTAGTTGGTATAATTATGATCATTGGGTAACCTAACATGTTTGGTTCTAGTTTTTTTTTTGAAAAACAAATAAAATATTAAATTCACGTAAGAATAATAGTTTTCAAATAACATTAAAATTATGTTCACTGTGTTTTAAAAAAAAAAAAGGAATCGAATAAACCCTAATTATCTTGATAGAAAGAAAATGTTACATATTACGCTTTTCTATCATAATTAGAGAAAGCCTTCTTTCTTTAATGAAGGATGGGACATCCATTAGACCAACCACAAAAAGAAAATAGCGTACCAACCATAGAAAGAAATTAGCCTATACTTTTTTCTCAAAAATCAATGTATATGAACATTTTATCTGTGTGAGACTTTTTGCAATTCCAACTCTGTATGACGTGTATGAGTATCCGGACTCACACCATGACGTAACTTGAACGTCCGAAATAACTACATGATATCGTTTATTTTGAATAAAGTACTTTTACGATTTTAAAACGAATCTACTGGGGCATGAAGTTAGCTTCATACTTATATAACGCCGTTTCTCCATTATCGGACAAGCACAGGATAAATAACCCTTATGTGAAACACACAACGTCCTTATCAAGGCCTCATAGATTGCGATGAAACAAAGTACTTCTTACCGCTTTAAAACGTGTTTATAAGGTTGAGAATAGTTCATATTTATGTAGTATCAGAAAGTTTCTCCTTTATTTAATATGAGATGTGACATTACTTATATAGCTCAGTCATGCTCCTATCGTTAGAAAAGTACAAATATCTGTTAAAACGTTTGTTAAAATACCCGCTAAACACTCCATGTCAGAGTTTCTAGTCTACTTGAAACTTTTTTTAACAAGATGAACATGGAATGACTAAAAAAAATAATAGGATAAGCGGGATAAATTCAAAAGACATTTACAAAGCTAACTTTTTTAAAAAAAATTCAAAAAGAGGTACAAAGAGATTTTTTTTGTCCATTTAGGGGCATTTGGGTGACATTTTCAAAGTTTTTTTTCTTAGAGATTATTCTTGCAAATATTTTTGAGAATTTTCTCTTTTAATCCAATTTCTCAAAAAATATTGCTTCTAAAGAAGTTATATTAGGCCAATGAGACCTAACTCTATGGTTAAAAGGTTGAGCAGGATATAAGGAAGGGATCGTGTTGGAGTCTCCTCGAGAACAAGAATACTTCAAAGATATAATAATGCAAAATGAATAGTTGTAAGAAAAAAGTTATATTATACTTATGGATTTTGTTATAATATTTATATTATCCCTATATGATATTAGAATTAATCATCATTTTAAACATGGGGATTCTGAAATCTGGTTGTGTTATGAGAATTAGGTCTAGAGATAATACTGGAATTTGGGATTCTGTGGTTGCCAGACGATCAGAATCCATATGTGGAAACAACTCCGCCTAGGGCTCTTAGTGATGCTATAGTAAGCTCTCGTATAAATCTGAATCAATTTGGTTAGGATGAGGATCTTGTTCGTAACATTTTTTCACAAAGAGATGTTGATTTGACTCTCAAAATCCCTGTTATATATTAGAGCTCAGGAGGATGGATGGATTTGGAAGTACAACAAAAAGGGATTATACTCAGTGAAGCAAGGCTACAGAGTTCTTACTGATTTTCTTCAACCTTCTCCTCATCAGCAAAATTTTCCTAGTTGAAAGAAAATTTGGGGTCTCAATGTTCCACCAAAGGTGTATAATTTTATTTGGAGATGTATGTGCAACTGTCTTTCCTTCTTTATCGAGCTTGCAATTCAAAAATGTTGAAGTAGTCAATGTGTGTTATTTTTTTCAAAGTCACCCTGAGGATAACTTTCATGTTTTGGTTCAGTGTCCATTTACTAAACAAATTTGGCAGAAATCGATTTGTGACTGGGTGGATTTATCTTGTACAAATCTTGTTGAGTGGTGGGACAAATTTCTTAAGTCATTTTATTTGGAAACTTCATCTATGGGAGCTTCTATTCTTTGGGCTTTATGGAATTCTAGAAATTCTTTAGTTTGGGATGGCAAGCATGCAACTGTCAATGAGGTGTTATATCAGTGCTAATTCGGTAAATTTAATTTCCTGAAAAAAACGCAAAAATCGTAATTTCGATTACAAAATTATTATTAATTTCTCGATTAAAACTGTAATTTATTCTCTAGATCTTGATGACTTAAACGGATTTCATCAAGTGAACTGCCCGCCAAATCTAACTAGCACGCAAAATTTCGCCGAATTCGGTGACGTATCTTGTTGACACGCTGGCATCGCTGTCGGCCAGAAACGATTTTCGACGCGACTTGCAAGTTACATATAATACGCATCATGTGCCATAAGCGCGTGGAGTGCAGAAATAATGAAAACCCGGACCACAAATAATATTTAATGTCAAAACTAGAAATCATGACGTGAATGGTCATTACGATTTTGATTTGTCACAAAAGGCCTAAATAATCAATAGTGCCTATCTCCTTCATTAAAAACCAAGACTCAAAAAACGTGAAAGCTAGGATTTTCTTACAGAAACGAAATGGAGTAATTTTAATACTGAGAGAGCTCTTCCTTTCTCTCTGTAGTCACTGACGATCCGATCGGTTTACAGGCCTTCTGACAGCGAAGGCAGAATCGCTTCACGGAGTAGGCTTCTGTAGTACCACATTTAGTGAAGCTTTCTCAAACTCCGAGAGTGAGGCTCTCTCTACTGGGTTTTACGCTTTATTTAAGCTGCTTACACGCCGCTTTCGTTGGTGCCTCAACAACGCTGCTTGACGGCCCCAAAGCTCGGGACCGAATTGATTTTGTTCTATTGAACTCAATGTGAGCGTACCAGAACCGTGAGGGGCTGTTTGGGTCTTTACTAGCGCAAATTATGCTTTTAAATCACGCATTGATCGGAATGAGGCCGGAAATGGCCGTGAAACGCGTTTACATGCGGAACCGATGAAACGGATGTGTGTTCAACATTAAAACCTAGGTTTTTACCGGCTCATATGAATAGTGACACAAAAAATATATTTTCGCGGAAATGTGCTCGGGTCGAAGGATTCAAGTCGACCGCTTCGCTGGTTGGAACACAAATTCTGCCGTATTAATTTCACAGATGAATTGATTAATTACATGACATGATTATGTGGATTGATACTATGTGGATATATGCATGTTTACATATTCGCAGATGTGATTAGACCTGTATCGAATTGGCATACACGCATTCCATTTCAGACCGGAACATCCTAGGACTATAGAGTTGCCGCGCACGGTATTTAGCCCGTATAAATTTGGTCAGGTGTAGTCTAAAATACACCATCTGAGGGTAGTCTGAAATTAAAATATCAATCGCCGAGCGCCCAATTGATATTCATCTGAGGGTAGTCCACAAACAAATAATATATTAATCGTCTGAGCTACCAATTGATATATACACATTCTGAGGCTTGTCCACAAACTAACAAAACAATAATTCTCATACGAGGCTTCAGTGAGTGTGAGAGAGCTTCCAAGTGGAGGACTCGAGATCCGAGTCAGGTCACGTAGACATCCAAGAGGATCATGCATCGGTTTCGAACGACGCTTATTTCCGAACACAGACCGCACTCAGCGGCAGCAGCCCCACTTAAAAAGGATTCCACTATCGAGCATTAGCTCACCCCACGAGGAATATATTTACTGTACAGGAGCGTGCGGCGTAGGGACGGCTCGGCCCTAGAGACCGAGGATTAGAAGAAGTCTGGCCATATTTCTGGATGTGATACACGTGATGTAACTTTGTGTTTCAATCAGACATTATCAGATAAGAAAGAAAATATTTCAACTCTTAGAACTATTGGATATGGATTCATACGGTGATGCTTACTGACAGTCAGGTAGCACGCCCAAGAGGCTGCTTTTATCCATATTTGTATCATCAGATGATATCGGATCGGGCTTTTGATGTGCTCTACGCAGTCGCTTTATCTGGCAGCCCTCGCACAGCCGATACTCTTCCCGATTTTCTCTGCCGACGTCGAGAACCCGACATCCACTGTATTCCGCCGGCCGATTTAGCATTCACCCACTCCTCGAAGCAGTGCTGTCACATATATTCAACAATGTCAATTTTTATCCAGTGGAAAGGGTCCAAGTTGGCGAAGGCTGATGCTTGTCATTCTCCTGTTGTCCATCACAGTATCCAGTGGTCGTGCCCTCTAGCAGGTTTCTTAAAATGTAATTTTGATGCCTCTTTGTTCCAGTCTCAAAATACAGCTGGCTTTGGCATTATTATCCATGACAATAATGGCAAATTTGTGGCCGCGAAGAACGGTGTGCTAAACTGCTCCGTGAACCCAGCTCTTGCAGAGGCTCTTTCTTGCAGAGAAGCTTTGAGTTGGCTCAAAGAACTTGATATAGGTAATGTCCTAGGTGAAATTGATTGTTTAGGACTTCACTTAGCTATTACTAATTCTTCATTTAATGCTACCTTTCACGAGATTATTATTCAGGATTGTCTTGATTTACTTAGTAATTTTGATAACAGTAATTTTTGTTTTGCTAAAAGATCAACAAATCAATTGGCTCATTTGTTATCTCGAGTTGTTGGTTTTCAGACTAGTGATGAGGTTTGTCTTGATTCTTCACCTCTGTTTATTTATGATGGAATGGCTTTGAATTAATAGAAGTTCCCTTTCATCTTCCAAAAAAAAAAAAAAAAAAAACCTTTTTACCAACTTTACTTTACATGTATTTTATTAACTTGACCATGTAAGGACTTAACTTTATAAGAATGTTTCTTATAAACTTGACCTTACCGATATTAGAGTATATTTAGAATTCTTTTGATTGTATTAGAGTATATTTAGGATTCCTTTTATTGTCTCTATGCTTTTACCTTTTTGCCCTTGCATTGGTATATTTATAGACCTCAACTCTCTCGATAATAATTAAGTCTCTTTCATAATATGATATTAGAGCAATAAGCTTAACAACAAACCCTAGCTGCCTCCGCCACCTCATGAGATCCATCTCTCCTCAAGTAGTCTTTATTCTCCTGCAATGGTTGGCCCGCCCTCTTCTTCTACCATCGCCGCTACGCCTCAGACCACCTCATGGTCCTGACGAACCCGACCTCACCGTAACTTAGTCGTCTCAACGCCACGCCTCAAGCCACCACTTAAACTCATAGCCACGAATTACTCTGTATGGCGGCTACAATTCACATCTTTCTTATTTGGGTATGACTTACTTAGGTTCGTCGATGGCTCAATGTCATGTCCTTCGGCGACAATAACTCTACTTGATGCTGCTTCTCTCCCAACCGATTATACTCTCCACCCGACAAGAGCCCCACTGTTTAATGCAATTATCAACTGCTCCTCCCACTCTCATGTAGTTTCTCTCCACCTCCACCACATCTCGGGCTACGTGGACCACCCTCGAGAAGACATGCCTCTCCCTCCCATAAACGGATCATGGTCCATCGCTAAAATCTTGCTAGTTCTCAGCAATGTAATCGGACCATTACAGAATACATGCAAGATGTCAAACACAACACTGACTCTCTTGTTCTCATGAATCTCCTCGTTGACTTTGATGAGCTCTCTATCTGTGTCTTGAACGGACTCGACGCGACCTGTAACATCCCGAAATATACCTAAAGAAGCTGACTTGTTTAGGTATATAGTTATAAGCTAAATGGAATTTTCGGGAAATAAAACGAGAGACCCGGAATTAATATCTTAAGCAAGGGTAAAAGTGGAAATTATCCAAGTAGGATATATATGATATAAGAAGAATAGATTGGATGCAAAAATATAAAATTTCATAAGTTAAATTGAGAATATAAGAGAATAAAAGACTTAAGTGGCAAAATGAGAAAAGTGTTAAAAAAATGGGTTTTCTTGTCTTGGCCAAACATGGCCTTAACAAACCCATGGGATAAGAGCAAATTGGTCTCTCATTTTTGAGAAACCAAACCGTAGATAGAGAGAGAGGGGAGAGAAGAAGGAGAGAAGAAGAGAGAAGAAGAAGAGGAAGAAGAAGAAGAGAAGAAGAGAAGGAGAGAAGCTCAAGCAAGCAAAAAGGTATGGAACTAATCTCGTATAGATCATGTATGGAGTTTGTATGGCACCAAGAAAGTTTAGAGTTCCAAACCTAGGGTTTGTTAGATTTCATCCTAACCAAAGATATAATGAAATTAAGGTTGGTAAAAACTCTAAATCCATAAGAAAAGTAGGGAATCCTTCCTTTGAGGTTGGATTCATGGTTAAATGACAAGCAATTGAGTTAGGGTTTAGAATAAACCCTAACAAATCCTTGGGTTTAGCTTGTGTATGGGTTAAGAACCATATTAGAATGGTTTTGGAATAAATTCATGAAAAGGTTGAAGAAAGATGAGTAATTGAAAGATGAATTGAGGAGAAAAGAGATCATAAGATGACTTTGAAATGGTTTTGAGGTGTATAAGAAGTATAGAGTTGAATTGGGGATCAAAAATATGGAAAAAGGAGAGAAAAATACACACTCGGGCATTCGGTCATGTGTACCGGTACATTTTGAACATGTACCGGTACACATTGTGTTCGTCGTTTTTATTAACATGTACCAGACATAGACATGTACCTGGCACACCCCTGTTTCGCTTTTCCAGCTTTTGACTAAGCAGATTTCTACCATAAATTGCTTCATTTCTATCCGATTTGAGTTATTCAAGTGGCCAATTAAAATAGACTTCAAGGAGAACCATCCATATAGAAATAGACATCGTCAAATTATGACTCTATGGCCCAAAATCCACTGAAGTGGGACCATGTGCAAACCAAATTCTGGTTTCAAAGTTGAACATAGAGAAGTCCAAGTTGTTTCTGACGATCTCTGAGTTCCGGCGTCTAACGTGATTCCAGCTTGAATAGAACCCTTAGCACCTTAGCTTTAAATTATTATAAGGACATAGTGTCAAAATATGAAGTTAAGACCCCGGAAAAATGAGTAATACAAAATGTCACTAGAAAAATCGGTAAAATGATTAGTTGGCATGAATTTGCCATAACTTTAGTTTTGATGATCCGATTGGATTGATTCCAATTCCTAATTAAAATAGATTCATAGAGGAATAAGAATATATGAATGAGGTATGATTTCATACACATCATACTTTATAAGTATATGAAGTGCTATATGTAATAGCCATGAAACAAGGAAAATATAGAAAATGCAATATGGATAGATGTGTTCATGAAACATGAATATGACATGAATATAGGATTATATGATAGATATGCCTAAATGAATAGATAGAATATGCTAAGAACAAATGATAGAAATGCGTAAATGCTAAGAACGATAGAGATAAGTAAAAGATGACAAAGCATAAGAATAAGTATATGTACATGAATGATAGGCATAGTAAAGACATGACAGTGAAAAGAATATGGAAAAGTATATGAATATAAGCGTATACGATATGAATATATGAATAAGTAAGAGCATACATGAGGAAATATAGAAAGTATATGAATAGATGAAGACATGACAGAATACGAAATGATATAAAGAGATATGAATATGTAAAGATATATATATATATATATATATATATATATATATATATATGACTATATGAATACAAGAGCGCATATTTATTCATGATATAATGACAGATTACATATAATACATAGATAAAACTAAATGATAGAAAAAGATATGACTATATGTAATATATAGATATATGAGAACAAGAATATGAAACTACAGATATGAGAACTAATACGCAGTAAAGTACGATAAGATATATGCATAAGCAATTATGATAACAATAGTTATTCATGCTATGAGGATATGTACTTAAAATGTAATAAAGCTTCGATTGTCCGCTTAGAACCCGTGTAGGATAACAAAGCATGCCTTATAGGGAAGATACGCTTGTCGCAAAGATATCTTACGTATTGCATATCGAGGTCTCGCTTCATCGATGACATAGATCCTGTTGATCGTGGCCCCGCAAGGGTCCCAATAGACGTGAAATCACTGCCTCAGACAGTTGATAGTACCTTCTAAAAATCGATGAAGATATGGCATAGGTCACCGGTCTCGGCACAAAATGACGATACCTTCTGTATTAATGCATGCAGATCACCGCCTCAGACAGCTGATAGTACCTTCGGCACACATAGTTTCCCATCCGCCCATACTCTGCGCATACGAAACCTAAGCGAAACGAGACATGACATGCAAGCATAGCACCGCTATGCGATGAAAGTATAGACAAGCATAAGAACAAGAGGTAATGTACAAGACGACAAGATACTTAAAAGATAATGAACAAGACATCAGATAAAAGAGAAAAGATAATAAAAGCACAAGATACGAAATCATATGAAAAGTATAGTATATGAAAAGCATAAGATATGAATATCATATGAAAAATATGACAACATAGCAAAGTACATAAAAGAGAAATATATGAAAAGTATAACAGAAAACAAAGATAAGTATATGAATACAAAGATACGAATATAGTATAGAAAGTACAAAGTATAGAACAATTTAAAAGGATATGAACAAGTAAAGTACGTAAAGTAGAGATAAAAGAGAAAGGCATATGAAAGTATAGTATATGGAAAAACATGTGAAAATATAAGACTAGAAAAGTATCATATGAAAGTATACAAAAGTACCGTATATGAAAAGTATAAGATTGAAGATAAAAGTACAGGACAGTATAAGATAGGTTATATGAATGTATATGATACATGCACAGTATACGAACATTAAAGGAAATGAACATGATAAGTATAGGAATATGTAAAGTATGTAAACAGAATACAAAGAAAGTGATGAGAAAAGATATGCAAAGATATAGAAGAAAAATTTAAAGATATTGACATGCAATAGAAAAGTATATGTGATAGATAAGTAATTAAAGTTATATGAATATGCATATGTATAAGTTGCGGATAAAGCCGCCACGCGGTTGTCCATGCTTATGTTCCCAAACATAAAGCCAATACTTATTCTGAATCCGTAGAAATGGGCGTAAGACAAGGATAGAAGACGACATTCCACATTAGCAAAGCAAATGTAATTTAGAGATAGGTGTTTCACCAAATATGCTTCAATCTCCGATGTTTTGTAATAGAAATTGTGATATGTATAAGTATTTCAGATAGATAAATGGGACTCTATATGTGTGTATAGATTTTATGGACACCAATTCCGATGGTAGTTCTTGTATACGTAAAACGATTTTCAAGTATTACGTAAATTATTTCGTATACTACAAGTACAAGTACAAATTGAGAAAGAACAGTCACAAGAGTCCCAAAGAAGATAAGATATAAGATGATACCCGCGCCCTCGACTTCGGCTCGGATCCCGCCAACGGTCGGCTTGATCCGGCGTGACACGACCTACTCAAACTTATCTCATGCTCTCCTGCCGGAGACCCACCACGCTCGGGAATCAGCTCGATCACCTCCTAAATTACGAGGCTCAACTCCGACATTCAATTCCTCTGGATCCGCCCGCCTCCATTAGAACGATTGCCTTGGTTACTTTGCCTGGTTCCTTGTCCCATTGTCGGTCGAACAACTGTGGTGGCTACAACCACAATCGGTCTCAACAATCCTGGACACCACCTAATGTCCCCTAGCAATTTTCATAACTTGCTCTACTACCTAGATCGAGCAGAGTTAGTATCTCGAGCATGCTCCTCCCATGTCTCCATAGCACCTGGCTCCACCGCCACAATTCGACCATAGTCCTACCTCAAACTCTATTAGCTTTGTGGTATAACCGAGCACTCTACTTGGCAATGCAATCTGCCCACTCCTGCTCGTGCTCTACTTCCGACCTTCATTGCACCTTATGCTCATACTAATACCCATCCCTCCGTCCCGGGTGACCTCTCTGATTGGTTGTCAGATTCAAATCTCTCACCATGTGACCACGGATTTTGCCGCCCTAGCCCTTCATGCGCCTCATACCACCTCTGACAGTTTAATTATTGGTGATGGCTCAAGTTTATCGATTGCCAACATTGGCTCCTTCTCCCTTACCTCTCTCCCTACACCTTTATTTTTTTTTTCTAATGTCTTGCATGTGTCTGTCATGTCTAAGAATCTTATTACGGTCTCAACTCTTTATGCCAATAATCCTATTAATGTCCTATTCTTTGACTCTTTGTTTAAGGTGCACGATCATCACAAGCAGGTCACCCTAGTTCACAGGAAATGTAGAGACGGTGTCTATTACTAGTCAAAGTCATTCCCCCTTCAGTCTTCTGCCTTAGCTCTGTCATCCTCAACTCGGTCCTCCCTTGCTGCTATCCCTATGTGGCACAATCGTCTAGATCATTCGTCCTTGCCAATTTTTTGAAAATTTCTTAGTGTTTTAAGTATTTCTTTTTCCTAAGAATATTTATGTTCCTTCTCTTGTAACTCCTGCAATATTAATAAAAGTCACAAGTTACTGTTTGCTAAATCACGCATCACCTCTTCCTTTCCACTGGATGTCATCTTTTCTAATGTGTGGACCTCACTCGTTTCCTCTTCTGATGGCTTTCATTATTACGTTATTTTTGTTGACCATTTCACAAAGTACATTTGGTTTTATCCATTACGTCATAAATCAAATGTTCATTCAACCTTTGTTGCCTTCAAGGAACTTGTTGAAAATTATTTAACCACCACTATTAAAACACTTTACACAGATAATGGGGGTGAATTCCTAGCTCTTCGATCCTTCCTTGCGACCCATGGCATAACCCATCTCACTACACCTCCCACACCCCTAAACATAATGGGTATTCTGAACGCCAACATTGGCATATTGTCGAAACGAGTCTTACTCTCCTGCAACAAGCCTCCATTCCTCTAATCTTCTGGTCGTATGCTTTTGTTACGACTATTTATTTAGTCAATCGAATGCCCAAAGTTGGTCTCTCTCTTGGTTCCTCATTTGAAAAGTTATTCCACAAAGTTCCTGACCCATCTAAACTCCATGTCTTTGATTGTTTATGTTTTCCCTGGTTGCATCTATACTCCTCCCACGAACTCGACCCCAAATCTAGTATGTGTGTCTTTCTCGACTACTCCCTTACTTAAGGTGCCTTCCTCTGTTTTGACAAAAAAATCTTTGTGTTTTTCATGTGAAGTTTGTGGAGAATGTTTTCCCGTTCTCTCCCCCCTGCATCATCGATAGTAGAAACGAACTCTACTCTCCCCGCTTCCTAGTTCACCTTGGGTGACCTTCTAGTACCACCACGCTCAACAGACCTCCCGAGTAACACCCCATCACCCCGCCTGAGCTCCCGTAGCCCTGCATGCTCGACCTCACCCACACCTTTCCATCAACCATCTCCCTCTGCTGGCTTGTTGGGTCCAACACCCTCCCCCACCTCACCTAGCCATATACTCTCGACACCTTACCAATCCCCCCTCTTCCATTCAACCATCATCCCATGAAACCTTGATCTAAAAGTGTCATCATCAAACCCAACCCAAGATATGGCCTCACCATAGTCTTTCCACTTATCTCTGAACCTTGCACTATCGCCCAAGTTCTCCAAGATTCGAAGTGGGTTTAGGCCATGCAAGACGAGTATGGTGCTCTCATCCGGAACGTACTTGGTCTCTCGTTCCCCCCAAACCTAGGGCAAAACATAATGGGCAACAAATGAGTTTTTTTCATCAAACAACATATTGATGGCTCTATTGCTCGGTACAAAGCTTTGCTTGTTATTAAAGGCTTTCACCAACAGCTAGGTGTTGATTTTCATGAGAATTTTAGTCCCGTGATCAATCCCATCACCGTTCGTATTGTGCTCAACCTTGCATTCCATCGCTAGTGGGGCCTTCACCAACTTGATGTCAATAACGTCTTTCTCAACGGGCATCTCACTGAGGAGGTCTATATAGCGCAGCCGTAGGATATGTGCAACGCCGAGTATCCACATCATGCCTATCGTTTACACAAGGCTATTTATAGGCTCAAACAAGCTCCCTAAGCTTGGTACTAAGAGCCAAGTACTACTCTCGTCTCTTCACTTTGTTACATCCCGCGCGCACTCGTCTCTCATTTCATTCCCCGCGGCACTACACTTATCTACTTCCTGGTCTATGTTGATGATCTGATTATTACAGGTAGTGACCCATCACTTGTTGACACTATTATTTAGCAACTTAACTCTAAATTCTCCACCAAGGATCTCGGGCCACTGTCTTACTTCTATGGAGTTGAGGTTCTGGCTACTTCCTCGAGCCTTCTCCTATCTCAGCAAAAGTATGTCATTGATCTTTTGAGCAAACATAACATGCTCGGCACCAAACCTGCCTCCACACCGCTTGCTATGGGTACTTCCCTGACTGCTATTGATGGTATTGCATCGATCAATGCCACCATGTACCGTCAAGTGATTAATGGCCTCCAACATCTTCGGATGACTCAGCCTGATATTTCATTTTCATAACAAACTCTACTAGGTTATGCACGTGTCGTCCGAACACCACTGGGGAGCGGTCAAACGTCTGCTTCGTTATCTTAATGGCACGAGATCCCTTGGTATTCGGCTTCTTATAGACACTCCTATGACAATGCACGGTTTCTCTGATGCGAACTTGGCTAGTAACCTAGATGATCGTACCTCCACAGGTGTTTTTCTCCAATTCCTTTATGCTAATCCAATCTCCTGGAGTTCTACAAAACAACATATTGCTCAGTCTTCTACTGAGGTCAAGCATCATGCCATTTCCGTTGCTGGTGCCGAACTACAATAAGTGAAGTCGTTGCTATCGGAACTTCTTGTCCCAATGCATTTCCCGTCTACTCTGTTCTCAGACAACCTTGGTACCACTTATCTCTCTGTTAATCATGTTTTCCATTCTCGCATGAAACACCTTGCAATTGACCATCATCCACGCCCAGATCCAGCTCATTCGAGTCGCTGCGGTTGCTCATGTCTCTATTGGTAACCAGCTTGTTGATGCCCTCACCAAATCCCTATCTCGGCCCCGTCTCCTTTTCCTATGTAACAAGATCGGTGTTGTCTCTGGCCCACCATCTTAAGGGGGCGTATTAGAGTATATTTAGGATTCCTTTTATTGTATTATAGTATATTTAGGATTTCTTTTATTGTCTCTATGTTTTTACCTTTTTGTCATTGCATTGGTATATTTATATACCTCAACTCTCTCAATAATAATTAAGTCTTTTTCATAATAATCGAACATGTCGTGTAGAAACTCACCACATCATACTCGTAATGAATAATAAAAATTAATGTAATATTCAAATATTTTTATTAATAAAATGAATAAATTTGGATTTGATAATACTTAAAAGTCCATGGAAGAGATTTTGAAAGAGAAATTTATTGTTCAAAGTCTTTGAACAACATTAAATAACTCTCAAAGAAGATAGAAACAAACTACTACCTCAAAATAAAAAGAAAACCGAGTCCTTATGGAGGGAACATTTGCTTGCATTAGGTAATAAACCACGATTGTGACTTCTTTTTTTTTTTTTTTTTTTTTGAAGCAACCACTATTGTGACTTAGTTATGTGCTTCTTTAATTTTCTGAGTTGCGGTTGAGACCCTATTTAAGTGATAAAGGGGTGGAACGAATTACAAGAAATCCGTTGGGTGTGTACCCAAAGTTTTACAATGTCCCATATCGGTTAGGAATATGAAAACTTATGAGTATATAAGTATGGATAATATGAGGCCTTTTGAGGAAAAAGCCTAAAATCAAAAAAATATCTTATCGATGTAGATAGGGAAGGGTCCATAAGATTTCTCAATAAGTGGTATTATAGTCGAGTTCAAGCTTAACCGTGTGGGAGTATGACAAATGGTGCTTCACGTAAGGCATGTGCCCGAACGCAATGAAGGAAATTCTGGTTTGAGGGGAGACTCAATGTGACTTTGTTCGAGGGAAGGATTATTGGGTATGCACTCAATGTCTCATAAACATCCCACATCAGTTAGGAATGAAAGAACTTATAAGTATATAAGTATGGATATCATTTATTTAATATAAGACATTTTGGAGGAAAGTTGGAAAACAAAACAATGAAAGCTTAGGTCTCAAATGAACAATATCATACAAATATTGATAGGAAAAAAGCCCATAAAATTTCCCAACAAAATGTAGTTCGAGTTCTAGCTGGAATAGAGAGAGAGAGAGAGAGAGAGAGACACACACACACACACACACATATATATATATATATATATATATATATATATATATATATATATATATATATATTTTAACATCTATTTATTTTGGATTACATCATAGTATCCTATTATGTTCCTCATAAATTTATTCCAAGGACCTCTCCCCAACCTATGCCAGCCTCGATTTTTAATCACTTGAATTATGTCTTATAGGTAACCTAGGGATATATACTTATAAGAGGGGAATGGGACAAAATATCTATAAGGGATTTAATTATCATACGGGGGATTTATTTTTACACTTTTACAGGCATCTGTTCAGTTTTTACACTCTCATATGCCTAGCCTTGTTGCAAAATACTTTTACCCAACCCTTATCCAACTTCTAAAAAAGGTATATTATATTTAATAGATTTAGTTATAATATTTAGAAACATTTGGTTAAAAGACATCAAATAACCCTAAATTTATAAATATAATATTTTCCATGTTTTTCTTGAAAATGACTCATTTTGGACAAAAATGTCTATCATTTCATGCATTTACATCGTCTTTTAAAAGAATTAGTTATTTTTGTAAGAAAATAAGGACCGTTTTGTCAAAACCAAGCAAAAAATTGATAAAATGTCAAATTTCCAAAATTGGTTTTCAAAAGGCTTTTTAATCAAATCATTCTAAACACTTTAGTTATAATATAATAAATTGTTCTCACTCAAATTCAAACTCGAGACCTCTCCCTTCCTTATGTCATGCCTTTTTGAAATGTTAAACGCTCTTCCACATTATCAGCTTGGACATTTTAAACACAAAGATTTTGCAGTTTAATTACCAACTTTACTTTATATGAATTTTATTAACTTGACCATGTAAGGATGTGTGTTATAAAAATTTTGTCGACCATGTAAGAAAGTGAGTCACTACGTAAACTATAATATTATGTTAATTTTCATCTTCAAAATAGGATTATTTTGTGGACTTAACTTTATAAGAATGTTTTTTATTAACTTAACCTTATTAAGACGTATGATACGATCTCATATCGATTCCATACAAGAGTATGAAGTGATATTTAAGCTTAAAATGTTCTCTCACCTATCGATCGATCTTTTGGATTTGGCTCTTTAATTGAACTTGATGTCATATTAACTAGGAACTCGTTACATCAAACTAATAATAAAAATTCATGTCATAAGAGCATCTCCAACCACACTGAACAAAATAGTTACTCAAAATATATTTAAATATTAAATTCACTACTTTAGGCTATAACTTTTTTTAAAAATACATTCCAACCACACTCTCTATTTTAAAACACCTAACTTCCAATAATTTAAAAAAATCAAACATATATATAGAGAGAGATAAAGTAGAAAAATATGAGAGTAGAGACTTAGAAATTTGAATTCCGCCTCCACATTTGGGGCATGAAATATTTGGGTAACCAGAAATGTATGTTTTAACAAAAGAGCATTGTATAATTTTTTGTATTCGTTAAATTAAAACTACTTTTCAAGTTATGTTAATCGAGAAAATGGCCGAGACGCCTAACGACAGCACTAATGAACAAAATGCCACACTCATATATATTTTTTATTAATAAATAATAAATTTGGATTTGGATAATACTTAAAAGTCTACAAGTTTGGGTGTCAAAATGTCCAAAGTCTTTGAATCAATTAATGACACAACATTAATAAGAGTCAAAGAAGATAGGAACTATGAGGAGTTGGGGTCAAAATCACCTTTTTATTAAATATATATATATATATATATTGATTTTAGGTTATTTTTTAAAATTATTATTCAATATAGCTCTTTTATGTCATATAGGAAGGATGTTTAATTTTTTTTTAAATTTTTTTAATACAAGTTAAAAGCCACAATCAACAATTGCGGTTTCATTTTTAAATTAGAACAACAATTTTTATATGCGTCTTTTAAATTAAATTTAAAATAAAAAAAAAATAGATGGAACTTTGTGTTACTATACATATTTCTTTAATGGTTTGTTTGGATTTACTTCCTATCTGTTTTCTACATGCAAATTTTGATTTTTATTCTAAAGTTTAAAAAGTTAAAGTCAAGATTTTCTTAAAAGTTAAAAAAACACGTCTAGCTTTGCTTATTTATGTCTATTTAATATTTATAAAATCATGCCTTTTAATTAATGGAACTTTTTATGTAATATGAACGACTATATTTTACTTGTTCTAGTGATACTTAAGAATAAATTACTTGGAAGAATAAATTACTATAACTTTATATACAAAGTAAACATATGTTAAATAATAGATAAAAAAAAGTCTTAACATGATATTTTTAGAAAATATCTTTTAATTTTTTTAATATATCTTTTTCATAATTGTGTCTAAAATAATTATATAAACAATAATTAAAAATAAAACACTAGTATAGTTAAAAATATTTTAAATTTTCAAATAAATTTTAGTTTATAAAACATTTAAAAAATTATTCCAAACATTTATTTTTCAAAATGGTGATTGAACGTAAGCCCTAAGGGCTATCTCAATTGGTCCGACTTCTGCATGTTTTCCAACGTCACCGAGTCTTTTTAGGATTATTAAAGACATTCATCAGCACTTTAACCCCATGAAGGTAATCGAAATGCGCAAAAACGAGCCCAAACATCAACGATTATAAAAAAAATGGTGATTGAACATCATTAAAATCAATGACACAATAATGAAATACGACACCAAAGAAAAACATCATATTTACATAGAAACCCTAACGGAAAAAAAACCATGTATTAGGATAAAACTCAATTATAACTGGTATCAATTACGCAGCATGTTTTATCAGGTATCAAAGTTCTTTCTAAACGCTGATATTACGGGGAAAATACCCAGCACACATAAAGTCTACACCGATCCCTAAGTATTTTTTCAAATTTTTTCTTTCTCAAAAATCACATTACAAGCCTTCGGTTTGAACATAAGCCTAAAACCAAATTCGGGCCTAAACATATTCTTCAAAATCATAAACACAAATCAACATCCTACTAAAAGAAATTACACCTATCCCATTGGTGTGAACACACTCATATTCCCACACCTAAAGATACCTTACTTCCCAATACTTCTTTCAAGATTCCCTTTATTTTCTTCACTAATCAATACATACAATTACTTTATCTTTTTCACTTTTTTCACTTTTTTTTCACGTTTTTTTCACTTTTTTTTCACTTTCCCCCTACTCAATTCTCAGCCTTTCCACCTAGATTTCTTCTTCTTCTCCCACCCCTTTCCTCTATAAAACTCCAACCCTAACTTGAAGTTCTGGCATACTGATATCAATGGCAGAAGCACTTATGAGAAGCACTTCTAGTGCAAGAGCACTGGCCATGGCTCTTGCCTTGGCTTCTTCTATAGTGCTTTCACCATTAATGTATAATACTAGTACATATTATGAGGCAAAGTACTTCACCTCATTAAGTTCTGCTTTTCTTCTTCCTATGGTTCTTGCAGGCCTTATAATTGGCATCAAGATATCATCATCGTCTTCATCGTCATCGGTTTCGGCTCCGGTTTCGGATCCGGCATGGGTACTGCTGAAGATTGGGAGCTCATCTTGGGGACTGGCTGTTCTGTTGGTGATGCTTGTTTTTGTGCTTTCATGGCAAGAGTCTGCTCAAGAGTTCTTCAGGAGATAGAGGAATTAGAAGGGTTTTAGTTTGTTTTCATGTAGAAGTGAGTGTACTAATTAAACTAATTATTGAAATTTGTTGTTTGGATTGATGGATTCTTTGTGGCCAATAGTTGAAGTCTTTCTTTGAAAATAAATTGTATTATTATGTTCTTACAAGGATTCGAGTCTAGGTTCTCTTGTAATCTCGTTTCAATTCTTTATAACATGGGTCAAACTTCTTTATCATTTGGCTAAGATATCCTTAGGCCTATTTTGTTTAAAAATAAATATGGTTAAAAATAATTAAAAAAATAGACAAAAAAAAAAAAAAAACATAGGTTTTCATCTTAGTTTATAGGAACCCTTTTTGCCCAAGAGATGCCTACTCTTTCCTCCCACAAAATCTGCTTAATTTGAGCTGAAAGGTTCTCGATATAATTGGACATCACGACCATGCATCATTGACATTGATGCTAAGCAAACCTATTCTGCTCTCTATAAATATGTTCTAACTTGACTTTCCAATCTCTTGCAATAACTCTTTTAATGGTCATAAATAGGTTATGAACTCGTATGCAAGATTCATATCCCTCTTATCGTCAATTCACCATAATCAACGAATCCGTCGTCACCAGGGATGAAAATGTTAGAAATGTCGATCAATATTTTCGATTATCGATGGAGTTCGACACGATATCCTCCACCGATAGTTAATTGGAGGAAATTTCGAACATTTCTCTCATATTTCTGTTTCAACCATGTTGTAGCTACCAAGATTATATGATAACCATGTATCCATTTACTCTTTTTTTTATCCACTTATTTAACTTTTGTATTCAAATCAATTAAATGCATCTGAGGCAATAAATAAAAATAATTTGTTAAATTTAAATTTTTATTATTATTATGGTTTTTTTCCTCTTGTTTTCTTTTAATTTTTCTAGAAACGGAACAAAGCCTAAAAACAATTAAAATTCTAAAAATTCTTATATTGACAATAAGTAAATAATATTTTTCAATGATAAGTAAATCAAAATAAGTTTTTATATTAGAATTCCTAAACAAAATTGCATTCTTAAAAATCATTTATAAATTTTCTCATCTCTCAATTTTTGAATTTGATATTGAGCTTTAATCATTTTATATAAAACTAAATTGGTCTTGATAAAGTACAAGTTTTTAATTTTTATAATAACTAATTACCTTTCAAAATAATAATAATAACTAATGACCATCCTTTTCAGGGGCACACACTAAATTTCTCGAAAAGTTTATGGGTATCACTGATATTACCCAAAACCTGAGGAGGGTGCGTTTGATATTTTTCTTTTCTGCTTAGGGCGAATCCTCACCCTCCTTCCATTCGATCCTCTCGTCACCGCTCAAGTCGTCGCCGGCGTTTCTCCGATTCCCCACCACCGTCCGTCGATTACCTGAACTTCTACTACTTCCGAAAATTTCTGGCCTGTCGTCTCTTAGCAGTAAGCAAATCTCTCTCTTTCTCTCACCGTAGATCTGAGCTGTACAGCCCCCAAATGAAACGATGCGTTTCGAAAAGTCCGAAATCTTAGTTTCGGTTTGGAATCCGTATATTCATGAACATTTCCCCAAGTTTCTTGATGATTCAATGTTAATTTACGAAATTTCTGTATTTTCGTTTTGGTATTGAATTTGATTTTGTTGGTTTTATCTGTTTGGTGCCAAGGAAAAAAAATTGTGAATACTGATGGTTGGTTCATCGGAAAACACTTACCGCGCCTATAATTCATGTAGAGGAAGGGTTTTTAATACCGGCTAGAAAAAAAAAATCCAAAATTTAGTTTGCTTTGGGTTGTGTATCTCCAGGAAAATTGCTCCAAGTTTCTGTACTTTCGTTTGAATGTCGAATTTTATTTGAAGAAAACTCTGAATATTTATGATTGATTCATGTGAAGAAACACACTGCACATATAATTGGTGTGAAGGAAGAATTCTTTTTAATATTGGCTATTCATTCGTGTAAAAGGTGCAGTTGAGAGAATGGCTGAGGGAGAGGAGGAGTTGCCAAGGGATGCGAAGATTGTGAAATCTCTGCTGAAATCAATGGGTGTTGATGACTATGAACCTCGAGTTATAAACCAATTTCTCGAGCTATGGTATCGGTATGTTGTCGATGTTTTGACTGATGCCCAGGTGTATTCAGAACATGCCAGTAAGCCTGCAATTGACTGTGATGATATAAAGCTTGCTATTCAATCCAAAGTTAACTTCAGCTTCTCTCAGCCCCCAGCAAGAGAGGTAATTTACCAAAATTTTTCTTCTTCCTATTGTGCTAAATTTTTGTTGTTCTTGATATTGTACTTGTTTTGAAGCTTGGGTCCTCAATAGCTCTCCTTGGTATGCTAAATTTTCAATGCTCGTGAGTTTATTTTGATTGTCGGCGTCTAAAAAACGTTCAATTGGGCATGATGTCCAAATGGGATTCACTTCTATGGGTTTTTGCAGGTTCTTAACAGTGGAATATTGTACATGGTTTTCAAATTTGGGCAAAAGTTTAGTTAGATATGATGCAAGCTTTCAAGATTAAGAATCCGTTTTCAATCTAAAAAGTATTTTGAAAACATAAGTAGGTGTTCAAAAAATTTAGAAAATGCCTCTAGGGGGTTTTGCAGGTTCTTCTTAATAGTGGAATATTGTACATGTTTTTCAAATTTGGGTGTTGAACAAAAGTTTAGTTGGATATGATGCAAGCTTTTAAGATTAAGAATCCGTTTCCAATCTAAAAAGATTTTGATAAAATAAGTAGGTGTTCAAAACATTTAGAAAATGCTTCTAGGGGGTTTTGTAGGTTCTTCTTAATAGTGGAATATTGTACATGTTTTTCAAATTTGGGTGTTGAACAAAAGTTTAGTTGGATAATGATGCAAGCTTTCAAGATTAAGAATCCGTTTCCAATCTAAAAAGTATTTTGATAAAATAAGTAGGTGTTCAAAACATTTAGAAAATGCTTCTAGGGGTTTTTGCAGGTTCTTCTTAATAGTGGAATATTGTACCTGTTTTTCAATTTTGGGTGTTGAACAAAAGTTTAGTTGGATGTGATGCTAGCTTTCAAGATTAAGAATCCGTTTTCAATCTAAAAAGTATTTTTGAAAAAATAAGTAGGTGTTCAAAAAATTTAGAAAATGCTTTTAAGAATCTGAAAGATCACATGTGGTGTTGAAGAATCATTTGTAATGTTTTCTAAAGAGAAGAATCATTTGTAATGTTTTCTAAAGAAACAATCAAAGTAATTCTTCTAAAAACATTTCTAAAGAAACACTTCTACTAAAAATATTTTGAATTGAAACACTACCAAGTGCGCTCTAGTAGTCTATTTGGTAGTGTTTTTTAAAAACACTTTTAACGAGTCTATTTGGTTGTATTTTTTCTGAACGCTTGTAACCTTAAAAGTGTTTTGAAGAAAAATCTTGTGTTTGGTAAGATTTAGAAATCACTCTCAAAAAGTTGAAAATTCATGCTTCTTAGAGAAACACTTGGTAATAGTTTATTCTTCCAAAAATACAGTGAAATAAACTCTAAAATCGATTGTAGTTGAGTGCCAAACATACTGTCAAATAGCCTTCTTGGAGTTTGCCTGTTGAGTAAGCTTAGGCTTGGGTTGGATAATGTTGAGTATGATGGGAACGGGAGAACAATGATGAAAAACAAATTAGAATCGTTCTTTCCTCAAGCTGGCTCTAGTATTTCCTTTCTCTTTTTCTTTGGTGGGATTCAAATGGAAATTCATAGAAGTTGAAAACTACAACTGTTTTGTTTTTCATAGAAAAGTATCCCTTATACCGAATTATCTTCTTATCAAAAAGGTGCCTAATCTATAGCAATTTAATTTTTGTTTTGGGTTTAAGTAACAACCTAATGCAAGAGAATATCATGATTTTGCGGTCACTTCTTTTGTTTCTTATTTCCTTCCTTTTTTTTTCACCTCTTCTTCCATATTATGTTGGATGGGTTTAGCCGGATTAAATGGTGGATTCTACCAGTCATACCATTAATCCATCCCATATAATCTCTTCCAGTAATACAAGTCTGCTCAACATTTTTTCTTCCTTTTTCAAAGTTTTTTACTAGGAATTTAAGGGTTTGTTTGGTTCGTGTTTTTGAAAACTGTTCTTGAAAACACAGATAACACCAAAAAGGTATTGTTTTTGTAGTGTTTTTTATGTTTTTCAGAAAAAACAAACTGGAAAAACCAAACATGTTTTTCCTGTTTTTCTTCCCTAATTTTTTTATAGTTAAGTTTCTATGATAAAAAGTAATGCAAACAAACTTGATGAAAAGTCTAGGAGAAACTTATGTGTTCTGGAACTCACTCATTTTCCATTTGACATACATAGAACTATAAGGAAAAGCTAGAGGAAGAGTAAAAGGAAATTTATTTATTTATTTACCATTAGTATCAATATTTTGGTAGTTTTTTTTTTCTTTTCCAATTCCCATTTCCTCAAACAGTTTGTGACAATCCTTACTCCTCTCTCTCCCTCTTCTCTTCTCTCTTCTCTCTTCTCTCTCCTCTCATCTCTCATTGTCATTTCAATTTCATAACAATTTGTGGATAGCTTCTACAATCTAACGTTTCCCTACATCAGGTCCTTCTGGAGTTGGCAAGAAACCGGAACAAGATCCCGCTGCCGAAGTCAATTACAGGGCTGGGAATCCCTCTCCCGCCTGAACGGGACACGTTGATCAGTCCGAACTACCAACTGGCTATCCCAAAGAAGAAGAGAACCGCTCAAGCAATGGAAGAAACAGAAGAAGATGAAGAAGGTGGTGATCCCTCCCAACCTTCCCAGGAAGGAAGAACAGATTTGCCTCAGCACACTCCTCAAAGGGTATCATTTCCCATTGGAGCTAAACGTCCGAGGTGAAAATTTCTCATACTAGATGTTTAGGAGATCTTCACATCTTTACCTTAAATTGTTCTAGGAATTGGGTGGAATTAAATAGTCTATTTTACTATCAAAATCATAAGAATATTCAATATTTGGTGTAAGATGTTGTGTTTTTTAATGGAATATGCTACTAGGAAGTTACGTTACTTTTATTCACTTATGCATATTACATTGTTGTACTCTAGTCTTCTTACAAGGATTCGATCTTGGATTCTCTTGAATGCGCATTCCATCCCTTTACCGCTTCTTAGGGTATAAATAGATGTTTTAGGGTGTGTTTTAGGGGTTTTTATCATTTTTACAATCTATTTATCAAATAATCAAAGCTTTTACTTTATTTTGTTTTTTAGATTAAGAATTGGTTTATGGATTTAGACGTGTTTATTCTTTAGATCAATCGTTTGGTGATTAATCACTCTACACGTTGTGTCAGGTAGCATCCCATCCCTTTACCACTTGAGTGAGACCTTGAGGCTTCTTTGAGAAAGTAACACTTTAAGCCATGAATACAATTGAACCTATTTAATATAAGGCGTTTATTTTAATTATACGGAGAAAATCATTAAAGTTATATCATATATTATCAATGATTTTGAGTTAGTTTAAAACTTCAAAAAAATATTATGTTAATTTTGTTGCGAGTTCTTTTGACACAAATAAATTCATAATAGCATTTTTACATTAATTGTTATAATATATCTTAGATGTTAATTTTGATGTAGACTTTTGATATAGACCTTTAATTTTTTATAGATAATATAGACCAGTGTTAAAAATATCGGTTTTCGACGTATATTTCGGTACTTGGATTTTACAGATATATCGGATATATCGAAGATATATTGGTGGATATTTTTACATGAATATTGATATATCGTAAGTGCGCAAAGAAATCTTAGGAATTAGTAAATCTACTTTGTAAAAGTGTAAAATGACATTAATAATTAAATATCTGCATTGATATTACGTTGTTATGGTGGCACCGAATCGAAATGAAGATCGATGTGGGCATTACAACATTGTGAGAAGGGATCTCATGCTTGGTGAAGGCCAATCTAAATGCAAGGCGTAGTGTTACGATAATATTGATTATAAGATCGAGCATGTAAATACGTAAATGTCTTGAGCACATACCCATGACCTATGGATAAGAAATTAGGGGTTTATTAACGTCTTTGTTGAAATCATTTGCGTTTGATATGGAGTTTGGAATAACATTTGTGTATCGTGAGGATATTAATAAATTCGCGTACGTAATGGAACTGAAGGATGTGAAGAAGGTGACCGTAACTCGTATGTAAGAGGAAGAAAAAACGTTGTAAATCGTTGGATGAATCATTGTAGTGGTGTCAATGCTCATGGACTCAAAGCATTTATCATAAAAGCGAATCTCGTGTGTTGCGTCATCCTTTTCATACGACACTTTTCTATATGGTTTCAATGGCTCTAATACGGACCGACTCTCCACAGACGTGGTCTTAAGTCTTGTAGAATGTGTGAAATCATAACACCGGTGAATGGACTCAATGGATATTAGCTTTGTTGTCGATCCATTATCCCGCGTCATTTCGATGCTCCCTTTGACCACGTCGTTGCCCTCTCCTCTTGAGTCATGTATTGGATTTGTAGTAGGGGAAATGCGAAGCAAAACTAGGTCTGCTACGATGTTCAGCATGAATCAAAGAGGGTCAAAAGTGACAATTAGGTGAAATGAGTCTACAGTGTCTTGACCAAAACTTTATTTATGAATTTCTTGAAATAAAAATTCGCTTTCAGCATCAGCACATACCGAACATGTGCGGCAGTTCGTGGTCCGAATTTAAGATTTTCATAATCTAAATGGAGAGGTCACAACTATTGGAATAATTGATTATCTCTTGTAAAACATTTGAATGTGATCATCGAGAGTAATCTTTTAAACAACTTTATCGGTCTCTGCTTGCATATATCGTATCTTTAGTTTCATGTTGTAGTGACAAAAAACCTTAATTGTTGGAGCGAGGGTAAGTTAGTCGATTTCTTTGTTTGTATGGATGAAGCAAATGTCTTTATAATTCTCTCCTTTGTCTTTGAAAATGATGGGGTTTGAAAGAGCGCTTGGGGTCAAATTCCTGATGTGGGACGTGGTTTGCGTACATAGACCACCGTCAGGTACGCAATCGTGCTAACATTCAAAATATAATAATAAGGTAATGGACTTTGCTTTTAAACTTTTAATGAGAAACAACACTGCTTGTAGACATTAAATCTCTTGATGCTATTCTTTGCTCGATCATGAATGCTTTAGCGTCTCGAAACATTATAAGTTGTGAATTTAAAATGAACTTGACAAATCAATATATGTGTAAGTATAACCAAATAAATTGAATCAATTAATTAGAAATATAGTTTATTGATGTACTTTATTTCCAATATTACAAAGACCTACAGTAGTAGCTCAAAGTCACTATTAACTCCAAGTCTATATTAAAATCTTGGATTAAGATAATATGCTACAAAAATGATTTAGAATTAGTACGTGATAAAAGGAAAATAATATGCATTAAAAGTGATAATGATATATCGCCGATATTGGCCGATATTTTCTGATTTTTCCTTCATCGACTTTCGTTTGCTGATATCGTGTCGGGAAGGCCCAACACCCGAAATATCGATGATATATCGCGACCTTTCCGTCCATGATATAGACCTTTAAATTTTCATCCTATTAATTATTATGTTTAATTTTAAATTTTATTAATTAAAACTTAAAAAATAAATAAAGTACCACTAAATATATAGGTGAGATGATTGGAGTCTCTCTTAACTTAACCATTGGTTGAGTTCGAATCCTAGGAATACAGTTGTGTTGTGGTCTCTCCTAGCTCGTATAGGAATCAATATGGATGTGGCATGGCTAATGGAAAATGATTGAGATGTTTCGTAAGCTTATGAGTAGTGCCGAGTTCGACACTAAGAATGCGGTATGTTGTGATCATAAAATTTCGTATAGGAATTAATATAGATGTGGCATGGCTTAAAGGCGCCTTTCGTTAATTAAGCTGATTGAGATCTCTCCTAACTTAATTAATGATATCGAGTTGAGCGCAAGAATACAGGTTGTGTTGTGAGTCATAACCCCGACCGTATAGGAATTAATATAGATATGGCGTACTGGAGCAGTTGGGTGAGATGAGTTTAAAATGCTACTGCGTAAACACTTAGGTGTCTCGAGTTGACGCGCCCCAGGAATCTGATTTTGTTGTTGTCGCTCACAAACTGATATAGGAATTAATATGGATGAATAGCACCCAATCACACGCATTCGTTAGGTGAGATGGATTAAAATCTACCATCAACATAGGTGTTATCGAGGTTCGAGCGTAAAAATCATCAGTGTTGTGATCCCTCCCTTTTCGTATAGAAATTAATATGGATGTAACATGACTTGTCTCCACTTGTATAGAAATTAATATAGATGTAACATGACTAAAAACACCTTTCGTGTCCGATTCGTATGAGTATTAATCTGAATATGATATAACATGATTTAAAAACGTATTCCATGTGCACACTGACCCACCATTCCAACAAAGATGCATGTTGGACAAAAAAAAAGGAATAGAGCAATGTAGAAACCATTATATCAATGAATCAATAGGTTTGGTTTATAAAGTTGGTCCTTGGTCAATCTAAGCAAGTGAACCTTTCCTTCCACCCATACCAGAACCATATAAAGTTTCTTCTGTACAAATATTTATCATGTATTTACAAGAATGATTGATTGATTGCCATTTTGAATGATCAGATCATACACTATATATATATATATAAAATGGTAGAAAAACCAACAGACAAATCTAAGTTTCAACTTCAACTTCTCCAGCCAACCATGCTGTTACTTGTTGCTGCTGCTGCTGCAGACCCTTTACCCGTTACGCTAAGCCCCCGTTCATACATCCGTTGGATCTCCTCCCTGTACTCCGTCAAGGACTTGTCCGGTATCGCCGGAGTTAGCTCCACCACGTCCCCCATCTTCAGCTTGCAGGTCGGGTCGTTCACCGCCTCATGGTTCAGCCTCGGCCTCAGCTCTTCCTTGATCGGGAATCCGTACGGCGACCATCTCGAGCTTCCCCGGCCAGTTCTCTCCAACAGATCCATTATGGTTGAGTTTGCAGGGAATTCTTGGACCGACATCTGCAACATTCACAAACCCAGAAATGGTTGAGTTTTGAGGTATCTTTAGGAAAATCAAACAAAGTTTTACTGTAATGGAATTGAAACCGTCTTGGCGTAATAAAGAAGAGTCTCGAGCATAGTTCTAAAAGGCGAGCCTTAAAGCTAGTTACAGGATCTTGTCTTCCAAGACATTCGCCTTACTGAAATAAGCACATATCTAGACTATAACCATTTTGAAAGACTTTTTATTCTTGAAATTTCCTAATTATATATTAAAATTTATATAATTTCCACCTCTTTTTTCTTTAAATATTAGGAATCTTTAATTTTTTTTATTAATATAATCATAGTTTGAATCATATTTTATAAAATTGTTATATATCTAAGGTCACATTTCACTTCACAAAAACCTACAGTTTAAGTGCGTCTTTTAAAACCCTATGGTCTCGAGTAGACCTAGTAAAATTGACAAATGAAATGGGACCCGTATGGTCATATCCGAGTAATATTAGTTCTAAAATAGACATAAAGAAGTTTCGAAAGCAAACCTTATCGTTTTCCAGCATGATGATAAAGACCGGTCCGTCCTGGCTGCAGTGCGGTTTGTAAGAAAACGGGCAATCATCGGAATGTGACGGGAACTTGCAGGGTGGCGGCTTGACGGAATCAGCATAGCCAACCGGTGACTGATCTTTGCTCATCGTCTCGCAGTGCCAAGTGACAACCCATCGAGCCCACTCGACCATTTGAAGCACAAACGAGGGGTGCTTACAGTCGCCTTCCTTGTATCTCCAATGAGCTGCAAATCCATACTCGGCCTGTAAATGCATTTCCCTCGTTCGGATTTGAACTTCGAGGGGAGCCATGCCTTCGCCCTTCACCACCATGTGAAGAGATCGGTACCTAAGAATTAAAATAATAAAATGTTAAAAACGGGGAGAAAAAACAAACACATGGATTAACGCACGAATCGCTTTGAGCCTAAGCTTTACCCGTTAAACTTGGAATGCTTTATGTAGTCTTTGAACCTTCCAGGAACTTCAGACCATAATCGACGAACGACTTCTAACGCTCTATAACAGTCTTCCTCGTTTTCAACAATCAATCGTACTCCATGGATATCATGTATCTCATCCACAGTCAGGTTCTTTCTGCACAACGGTTAAAAACCCGTTACTTTCTCGTCCGAATTCTATGAAAACACGAGAGCATGACAAATACGGGAAGGGAAATAGATTACATACTTAAACATTTTGCAGTAAATGCTGTACAAGCTTTTGTATCGCCCGGATAGAACATGGTAAGAAATGGCTTCATCCTTAAGGGCTGGCTCTAGTTTCTCTATAGCGGAAGTAATCATAGCCTCGTCAAAGGACTTCACAAGCTTGGAGTATAGTTCTTTGTGCTGATCGGGATGGAGATGTCTGAAACACAGGTTTTCAAGTTGGTCCTTCCAAGTAGAGATTCCAAGCCGGTTGGCCAACGGCACAAATATCTCCAGAGTTTCCTTCGCGAACCTCTGTTGCTTGGCCAAAGGTAACGCATCCAGCGTCATCATGTTGTGCAACCGATCTGCCAACTTTATGAGGACAGCCCGGGCATCTGCCATGGCGAGGAACATGGTGTGCAAGCGATCTGCCTCAACAGTTTTACTCGCGGTATTGTTCTCACGTGCAAGCTTGCTCAAATGACTCAACTTGGACACCTAACAAATGTTATCAAAAGGCAATACATTATACCAAAATGCACAAATTTCAAAATCGAATAAACAATATTTCTAAATTTACACTACACAAAACCATGAGATCTTATCGGTTCCAGTACAAAATGTATGTTAGTAATGCCTCTAATGGTTTGTTAAGCAAGAAAAACACAAGTAAAATCACGAAAGACAACCATAAGATCACAATAGTATAACCTTAAGATCAAGAAATGATGCCCGTCTAATGTTGATGAATCCGTAAAAATGAGGAACATAGAGAAATAGTGATTGACATAATAGACACCAAAGCATACAAGACTTATGCAACAGGTACTAAAAGGGTGCGTGTGCACGAGCGCACGAGAATCTATAAAATCTAAGGTATTAAGCCTTCATTTATGCAGAACCAAACCCGTACTAAAAAGTTACCTTCTTCATTTAAGATATTGATCCTAGTTTAATCACTCTGATTTTTTTCTTCCAAATCAATTATATAATGCATAGAGATATGGCTTCCCATACCTCCTCATGTTCTCTTCCCGGAGAGAAATCATGCTAACTTAAAAGCATCTAATCATTTCTTCATTACCAAAGGAAACAATTAACAGAAGACAAAACAAGAACAGCTTACACATCATCTATCCCAAACATCATGCCTTGTATCTTCCATTCAAATAAAACATAAACAGATAAGATATCTTGTAATCTGAAAACACAATCATATATTAGCAAAATATTCCATGGCAAAAAGACTCGGAGACGTAGCATTTTATATCGTAATTCTACTCCAAACCACAAGTATTAGTAACACAACAGCTACCACAACAACATATTTACACATGATCCAACAGATGTACAAAAGCAAGAGACCATTTATCAATCCAATCAAGACACCGACCCGAAAAAGCACTTTTTTTCACAAACATATTTCCCACCATTCCTTTCATATATAACTTCATGAGCACGTCTATGGTAATCATGTCACCAAATGCTCAAAAGAAGATTCCTTTAGAAAGAATCACCAACCCCAATCAAATTTCCATAACAAACAGTATCAAATACTTTTAATTTAAGCACAGATACTTAGAATCTAAGTATGCCTCTTACCCCTTCAACCAAATCAGCAACCCCAGCTCCAAAAGTCCTAAAAATGTCATCATAACCCATAAAAGAATCATCTAGGGTATCATGGAGAAGCCCTGAAACAACGACCGTTGAATTGGCGCCAATTTCTGCCAGCAACAGAGCAGTCTCCACACAATGCTGTAGATAAGGATCCCCACTAGCTCGCATCTGTAACAAAACAAACAGGACACCCATCATTAAATCATCATAAAATCAATCAAACACCCAAAAAGAAAGAAAAATTGTTTCAAAATTCAAAACCAAATTTATTATCATAAAATCAAACACCCAAAAAGAAAGAAAATCTATTTCAAAATTGTACCTGCCCTCTATGCGCCCTCTCGGCCTCGTAAAAGGCCTTGACAACGAAGTCCTCTGAGAATATTTTGTGCCTTATTTGAGCATTCAAGAGCAAATCTTTCACATGAGGATCGGAGTTACTGTCCAGAAAATTATCTTCCATGTTAAAGGTCAGTTCGTCGGCAAGAACTGATGATGAATCGGCATTGATGGCACCACCGCCGATCTCGAAGGTGGGGGAATCGTAATCGATGTAAGAACCGAGAGCTCCTCTGACAAACCCATTAAACAACCCGCTATTTCCGATCCTGAAAGCCCCATCACCGCCGCTCCTTTCACGGGCAATTCTCATCGGAGGGCTTCTCGACGACCCACCAACGCTGCTGCTACAGGAAACCGGGCCTTGAAACACCGACACCGGGCTCGATTCCATCCGATCTCGTTTCAACGACGACCCCAAATAGCAGAAGGAGCTGCTCAGCTCTTCGCCCCTGTCGTGCCACAACGAACCCAGCTCTTCACCTCCGGCGTGCTTGACCGCCGGCGAGGAGAACAGGCACGAGAGACCCCCCATGGCCGGCCTCTGAGACGGAGACGCCGTCGCCGACGACGAGGATCTCGAATTCAGCTCGAAATCGTACGGGGAGTGTGAGTTGATCTGGCAAGGGTGCGACGCCGAGCAAACACTGCTCGGCGGACTCGCGTACAAAGCTATGGTCGGAACAGTCATGGCTTCCCCACAATAAACCCAGATCAAAACCCCTGAATTTCGAGCAATCAAACACAAGACCCAGATCCAATTCCCCCCAAAATCAAACTCTAACAAAACACTACGATATATACAATTCGGTCAGATGCATGTCAAAATCAAGGATTCAAATTAAAGAAAATTCTCACACCCACTCCCTAGACCTAATTTTTTCCACGAAAGAGAGGGAGTCAAAGCGCAATTGTTGAATCCTAGAGAGCGAAATCAGAGAGAGAGAGATTTTAGGGTTTCTTCTTCGGCTTTGCTTTCGATCTTCCTGCGATTTTCTCAAAATCTGTCCTTCCTCCCTCTTATTGCTTGACGGCCAGGAATTCGAACAGAAAAAGACGAAAATACCCTCATATCCACCAGTAACTACGGAAAATGCACTGGATTCTCGTCAATTCGAAGATAATCTAATTTTAGGATAATTAAAACTTTAATTAGGTTTATATGTTTTATTATTATTATTATTATTATTATGATTAAATCATTATTTTCTTACTTATCTTCTTGGTTTATGGTTACAATTCTTTACGTCACTTTCCCGAGAAAATTATGGACTATACATATCGGATGGCAATATTCCGCCTCTGTCACCTTTTCTTTTCAACTTTAGAAATGATTATGTTTAAAAGGCAAATCGGATAAGAATAATATTTTCCTCCAAAATAAATTAACGTAGTACTCTCCACTATAAATAAATAGTATAAATTTTTATTAATAATAGAATATATAAATTTTCTTTTTTTATATGTTTTTTACTGTAATATAATATATAAAATAAATAAACGTTCAATTTTTAAAATAAAACAAGCATAATAATAATTTTATTTTAATTTATATTTGAGTTGATGTTTGACTTTATGCAAAATAATGTAAACCTGATTAGTAGAACATATAACTAAACTTTTATCAGAGTTACGGAAAATAAAATAATTACGATAAATACTTAAACGAATATATCAATAAAAAGACTATAATTATTATTAATCTTTTTATAAATAACAAACCATTTAATTTTAAACCATACAATATCTAAATAATTTAGCCATAACCAGTTGCAAATAATATAATAATTTTTTGAAAGGCATAATATATAATTATTTTTATTGGAATAAAATATATGGAGAATATGTCATATCCCATGCCTTACCCAGTTAGAACGCTCATACATAACGTTATCGTGCCGATCCCGACTCGATACGGCTACCCGCCCTATGCGGATTTGTTACTTACGACATTATATAAAGATATCTCTCAAGCTGATTACGATCATTATCGCATTTAAAACTATATTACACGGATTATTTAAAAAATTCATCTTTAAATATTATTTAAAGGGTGGTAATTTTTAATTAATATATTTATTATTTTATTATGTTATCTTTTTGTTGGAATATAATGATAAGCATAAGATCTTCACTTATGCCTAGATTTTATAATGGATGGAAGTAAGCATGTGACATGATGTCATCAAAACTCTTCCTTTATCTACAAGTTGGTGGATTTTGGGTCCCACCTCTTTTTTATATTTATTTATTTATTTTCATCCTTAATAATTTCGTTATTACGACAGGTCCAATGAACTCCACGCACCACATCCATTCGCAAATAGCGACTTGGTCGACAATATCACCTTGTCGAGGATTCTTCATCGGACGGTTGTGATTCGTTTCGATGTTTGATTTTTTAGGGCATTTTCAATTTTGGAAATTCTAAATCCTTCATAAAATTTGGTATGATTTTGATAAAATATACTCCTTATTTTCTTGCAAATTTAATTATTTATTTTAAGAGATAATATAAATGCATTAAATGAAGAATATACCTTTTTTTTTTGTCCAAAATAAGTCATTTTTTAAGAAGAAAAACATGGGAAAAGTTAAAGTCATAGATTTATGATTATTTAATGTTTTTTAACTAAATATTTATTGATTGTATTGGAACGTTTTAAAATTAGATAAATGATTGAATAGAAAAAACTATCAATTCATGTTTCAGGGTTGAATCGATTAGAGCTGTCAGACCAAGCCTAATTTACATTAAATTATCATTTTACTAGTATAACCTAACTTTAATTATGAGTTAGTCAAATTAGTCCAACGAATCAATCTCAAATTATCAATTATAAGCATATATAGCCTCATCAAATCAAGGGTAAAACTCGGTCATACCGAGTTTAATTTATATCGAAATTCTATTTAACTAGTCAAATTCAATCATAATTCTAAATTACTCGAACTCGTTCAAAAGATCGGATTAAAATTACCAATTTTATGATCAATGTTTAGAGCGGAATCAAATCGAATTGGAAAAGGACCCAAACGTCAGGGTTCGATTTTTAAAACATTTAACTTATGTCTTTATGAACCAATGGCCTCTGAATAATTGTCGACCATTGAAATAGTCAGCGTAAGAATCTTCTTTTATGACCAGATTAAAAATGATTAAAAATCATATTACCAGGGAAATTGACGGTGCTGATTAGTCCAAAATCTTTGACTTCACTACCGCACCACCAATCAGACATCAGTTAAAGCTACACAGGGCCCCACATGAGGTATCAAAAATGGGACCCACCCATTTGAGAAGTTTCCTCCACATCTCAAGGGCATTTCCGACAATTCACAAAAGGGTGATCTGTTCATTGTACTTGGCCTCGTTTTCCCTCGACCTTCCTCTAGAAGCAACCTCAGTTTTCGATTCCATTTATTAATTTATTTTGTTTTTTCCGGTAATTTCCACTTACGTGACTGCTGAGACCAGCACGTGGCAGGACAAAGAGGGAAGAACACCGACACGTGCTCGTCAAAGGCGGCGCACACTTGTCGGCCAAAGGCGGCCGGTGGCTGGAAATTAGAATGGCGGTAGCGAGTTTTGTTCCGTGTAAGGACGTGGCGTGGTCGGAGAAGTCACGCTCCAGGCACGTGATTTTTTTGAACTGAGTCTCCGGGCGGCTGTTTCACATCGGACGGTGGATATCGCTTCTGGGATTCTCTTGTGTACGTGTGAGGTGTAGGTTTTCATTGGTGGGGGTCAATTGTGGGTAGGTAAGGTCACCTTAAATGCACGTAATTTTTTTCCACATTTCCCCAAATTGTCATTTATGATGTTTTTTTTTTTTTACACCTAAACACTTTTTACCACTGACATGATAAATTTTTATAAACTACACGTATTAAATAATAGATGGAAATCATGGAATAATATACTTAATGATTGTGCGTTAAGAGTTTTATTTAAATAATAAAATAACTCTATTTTAATTTTGTCACAAAGAAAAATAATAAAATTTTATAAATTTGTGCAGTATAAAAATATCCTTTAATGGAAAAGTATTTCTCTCGTATTGCGTGTTTACCTTTTAAACATAAGAAAATACATGTACATGAGGTTTAACTCAATGATAAAATATAATGCTTTTTAAATCGGGATTCTACGATCAACTAAAAAATTTATCTACTCACGATTCATCGATCTAACGTAATATCGGACCGCTTGCTAAACTCAAATGACGTGAATAAATATATTATTTATATTTTATTTAAATTTTAAAATATATAATTTATCACATTCCACACTCTGATAAGTATAAATTTCATAACACTATATGGTACGTTACGCCGTTTAAAACCGCAGCAAGATTCGCCCGAAGAACAATACCATTGGATGGTTGAACCGGGTCGTTACATAATTAATAATATTTAAGATATTATTTTTTATTTTTTATATAAATAAAGTATTTTAAAAATATGTATAATATTTAAATAAGAAAACATATTAAAAATTGAAGAAACTTATTTATATAAATATATACTTAATTAGTAGTAATATATAATTTTGTTAATATAAAATAATTCTGATAGCGTAGCTTTGTTAATATATAAAATAATTCTGATAGCGGCCTGATAATAAAATGGTCATTTATAAGCTTACCATTCAGTATTCGAATCGTAAAGCGCACAGTATTTAATTGAATTTTTTTTTTTTATTCTGGCCCCAGCACTTACAAAACAATTACAAGAAAACCACGTTGTTTCGATGTAAAAAGCATCAAAACAACGTCGTTATAACTTGAAAAAAAAAAAATTGTGGGAGCAAACCGTTCGGTTCGTCGATTCGACCACCGGTTCATCTATCTGGTTCGATCAAAAAACGGTTTTAAGTGAATAGATATTAGATTTGAATCTCAAAGAGAACAAAATATTACAATATTATAATTTTAAGTGAATAGATATAATTTCTTAAAAAAAAAAAAAAGTGAATAGATATAAAAAATAAATAAAAGGGTACCAAATTAGGTATTATGTAAAATCCATTATTTCAAATCCTTGTAATTCAACTCCATTATTTTCATCAAAGTTTACAAATTCTAAATTTCATCATCCCAAACGAGACCTAAATTTATTGAAAATTACTCTAGATTAGTTATTTAAAATATTTAAGTATTAGTTGGACCACAATGGGACGTGTTTTATCGGGTACTTTTCCTGTAATGTCTCTAATGGGACAAGTTTATCATTTTTTTGAAAGAAAAAATAATTTTATTGATTTAGACTTGTAATAGATCGATAGATCCAAGATACAAAATTGTTATAAACCATAAAATATAAAACAATATTTAGGTTAATATCGTAGCGTCTGCGTAAAAGTCTATAGGGTGATAATATAATATTAAAATATCATAAGCTTTAATTATTGATATCTTAACAATGTGATCACGATCCCGATATCTTAAACGACCATAATATGATACGGTATCTTCAACTGATCGAATCGATTTTGCTTGTCTGGATCAATCCCATATAAATAAAGTGTCGTAATAAGACGATGAAAACTGCTACGTCGTATGAAGTTGATAATAGCTTCAGACGTCTTAATAATAAGGCGGCAAATGCTTGCCAAAATGTGAGTATTAGTTAGGCGAATATGAGGTTTTTTTCAAGCTCAAGACAAGTTTCAATATCAGTGAGGTTCGCTCTATGTTGATTATACATAAAAATAATTTAAAAACAAAATTTTATTTTAATAAGATAAATAATAAGAACAATAATATTATAATTTTAAAAATAATTCCTTATAATAGAATTCTAAAAATAATTATTTAAAATTTAAAATTTAGTCTTTAAAATCATACATGATAAACCCTAACCTCATTTTCTTTCAACTTAGCATGAACCACCCTACACATCTTTCTACAATTTTCTTCCTCAATTAAGGGATTATTCCACAAAATCTATGTTTTCATTAGTTTTTTCTTGTTTTAGTCGTCGTTTTGATGTGACGTGTGGTTTGTCGTCTTGGTGCGGTGTTTTATGCGTACATCGTCGTCGTCTGGCCCATTTGTGAGTAGGTTGACGAGTAAAATATATCGATGGCGATAATCGTATCGGTAATTAGTGTTATCTTCTGGCGAAATCCACGGTGTTATTATAATTACAGTAGTAATGTCAGCGTGTGGTCGATTCGTTATGTTATTAACAGATGTCAAAAATCGAATAGATTGTGATCGATATGTTGTATATTCGAAATCGTAAGTATTATAGTCGTAATAGTAATATCGAATGTGTGAAATTCAGTATCGCTTGTATAAACTTCCGGTCGATTAAATCGTCTTTGATACTTGGGATGTTATTTTATCTTATGGTTCTTGTATCGTTAGTTATATATTCTACATCGAAGCCACGTCGTTATTTTGAATCCAAATAAAATTATTCTACCGTCGAAAAAGAAAAAAAGAAATTATTCTGGCCACGAGAATTTCTCTATCTGTGCATCTCCTTGTATGACCGTTTTCTGTGTCTCCCAATGGGGTGTATAGAGAAATTCTTGGGGTGTAAATAGAATTTCTCAAAGAAAAATCACACATGGATGTTTCATGTATATATGTACACGTGGATGTCAAGAGCCATGTGTGTGTCTGATGCATGGATGGATGTGGCAAGCAGCATACATAGGTAGATGTGGAGAGAGGTTGTCGTGTATTGTGTTTTCCCAAACGTGCAAGGCACGTGCATGCATGGAGATGAAACAGTGGGAATGCATGGCTTCCACGACACCTCTCTTTTGTCACCATCATGATGTTTATACGTAGATTTTGACACATAAATTAACTACACGTGATTGTTTGAATTAAAACGTTACCTTTTCTCGACGCCTCACTAATTGTGTCGAGAAAAATATCCTAACACATGATTGTTTTCATTATTTTATTGTTTCCATTTATAGTATGATGTTTATCTTAATTCATGAATGGTTATCCATTTGAGTCGATTTTGTTGTTTTGTGTTTAAAATATTTGGTAATGATTCTAGTGAATGAAACAAAGTTTAAGAGGGTAATAGATTTGAGAAATTTAAGAGAAATGAATTATGTATTGGATGAATATATTTTTCACAATCACAAATACCTTGACCATCATGTTTTGCACAAAGAAAAAACAAAAATCAAAGAAAAAGGACTCCTAAAAGGAATTCTTATATGTTCTTTCTCATACCAAGAAGAGGGATAAAGAATTCTCTCTCAAGTCTTAATCGATGTTTTGCTTATTCGGTAGTTTCTTTTAAACTCCCAAAAACTACTCCATGTTTACATTTACCATATTGGGTCAGGTTGGATCAACCCATTTGGACATCCAATATGACGTCTCAATTCGACATCCTGTGTTAGGAAAATGTGTCATAAATCTGAAAACTATAAACTTGTTAACTTATATAATTATAAACAATTATCTTGAAAATGTAAACTTACAAAAATATTTCATATACATATACCGTAATGGTATTTACAGTGTCCTGTACATATATTATAAGTCTCATTTACTTGTACTTTTAGGTTCACACTGTCTCCAAAATCTTACATTTACACTTATAAAATCGATTCAAACCTACTTGTGATAGACTCCTATAGTTGTGTTGGCCCTACTGTATGCGGAATATCACAGACGTCCTCTTCGGTACCTACACGAATAAACACCCATGCTAAGCTTTATAGCTTAGTGAGAATTCATAAATATGATTATTCTTATGCTTGATCGTGCTGGCTATAACATTTTATTCATAATACATGTTACTTCTCATATAATTATAATTAAATTATATATTGCATTTTACATCATTTTCATGTTTCACGCCTTTTATAAAATTTCAAAAATTTCATCTCATCTTATGTCATACTGCGTAGGGAAATAAGTGGATCTGGGGGAAAGAACTATATGTGCCAAAGATCTTGTCAGCTATCTGAATGATGAAGTACATCATCGTCTTGTATTGCAAGGCGGCAGTAGTGTAATGATTGGCCGGGATGTAAATCGGCCCGGCTAAGTCCCGCTGCAATGCATAAGCGTATGTTGCACCGTTGTTATCACTATGGCGTGTTTATGCATCCGACTACCGGTCATGCATGAACTGATCGGTTTTTATTATGTTTTTCTTAACGATTTTTTTAGGTATAGAAAAATATAATATAATGAATATTTGCGATATAATTTATATGAGATATTCATTCTATCAATAATTCTTATAAATATTTAACTATACTTTGCACTTTCATATAACAAAAATTATACGAGTATTTTAACCTTTGTTTTCATACTTAGCGTGTTTTAAGCCAGTTAACTTCTTGTAATCACGTTATTTCGTATCTTAATCACATTTATATAGCGCTTTATACAATTTCAATTTCGATAACCAATTCTACCTAAACAATTCTGGCGCTCGAGTAAATTTGTTTACAATTTTGACCTATGACGGGATTGTTAGATAAATTGATCTTCTAACTCAATATACCCCTATGTCTTAAGTTTCTAATGGTTCAAAAATCATGTCATTTGGACTTTTAATTTGAGAGATATGATCTAAACATTTTGAACTGCTCCTAGACAGTTTCCAGCAACAGAATATGGAATTGTGTCCTATATTTTAAATTTTTATGGGAATGATAGAGACATAATTTGATATAATTTCTTCATGAAAGTTGTTCTAAAATGCATGCAGTTTGTCTGAAATTTTAATCCACTTACTCATTTGACAGTACTCTTTCGAGTTATGATTTAAACAGCGCAGATTGCTAGTTTTAGGGGGCGTGCGAGGCAGTTTCGGGGACGGTATTCCTATACTTTGGCCAATTTTTCTAGGTCTAATGATGTCCAAATTTGGATACACTTATTTTAAGGAGATTTGTTCTCCTAAAAGTCTAGTTTACCCATAAATTTGAATAATTCAATTTTAATGAGGGATGACCAGGTTATGGCCAAGACAAAAACGTGTGTTCGAGAAAAATTTTGTGTTATCTCGCCAAAAGCGAAGCGTTTTAACTGCTCTGGAATTTTCCTCAGGTGAGGGCCAGCTTGAAACAAAACAATTATATCTCAAAGTTAGCATGCTCTTTTGTCTGCCAAATTCTATACATATAATACATACTCCTGTCAGTACCTTGATTTTTTCTTCTTCTTATAACTCTCTTACCTGCTCTCCTTGCTTCTCTTCTTCATCGAGGTTCTTACTATCAATGAAATGAGATATTTTGTAAGGCCAATGTTGATCTTATTCACTTTTGGTCAAAAGTTCATTTTTTGCTATTTAGTCTTTCAACTCTTTATTATTTGCAAATGAACTTATTCAAATTCCTACTTTAACATACAATATTTTCATCTTATGACACTTAGGTCCTTAATTGACAAATTACCAATTTAATCTTAGTTTTTGTATTAATCCCGGTTTTATCATTTTTCACATTTAGCACTTAAATTTTTGAAAAATACAAATTTAACATATTATCATAAACGTGTTAAAATGGTATGACATAATTTGGGGTACCAACCAATAACGAGCTCAATGATATATTTGTTGAAGGAAGATGTAAGCGATAGGGTTTGAAAAAATGAGACTGTAGGCGTCAGGCAAGGGTGATCTGTGAGCCTTGATACGAGGCACCACGCCGATGCGACCCCGAATCGAAGGCAGGGGCGGGTCTAAGAATGATCTGAATGAATTAGGCTGCTATCACTGGTCGGATTGTATATCGCTCATGAGAGAAAATAAGAATAACCTCTATGATATATTATCACTGTCGTCCGTAGAATCTTGCTCGATAAGGAAGGAAAAATAATAACGTATCGTAATGGATTGGATCACCGATAAGGAAGAGGATTATCTTAAACAAGCATTTCATATATCACGTATAAATTCGATGCGAATTGAAATAAGAAAAGGCGAAATAAAAATATCGAGTCAGTAGGAAGGGCCTGTCATGCATCGGCCCGGTTGAGCATCTCTTATCATCTGAGGGCCGCCCGTTGGTGAAAGATGCGCCGGTTAAACGCGAACTCATACGCTTCGGTCTTTCTTTTCCCAGGAGGGCGGCAGGCGTCGGGCGGCGCGGGCGCGGCCTGCCAGGCCTACTTATTATTTCTGTTCTTGCGAGGAGGGCAGCGTCACGGGCCGACGGGTTCAACACCCCGACACCACACGACCACATCTCGACCCGGATAATTAAAAAAAAAAGGGCGTGTCGGCCTCGCTGGCCAGAGATTAGATCCGCGACCTCTGTATTTCCGGCCGGGTTCACTGTTGAAAAAGCGTCATCATCTAAACAATCAACATAAACTACCCAATAACAACTACATATGCATAACCAAAGGCTTGAACTTTAAGTAAAGGAAGCATCTTTCATAAATTGTACTTGCTAACAAATTTGTATGATTAAAGTGAGTAATGTTGGTTAATTATAAAAATATATATATTTGAAAAAGTGATTTTTTTTCCTCGTATTTGATTTATGACGAGGTACTAAAAAAGTGAAATGATTCAGTGAAAAAAAAAATATATCTATTAATATTAATTTTCTATCATTATTTTTTAATTACTCACTGTTTATTTATATATTTGACACTTTCCTTTTGCTTAAATATGATTCTTAGAAAATTTGAGGAAAAATGGTATAAAAAGGATTATAGAAAGAAAAGAAATATAGGAAGAAAATAAATATATAGCACTCTTATCTTCAAATCAAATTGAAAAATGTATATTTCTTTTTAAATTTAAAATTTCTTATGTCTGGCTTCTTATAAAAATATAAAAGCCACAGAATATAATTAAAATTGATTAAATATATAATGTTTTGAAAAATATACAAGTTTGATATAAAATAATAAAATGAGTTTAAAGCATCATTAAAAAGTAAATTATTAAGTTTAAATTTGTTTATTGTGTAGTGTTATGACCAAAGATTTTGAAAAATTTTAGTGTATAACTCTTTATAAAAATAAATAAGCAAAAATACTTTTTATATTTGAATTTCTAAATAGAATTTTATTGTCCATCATGTCTAGCTAACATTTTAAAAAGGCATGATATAGGGAGAGGAGACCGGTCTTGGGTTCAAGTCCTAGTGAGACACTTTATTATATTGTAAATAAAGTTTTTATTTGTAAAAAAAAATAAAAATTATTGTTAAAAAACGGTAGATAAATGTTTTAAAAATTATGTTTTCACAATAAATGGTTGAACTTAGGTTGCTCCATTGCAGTCTCACTTTCATGAGGTTTGTAACTATTTTAAGAAAATCCTTATATTTTATATTTGATGTTATTTAAGAAAATATATTTATTTGAGGTTTACGTTATCTTCTTGTAGTGATATATGTGATTGGTTTTGAATACTTCGAAAAGAATCTTTATAAAGTTTCAAGACTTGTTTGGACAGAAGTTTTTTAAAAGGATTCTAATCATATTTTTAATAGGTAATTGATATGAATAAGTTATTCTTTTGTTGGGTTTTTTTAATTAGTCTGATCTGCACACAATTATGAATAACACTCATGTATCGTGTTAGTGCAAATCGTAAAAATGTCGATTAAACAGATAAAAGATGTGTCGCGTATTCTTATATCCCAATTAATTATGGCTTTTTATTATATTTTTTATAAAGTCTACCCTAAATTTTTTTTTATATTTTTTTGAAAAAATCAATTTTATCAATCTTAAATTTTTATCACGTGTCACTGTCCCACATCAATTTATCATAAATTAATAGCTTTTTGAACTCTTGTACCTAATTAGTTCACAACTTTTTATTATATTTTTTATAAAGTCTACCCTAAATTTTTTATATTTTTTTGAAAAAATCAATTTTATCAATCTTAAATTTTATCACGTGTCAGTATCCCATATCAATTTATCATAAATTAATAGCTTTTTGAACTCTTGTATCTAATTAGTTCACAACTTTTTTATTATATTTTTTATAAAGTCTACCCTAATTTTTTTATATTTTTTTGAAAAAATCAATTTTATCAATCTTAAATTTTATCACGTGTCACTATCCCATATCAATTTACCATAAATTAATAGCTTTTTGAACTATTGTATCTAATTAGTTCACAACTTTTTTATTATATTTTTTATAAAGTCTACCCTAAATTTTTTATATTTTTTTGAAAAAATCAATTTTATCAATCTTAAATTTTATCACGTGTCACTATCCCATATCAATTTATCATAAATTAATAGTTTTTTGAACTCTTAAGCATGATATCTACATCTTAACCCCACTTAGCCTACTCATGGACACAAACATTTCATTGAGCGAAAGCCTTTTCTACAAATTTCACAAAAACAAAGTATAGTTTTCGGAAAATAAATTGAATCAGTTTTAGAAATGGATTGCTTTTGGAATATAAACTGGAAAATGAGAAAAAAAAAAAATATATATATATATATATATATATATATATATATATATATATATATATATATATATATATATATATATAAGCGTTAATACTTTTCAAACTCAAAGTAGGAGCGAATGTGGATATGGGCCAAGGTGCGGTAACTGCAAAAAAGCTGAATTTGTTTTTTTTTTTTTTAATTATGAGCCAATTAGATAATGATAAATAAAGAGAGTTAAAGATCAAATTTATTTAATTAAAAATCGAAGGTTAATTAGTTAGTGACACATGATATTTTTTTAACCTGTTTAACCGGTTACTTTTCTGACATGACCAATATGGTATGAGACCCCTTAAACTTGGATGTTTTACCCCTATTTCTAATTTAAAACATGTTATTTTTTGTAAATAAAGAAAATATTATCCTTAATAAGAACAAAGTAAAAAGTGAATAAAAAAAAAACAATGCTGATATTAAACTTGAGTTCTATTAATGAATTTAATTATTTATTAATGAAAATAAACCGCATGACGACAAGAAATACAAGATATGGTAAAATTTTATAAGAATTAATAAATATTGACCTAACACATCCAAACAAAGCTGATATAATATGCAAAATGAATAATAGATATAAATAAAAAAACAAATCTGATATATTAATTTAAGTCAGATTTTACATAAAAGTCTTACTTTAAATAGATATAATATCATTTTCTTTTCAATAAATTGATTCTTTCATTTAAAAAAAAAAAATTATTATTATTGATTCAAAGTTGTAATTGATTGGTAGATCTAATATACAAATAGCTAAAAACCATATATGATAAAACAATATTCAGGTTAATATCATAATAAATCGATATAAAGTCTACAAATTTGATATTATAGTAATTAGAATATCTTCAACTCCAGTTTTTTAACATACTGAAAATCATAATTTGATATATTTGATTGATCAAATCCGCTTTGTCTGTTTGAATTGTCCCCACACAAATAAAGTGTTGCAACAAGACGATGAGCAACACCACGTTGTAACCAATCAATGACAAACCAAACGTCGATAAGACGACGATAAAAAAGAAGAAGATGAAACCTAAATATTTGTGGAAGAACCACTTTATTAAGTAAGAAATATGAAAGAAATATGTGCAAATGAGTGATTTCAGGTCAATAATGGTAATAAAAATTCCCTTTCTTACTTGAGGAAAATGAGATAGAAGAGAGCAAGAAGAGAAGTAATTCTTTTATATAGATCTAAGTTTTTACTTTGTTTTATTTTTTGCGATTTTGTTGTCAACTTGTTACGACGTGTGATTGTACGATGATGGGTGATTTAGACAGCAAACCATATTCGATTGGATAAAGACATCAAATCATGGTCGTTAATATGCTGCATAGCTGAAATCATAGGTATTATAGTCATTATATGTAATACCTCCAAATTAAAACAAAAAAAACAAAAACAGAATTTCCAAAATAAGAAGGGCTAAAATGCAAAATTTCAAAGTTGGAATGAGCTTTTAACAAAAAATATAAATGTTTTGTTAAAAAGAAACAACAAAAGTTTTCTACACAATCCTAACATTCTTCACTTTTTTCTCGAGGAGATGATAGGTGAGCTAAGGTTTCAAAAGAGGGATTTCAAGCTTGAAGAAACATTCACCTCGAGTGAGTATTTATTTTTCCCTCTCTAGTTTGAAGCATGTGATGTATTTGAGAGTGAAGAAAATTTTTGAAAGAAGAAAGGTAAGTGAAAATGTTTTGTACTGTTTTAGAAGATTTAAGATATCTCCTTAGGCAACCGTTGGATTGCTTTAGAATTTGGATATGTTTGAGATAAGAGAATGATCTACAATCAGAACGGTGGAGATAGTGTTTTAAGGTTTGAGTTGAGAGTTATTATTGTTTCAAGCAAACAGTTTCATAAATTAGTTTTAGTTTTGGTAAGATCAGTGTAAGCCTTCATTCTTCTTATTCAACCGTTGGATTGCTTTTAATTTTGGACTGATTTGAGATAGTACAATGATATACCATTTGAATGGTTCAAATAATGTTTAGATGTTTCAAATGAGAGTTATACTCATTTAGAACAAGCAGTTTTTGAAATCGGTTTAAGTTTTTGTAAGTTTAGTGTAAGCCTTTGTTCACCTCATTCAACCCATTGGATTGCGTTGAAATTTGGATATGTTTTATATAAGACTTTGATACAGAATTATGAGCGGTGAAGATGAAAATTGCCTTAATGAAGCTTGAAGAAAGAATGTAAAACCAAAGCAGTGGCAGTGATCAAACTACATTTAAATTAGTTTGAAAATAGAGAGTAATAATTAGAGGACAAATTATTCAAAAGAGTAATAATAATAATAATAATAGTAAGTTTAAAATATGTGTCGTAAATTAAAATAACATTGAAGAAAAATAAATAATTAATGAGTTTTTTTATCGTTTTTATTTGTTTAGGTGACGTAGACTTTTAATTGAGTTTAATTGTGGAGCGGTATCATTCAAGACTTTTGAGTTGCTTTGAGGTAAGGAAGATTTATGCAGCTTTTCTTATAAAACAAAATATTTTGCTATTATATGTGATTATGAGTTTTGATAATTTGTATTTGTTTAAATTATATACATTGATCAAATACAAGTATTGTTTGGAAAATGGATTTGAAAATGTTCATAGTAGGGATTGAAAGTTATGGAGATATATTTTTGTATTTTTATGAATTTGGAAACATGAAGATAATATTTGACATTGGTTTTTATGTAGCCGTCAGTAATTATAAAACAACAAATATGTTGGGCAATTGGTATAAAACAGCGAATCTGATCTGCGTCGATGGGTATAAACTTAATGAATATGTTTCTGGTCGATGGGTATAAACTTGACCGTCGGTACTGGTCGCGGGTTATAGTGGTTGACAAAATGACCCTTGTCAACATGTTATAATAGTTGACATTTTATTTGAAAGAAAGATGTTTTGAGAACCTAGAGTGTAAGTATTTTACAGGAGCGACCCGTCGAAAGGTTGAATAATTGAACATTGTTTAAATAATCTTTTGAGAACCATGAATATATATGTTTTAAAATATTTATGGATTTGATTATGATATGGAATTGTTTGAGAAATAAGAAATATGATGAACATTAGTTTGAAATATATTTATATATATTATTTATTTGTATTCAATGATATTATGAGATTTGTGAGGAAAAGAAAAATATGTTATATTTCAAATTTTGTGAATTTAAAATATTTGATCCATGAAAATATATTAACATTCCTTATTGAACTTTTAGCTCACTTCTTATTGTTGATCATTTTCAAGTGCCCTAAACCTTGGCGAATAGTGATTTTGGGGTAGACAATGATGAAAGTTAAGAACTATTTTTGAGCTGGTATTTGTTGGAAAGACTTATGATTGTTGGACTACTTTAATGCTTTGAGAATTAATGTTTGCGAGCTTGATTTGAGATTTTATGTTCTTTGGAGATATTCTGATTTAAGATTATTAGTTTTGAAAATTTTATCGTGTTGGAGACGTTGGTTCAGTAACATTTTGTTATACTTTGAAGGTTTATGCCTTTGGGAGATTTGATTTTATGAAATTAGTTTAATTCTTCTTGTGAGCATATTCGGAATGAGAGCAAGATTCATGCTTGTAAATTTGAAGTCCCGGTTTAAGGTGGATTTTAAGTACTATATGTGAATGAAAAGTAATACGCGGTTCGGAGTTAGGGTGTTCTGAGAATGGTATCGAATGCAAAGGATATGGTCACCTTAGACTTTTAAGAGTATATGAGTCGGGTTAGATTGAGTGACGATAATTAATTGTTATTATTATTATCTTTGTATGTACAATAAGTTTCATTTAAGAATTAGTTTCATATCTTTCTATTGTTCTTTCTAACATGTCTTGAAATGATAGGTTGCTATGTCTCCAAGGAAAACCATTTCTTCTCGCGGTAGTGAGGCATCAAGGGATAATGCACTTTCTAAAACTGCATCACTACAAGAAAAAGGGTAATTGTTGACATATATTATCTTGACATCTTAGTATACGTCGATATTGTTCATTAGGAGTGTGCAATTATGATGATCCTGACTTAACTTCACCAATAATGACATATATAAAATTTGTTAACTTCTTCCATGACTTTTTTTTTTTTTACAGACTATGCACTGGGAATATAGAATAATGTCCCCACTAGAACTAGAACCCAGGACCTCTCCCCGCCTATGCTCGTATCTGTTGTTTAACGTTGAGGCTCTACCATTTGAACTTGGCGTGATGGGTCTATAATTTTAATGTGTCAATGTAATTAAATAAAAATAATAATGGCTCTAATTTGCTTGTTATGTGTAAATCTAATTTACATACTAAGTAAATTATGATAAGTAAATTATAAAATATGAAATATCTAATTGAATTGACCACCTATTTTATAAAGTAATAATTATGTTTATATGTTTTTTTATAAATTTTAAATGAAATATTAGTAAATGAAAAGTAGTTTAAAAATGTTTATATTAATATAGGGAATAAAAATAGTTTTTAGATGTCTATAAAATAGGTTTTAAAATTTTATACATTGGGTTTTTTATTATTTAAATGAATATAAATCTAACCAATCAAAATAAATTATTTTTAATTTACTGATACTTGTAAAATTAATTTTTTTGATTATTACATCAATGTGAGTAATATCTTAGACACGAAATAAACATGAAGAGCCAGATGGAAGTAACTATGAGCATATCATTTTAATATGTGTCCATGTCCATTTTGCTGAAATTACCTTTCCTAGAAAAAAAGAAAAAAAATTGTCCATGTGGTTAAAAATGTTGTATAGTTGAATATGCTTCCTTTAAAATTTCTATTTTACTTTTTTAATAATCGGTGGATCTATTTGTTTTTAGGAAATAATGAAATTGCTTCTATATGTTGATATATATATGGAAAATATTGGTATCCTCTTCTTAGTCTAATCAATATCTATTAGATTTCTAATTTTTATTACCAAAATTTCCTCTTATTTGATTTTGATTCTTGGACTGGATGTCTTTGCCATAGACATTTCTTACAACATTTATATAATTGTACACTTTTGTCCCATACTTTGTCCTAGCATATTAGTAAGAACCTTGAAATGAAGGGCACTTTTGTTTTATTTCCATTGAATAAAGAACGATTCCTAATGGTATGTAGTACTTGTACTTCTTTTAAAATTGTAATATATTTAGTGTATATTTACTTATATGATTATATTTTTTTTCTCTTATTCATTTATAATAAGTTGTCCATTTGTAGTTTTATTGCATAGTTTCTTTTAGCAATATGGCAACGTATATAACTTGGTGGAGAAAACAAAGTATTCTATAATCGTTGGCCTTTTGGTGGGAACTCCTTGTAGGTAAATTTAGAGGTCCCAGTTTGACCCATATTTTTTGAAGGTCTGGTTGAGAAAATACTGGTCTGAATAGAACTAGGGCCTTTTGGTTTGGCTCGCTTGGCCTTTTTTTTTTCTTTTTTTTTTTTAATTTTTTAATATATAACTACATTTTATTTTCCAATTATTAAGAATATTAGTTTTTCAATTATGAAAAAAATATAAAATAGTTGTTTATAGAAAAATAATAGTTATTAAATAATTGTTTTTAATAAAATAAAATAATATTAGAATGAAAAATAATTTAAAATAAAATAAAAATATATATAAATATAACTATAATAAATTATTTTATATAATCTTTTGAGAACATAAGAATAAACTATAAGTATTTCAAAGAAACATTTTTCTGATATATAAAATTTGTAAAATTGTGGAATTTATTATTATTTTTAATTTTTAATATCAGCTCCTCATTTTGGCTATGGCTTACATAGAAACCTTAGGAATTTGGAAATTTAGTAAAAGCAGTAGAATAAAAGTTAGTGAATTGGCGTATGGCGCAATGGGCAGCACATTTGGGTCGCGGCCATTCACAGCTATAGGTACATTCCTTTATGATTTCTTGTTGTAATCTATTCTTTATTTTTTTTAGTTTTTTCCCCCTCTAAACAAAGTCATAGTGATATATTGTTTGAAAATCAATTTTTTGTGAAATTGTATTATGCATGCTAACCATGTTCCATAACTTGTTTATGCTCCCATTGCTTAAGATCAAAATGAATGTGAATAGGATATGACAACACTATTTCCTATTAAGAGGAAAAGTTAACAGCAATACATTTTTATTTACTTTGATGATTGCTTTTTTTTTTTTTTTGAAAGACAAGCAAACAACTTTACTAAAAAATAAACAAATCAGCTAACAGAGTATCCTCTAAAATAGAGGGAATAGAAACGAAAAATAAAATGCGCGTGAAGCCTTGTAGCTCTAGGCTAAGCAAATGGCCCAGAGCTGTTCGACACATCGACACAAAGCCCGAATAGAAAAATAGTAATGTAGCCGGCATAAATGATCAGATAATCGTCAAACTCATGAATGAGAGAATTTCTGAGTGGAAATCATCCCATGTAATCTTAGCGTCTAACTATCAGCGCGAAAATGATGAAATTCAGTAAGCGGGTGTAATCTACCATGAAGACCATCCTAACTGACCTCTTTATGAGGCTTAATAGCGAGTAAGCAAATGAAACTACGTCTGACGATAACTGGAAATTAGAATCACGAAAGACCATCCCTACCCCTACTGTTGTTGGATCTTTCAACATAACTGCTTGATGATTGTTTTTAGTCATCATGTTTTAGCAGTTATTCAATGTCTAAGGACTGCTATTGTTGTCACCACACACATTTTCTCCATTGCTAATCTTCATACGCCACTTACAACCATTGTTCGGACCCCAATATTGCTCATTTCTCCTCTTCCTTTCATAGATTTCATTGACATTCCATACCTTACAGCCATCCATTCTTGTTTCCTTATGGAAAAGAAAATAAGAAAAAAACAAATAAAGAAAAAGGCTTGAATATTATCCTATTCTAAAAGTTCAAAATTTTACTTCAATATGTTCTTTTTTTATATAATTTTATAATGACCAGACATATGATAATTTATTTTCAAAATTTGATGGCTCAATTTCTTTTTCTATGTGGAATGAATTATGCAATATATTTTTTATGTTTTATTATTGTAAAAATTACCATAATTACAGCAAATGATGCGATGTCTTGAAATATCGTATTTTTGAACTTTTTTCAATTTTTTTCTAACATTGCATTGCAAAGAAGGAAAAATATTTGTATTTTGTTTACAATTTTGAATTTTGAAATTCCTATTCAATTTGACTATTATGTTTAGGCATCGATGTTTAATGTAATTATTTCTTTGTTTGTTATTGCTCCTAAAGTGATGTGATACATATTTTTAAAATTTTTGTTTTTATTTTATGTTATTAAAAGCTATGTTTGTTTTCTCTAAATTTATTTATATTTTGATGTACATAGAGGTCGTGTTAATATATTTACTTGAAATTTTCTTTTTGTTAACATTTTTTTTTCTATGATAGGTTTGACAAAAGTGTTCAGATTGAGGATCTTTCGAGAAGGTGGTGGCTAAAGATTATATTTCTATTTATTTTTGTATATAGAAATAGAGTAACTAGAAAAAGATTTGCTCCATTATTTTTTCCTTGAATATTAGTGTGTAATATTTGTTTGAGGACATAATTGTTATTATTATAACAATTGGACAGGTACCAAATGTAATTTGGAAGTATGTTTCATGTGGCAACATGTTCATCTTCTATTAGAAAATAAAAATTATAATATAATAATATTAATTTTTTTCATAAGCAATCTTAACAGATGAACAATGTCCAATATTGACATAAGTTCAAGTAATCTTAATATATATTGAATTCAACCTTGACAATAGTATAAGAAATGTTGACGTTTATTATATTAATAAATATTCCATTATTAGTAAAAATAGAAACAACCTTGACATGTATAATGTCAAGGTAGTTTTTAACTTTTCTTGACACTGACATAGATGACATATATGAATGGTAACCAATCTTAACATATATACTTTACCTTAACGATGAAAAAATGCCAACAAAAGCCTTTTTTTCTTGTAGTGCATGTGGACTTGATATTGTTGAAATTACATGATTTTTATATCATATTGGGAATGGATTGGTTGGAAACTCACTATGTCTTAGTTGATTGTTTTGCTAAGAAGGTGACATTTCGTATTCCTGGACAACTTGAATTTTCTTTTGAGAGGAGTTCTAACGATTCTCCTATTCAATTGATTTCAGTAATGAAGGCTCAATCCTTACTCAATAAAGGTTGTGAAGGATATTTTGCTTATATTGTGAGAGATGATAAGGATGTGAAGTTGGAAGATATTCCTATAGTAAGAGATTTTCTGGATGTATTTCCTGGAGAATTACATGGACTACCACCAATAAAGGAAGTTGAATTCACCAGTGAGTTAGTGTTAGGAGCAACTCCTATCTCAAAAGCACCTTATCGAATGGCTCCTTTGGAGCTCAAGGAGCTAAAAACACAATTGCAAGAAATGCTTGATAGATGTTTCATTAGACCTAGTGTATCACCTTGGGGAGCCCTAGTGGTAATTGTTAAGAAGAAGGATGGGACTATAAGATTATGTATTGATTACAGGGAGTTAAATAAGGTGACGGTTAAGAACAAATATCCATTGCCCAGGATTGATGACCTATTTGATCAGTTACAAGAGTCTTGTGTTTTCTCTAAGATAGATCTTAGGTCAAGGTATTATCAGCTTAAGATGAAGGATGAAGATGTGTTAAAGATTGATTTTCGTACTAAATATGGGCATTATGAGTTTTTAGTGATGACATTTGGTTTGACTAATGCCCCCGCATCTTTTATGGATTTAATGAATAGGGTTTATAAACCTTATTTAGATCAATTTGTTGTGGTCTTCATAGATGACATTCTAGTGTATTCAAAGAATAAGGAAGAACATGAGAAGCACTTACATGTTATTCTTCAAACCCTAAGGGAGCACCAACTTCTTGCTAAGCTTAATAAATGTAAATTTTGGCGTGATCAAATTTCTTTTCTTGGCCATGTAGTTTCCAATAATGGAATTTCGATAGACCCAAGCAAAGTAGAAGCATTGTTGAGTCGGAAGAGGCCTACTACAGTGTTAGAGATTATAAGCTTTTTGGGTATGGCTGGATATTATAGATGCTTTATTTAAGGGTTTTCCAAAATTTCCCTACCACTTACTAGACTCACACAAGAGAATGCCAAGTTTGTGTGGAGCAAGGAGTGTCAGAGTAGTTTTGAGGAATTGAAGAAGAAGTTGGTATCAGCTCTAATGTTGACTATTCCATCTGGTTCAGGAGGATTTGTCGTTTATAATGATGCATCACATCAAGGTTTGGGTTGTGTGCTCATGCAACATGGGAAAGTGGTGACATATGCCTCTAGGTGATTGAAACCATATGAGAAAAATTACCCCATGCATGACTTAGAGCTGGCAGTTGTGGTTTTTGCCCTTAAGATTTGAAGACATGTATAGTGAGACATGTGAGATTTATACAGACCACAAAAGTTTGAAATATTATTCTCCCAAAATGAGCTAAATATGAGACAGAGAAGATGGATTGAACTCCTTAAAAACTATGATTATAGAATTTTATATCATCTTGGTAAGGCAAATGTAGATGTTGATGCCTTGAGCAAAAATTCATATGGATCAGAGTGTGTCAACTTTGAAGTCGAGCGGTTCTCGATTGTTTTATATTTAAAGACCTACAAGCTTCCGATTTCAAGTTTGGAACCTGAGAGGTTTTGTTGGCTAATTTTGCGTGCTGACGGACTTAATTTGGAGAATTAAATCTTCACAAAATGATGATCCAGAGTTAGTAGCCATCATGGATAAGGTGAGAAAGGGGGTCAATTCCGATTTTGTGTTCATGGATGATGATACTTTGAAGTTCAAGGATAGACTGTGTATTCCTCACGTTGGGGGATTGAGGAGGGAACTCTTAGAAGAATTCCATAACTCTAGATTTACAGTTCATCCTAGAGGAATGAAGATGTATAGTGATATGAAACAATTGTATTGGTGGCCTGGATTCAAACGTGATATTGCAGAGTTTATAGCACAATGTTGGTTGCCGGCAAGTGAAGGCCGAACATCAACGACTGGGGAAAGCGCAGCCCCTTTGTATTCTTGAATGGAAGTGGAGAATATTACCCAGTGGATTTTGTTTCGAGGGTTCTTATAAATCCATGGGATAATGATGCAGTGTGGGTGATTGATGTGGATTGAGCAAAGTCGAGGCTCTTATCTTCTTAATCCGAACTACCTTTACATTAGATAAATTAGCCTCCTTGTATGTTAAAGAGATTGTTAAACTACATGGAGTACCCGTATCCATTGTTTCAAATAGGGACACTCGCTTTACTTCTAAGTTTTTAAAGAGCCTTCAAAATGCTCTTGGCACCCAACTAAACTTTAGTACTACATTTCACTCACAAACAAATGGTCAGTCAAAGTAACACTGCAAAAATAGCAGTTAAGACCTAAAAATTGGTCGGTAATTACTAAACCGAATCAGCGACCATTTAGAGACAGGGTTTGGTCAAAAAGAATTCAGACCAAATTCCAGACCAAAGAATTGACCATATTCTGGAGCCAAATAATTTTGGTTAGAATTGAGTCTGTAAATTAAGCGAATTAAGCGCCAAAGTCTAGACCAATTAGCGACCTAAAATAAATTACCATGAAAAATGGTCGGTAAATAGAGCGACTTAAAAATTTTAACTTTGGTAATTCTGGAGCCAAATTTTTAATTCGTAAATGTCTCACGATAATTTCCATTTATATTTATATTACGAAAGTATATTCAAAGCATCGGTGAATCTTTCAAGAAACACCTTACGGAAATTCCTTAAGGCATCACATTTCTAATTCACGTATTGCTTTTTTTGGAGGATTAAATCTTCATAAAGGTAATTTGATTTTAATTCTTCTATCCATCTTTTATTCCGACTTGATTTTGTGCAAAAAAAAAAAAGTTGGATATTTTGTAAGTTTCATGCTGATATGATATGGTATGCAGTTTGATTCTAGTATTTGTGTGGATTTGTTCGTACCGTTTGATCGGTTGGGGATTTTAATTTGTTTTAGTCATCAGATTTGAGGAATTAGTGCGGACAGGAAAATAAAAAAGAATAATCTTCCTTGTTTTTGTGTTTTGGATTTCTCTGAAATCTTTTAAAACCTAATTCGGTTTCACGGAATTAGCTTGAAAAGAACGATTTTTGTGTCTTTAGGATTTGAAAGAGAAGTTTTGTTTGATTTTGTGGTAAGGTTTCCATGAATTAAGTATGTTGATTCTAATTTACGTATTTATTTCAAAGTTACGGAAACTGATTTTTTGTTCTGATCTTCAGGTTTTAAACCCGATTCTTAACATTTTCTGCTTTCGGCAAGTGTTAAACAGGTCTCGGTGGTTTCCTGCTGCTGCCAATTCTCTTTGCTGATGTCTTGATTTTCTTCATGATTTGAAACATGCATAACTCCTTCATTAGAACTTGGATTTGGGTGTTCTTAGACTATATGGAAGCCCTTTGAGTCTAGAATCACCCATATATAGCTTGATAAAAATTGAGGTCTTATCTGTCTATAGTAAAAATCAGTGCTGCTACCTGATGCTGCAGTGTCTTGATTTTCTTCATGATTTGGCTATGCATAACTCCTTCATTAGAACTTGGATTTGGGTGTTCTTAGACTCTGGAAAGCTCTTTGAGTCTAGAATCACCCATATGGCATGATCGAGTTGAACTCATATTAGATTCGAAAATGATGAAAAGCAGTGGATTTCTTTCTTCTTCTTCTTCTTTCTTCTGGTGCTCATTTTCTTCGAGGATTGCAAGCACGCTAACTCCTTCGTTAGGACTACGTATAGGTGTTCTTGAACTCTGGAAAGCCATTGAGTTTAGAATACGACCATATCTTCGCCCCCAATAGCATTGGGTAATATATATTTACGAAATTTAGATTAGAGTACCCAAGTGTACTAATCACTTGAATGAAATTTATAGGAATATATGAGTTGATTACATGATATAGTATGAATTTATGAATGATATGGATATAAGAACATGTGATAGGATTAAATTGAAGAAATCGTTTAACATATATAAAGCATAATTTTAATTATACAGCGAAATCATTTGCGTTCTCTGCTTAGCGATTTGAAAATGCATCATCGTAAGCGATTAAAGTTGTCGTTTGATTCATATAGTTATTGTAGAATACATCGGGTCGGTGTATTACAACGAAGTTTGAATACGGATTGTCAGTGGGCCCAGGTTCTGAAGACGTTAATTAAATGATCATGATTTAATTTAAATTGCATATATTATGTGTCATTTTGGTGCCTCTGCTCACAGTTTGTTCTTGGGTGCACGATGGGATATATAAATAGTAATCTGATTTGCTTCATCAACTGATTATGCATTATTATTTATATATCTTATTTAGTGTGCTTGGAGAACCACGCAGGGAAATTTGCCGAAATATACATAATGAACATGCAATCGTGATCTTTTTTTTAACGTAACTTTTGTAAATGGATTAGGACCAAACCTATTGAAGAGAAAAGAACTATTGGACGGGTGGAGGTGGAGGTGGAGGTGGAGGTGGACGTGTAGTAGGTTGCATATCACACGCGTAAAAATAACTTTATCGAAACCACAATAAATGGTTAATGAACATAAAAATAATTGAGGACAATTGCGTTTGCTTACTAAATTGATTTTTTTTGTGACTAGTTATGGAAGATGATCGTGAATGGATGTAATTCGAATAGTGAATGGAATGTTCTCTAATAGATAGAGGATAAAGTTGATGAATTTGTTGCGTTAAGCTACGAGACATCTGAGTGTGTGAATGGTAGCACGGCTATAAGGTCCTTGCACTTTAGTTAAATGTCGGAATAAGAAGTTTTTGAATGTTGAAATTTGTGAAGGTGCATTTGTATAGAAATGGTTTGTCTTGGGATTACTATGTTTGGATATACCATGGTGAGAAGCGAAGTCCACGGAGGTGTTCAAGTTCGATGCGGGTGTCGATAAGTGAGCGATCGGATGGTCTCGGATAATATAGATCACACTACATACCGTAGAATGGTTTGTGATCTTTAACAGGTCTGAATTCAACTTGGGATGAGGAACCCAATCTTGGCGAATTTCTATGACATGATTCGAGCTAGAGACAAACACAGTATGAGGAAATTCTAAGCATACTCAACTGCTCTGCGACCATGAGGATGTTAGAAATAAGTGCGAGACCTGAGTGTCGCGAGGCATGGTTTGATGATATGTCTAATTTCATTGAAGCTTGTTGCCCTGAGATAATACGATGCCATTGGATTTCTGACACGAAGAAGTTAATTAGAGGGTTGGGATTACCCGTATAGGTCATTCATTGTCGTGTGAACAACTGTATGATATACTGGGGTGATGACAGTGACCTTAACAGTTGTAAAAAATGTGGGCATGCTCGGTACAAGCAAAAGGTTAGGGGTTCTGGAAATAGATTGTATATACGGAAGTTGAAGGTGTCGTATAAGAAGATGCACTATTTTCCAATAACACCTAGGTTGCAGAGATTGTATGCATCAACCATAACAGCTAATGAAATGAGGTGGCATTCAGAGCATCATATGGAGGACGGTAAGATGTGTCGCCGCCCGATGCCCCTGCTTGGAAACATTTTGATGGGTGTTTCCACTGATTTTCATCTGAAGTTGAAATGTTAAATTTGGGTTTATTTCTTTGATGGTTTGACCATTTGGTCAATCTGGACAACAATATTCTTTGTGGCACGGTGGTGGCCAATAGGTATAACTTGCCTCGGACTTATGTATGAAGGAGGAATTTATGTTTTTGGTTGTGTTAGTCACAGGGGCCTCACGAATCAAAGGGAAGATAGATATTTTCTTACTGACCATTGATAGCGGAGTTGAAAAGTTTGTGGGGTGTCGGGGTTCAAACTTATGATATTTCCAAACGGCAAAATTTGGATGCGTATTTGCCCTCATGTGGACCATAAATGACTTTCCGTGATACATGATGTACGGGTGGAGTCTTCTTGGTATGTTGGCATGTCGCGTGTATGGAAGACTTTGATGCTTTAGATTAGGTAAAAGCGGGAAAGCGGTCGTGGTTCGACAACCATCGGAAGTTTTGCCCATGAATCATCCTGTCAGCGTAACACCAAAGACTTCATTAAGAATAGAAAGGTTACTAAACAATTCGGGGTTAGATGCGGGATGAAGTGCGGGGATTTGAATAACGAGAGGGTTGAGGAAGGTGATAGATGTTGATCTTTGAGGTTGTGAATGCATCTATATCTAAGACTTGTGGAGTGGAATAAGAGAAGTATTTTTAAAGTTTGCCTGCGGCGTGAACACTTGCTTTCGGGCACAATCTTGATGTTATGCATATCGAGAAGAATGTGTTTGACAATATTTTCAATGCAGTGTTTAACATTCGGGGAAAACTAAGGACCGCATTGCAAGTCGAGATGAGTTGAATAAATATTGTCGTCGTCCTCCAATTTGCACAAAATCTTGTCACATTAAATACCACGATGTGCCATTTGTTGAATAAATCACGAAGAAGGATGTGTTGGAGTGGGTAAAAAGCGAGATTTCGAGATGGTTATGCTTCTAATGCGGGAGATGTGTGGATGCGAACAAACTTAAGATGTTTGGCATGAAGAGTCATGATTGTCATGTATTCATGCGAAGGTTGATACCAATTGCTCTTCGAGAATTCCTACGAATAGAATGGGAGCCCAGATGGCGAGATTTCTTTATTCTTCAAACAGCGACTTCTTCTTCTTTGGTAGTAGAGGAGTTGAGGAATTTGGATGAACAAATTCTGTATCTTATATGCAATCTTGAGAAGATCTTCCCTCGAGTTTTTTGACTCGATGGAACATCTTCCGATTGCACTTGGCTTCTGAAGGTAGGATTCTTTAGTCAGTCCATTATCGTTGGATGTATCCTCTACAGAAAGGTAATATTATTAATTCCTCTGACCAATTCTTTTCCTATATATATATATATATATATATATATATATATATATATACACACACACATACATGACTTGTAATATTCAATAATCTTCTTGTAGATACTTGAGGAAAATAAAGCATAAAATCATGAATAAGGCTTAGGTGGGGGTTATGTCGATTGGGTATATTATGGATGAGGTACGCGAGTCGCGTCATTACATTTGAAGAAAGGAGATCTTCATGGGAAAAGCGGAATGAGGTTTATCTTGATGACATTGTGAGGATGATGATATGTTTGAAATTTCAAGCCTCGGGTAAGCGATCGGTCTTAGAAGGAAGCGGTATCCCTGGCGGTGATGAATATGCTGCGAAACTCATCATATGTCCTAATGGTGTCGGAGGTTCAGCCATTCATATAGTAAGTAGTTGCTAAAGTCAAATGAGATCTATTTAGCATGTTAATTTACTATTTCCTCTCAATGTAATCCATTTTCTCTAATTTCATTTTCTATTTTAGTGTCTTAAATTCTGAGCTTGTGCCAGTTTCCAAACTTGAATGACAGGCGTGTCTTGCGTGATGGAGCGAGAATTTCCATCATGGTTTGAAAAATACGTATGTTTACTAAACATGAAAATCCTGAAAACAATTGTAATGTTCATTAAAATTTATAATTGTAATCCTCGACAATACAACGATTTAGATTCTGAGGTTCATAATACGTGCGAATAAAATTTCCAATCATTATCTTGAACTATAGCACGGGTCCCTTTAGAGAGGTTAGAACTTACAACGGTTCTTGTGTGAGATGGTTTTAAATTTCTGCGGAATCGTATAGGAGTTCTGCAGAGGCCAGCCGAGCAATCTGGGGGTATGCATTAAAGGATCAGAGTATCTGATAAATAGAATCATTACGGGACTGCAGTGAAGTGATCAGTTAAATTGAAGCCCCTCGGTTAAAGAAGCGTATTCAAATGTGAAATGGTTCGACCCGACACCACATGTCGGTATAGTTGTCCATCCTCGATATAAGCAGCCGATGTGCAAGATGAAAAGCGATTCAACAAGTATGAACCTTTTGTCTTAGCGTCCCTGAAGCATCACGGGTTTATGATTGTGAATATCGAGGTCGGACCGATCTGAAAGGGTTGGAAAGGTTGTATTGCAAGGTCAAGCTAGGGCTCGAGTCGACATCCACGCATCACAATCACGATGTCATAGAACCGGCTTGTTCAAAATGAGTAGAGAATGATGTTGTTATAATGTTGTGGTGGGGACGAAGGCGTCCTTTTAGTTGCGTATCTTGAGATGGATACAAGTGGGGATGTAGATGTTGATGAGTATTTAATTGATGAGAAGAACTGAGTGATGAAGAGGTTTTGAAAATGATGTTCTTACATCCCGAAGAAAGCGACGATTTAGATGATTTTGATGAAATGAGTAGTTTAGTGAGTTTTAATTTATTTATTCGTTAATCATGTTTGTTTATTTTCTAATTGCCTTATGTATTTTACTTGATGCTTACTAATCAATAATGTGTTGTTTATTATTTTTAACGGATATGGCACGTGGGCGAGGAAATGAGCGTGCGTTGCCGGGATCACCCAGATTCACAGTGAGGCGGCGAGAGTGCCAGGTGCCACGATCCTGGTAGAGAGAAATTCGGGGGTGGATGAGACCACAGAGGCGAGGAGTTGTGAATGTACCCTTGACGACGGCTCAGTGACCCGATCCACATCATGAGTCACGAGATTGTGATGAATGATCGAGAGATGTGGGAGGGGAGAGGAGGAGAGAATGGAGATGTTGGAGAGTCTTCCTCGAGCACCTAGGGCAGAGACTCTCCCTGTGCTCGAGTTTGATCAGAAATTGATAATCGAAGTAAGATATCAAACTTAACTAATGATTTATCATTCTTAATTTATTTCTTACTTGCTATGAAATTTTTGGAGTTACGGAGACCGAAGTTAGAAGCGTGGTTTCAATTTAGGGTTACGAGGACAATTTTAGGAAGTCGCTAAACCTCATGGACATAATTGGAAGTCACTGACAGATAGAGACTAGTTGATGATTTGGAAATTTAAGGTATATATTACTACTTAACATTTTACATCTTTTATTTATTCTTTTGTTCACTTGATGAAATATGTTTAAAATTATAATTGCGAGAAAGTTTATAGGTGGGCCTTGATCGAGAGGCGGTCGGTGTTCTACAAACATCTTTGCCGGTCGGTATAAAGACAGGTGTCTGAGTCAAAGATAAATGGTTGAAGAAGAGCAAGATTTGAGTGTCTGGATCATGTTTTCCGGGAGTGGGTGGAAGATGGGAAGATCTGATTATAGGAAGAGGTGTGAAACGGGCTGGCAATCGTCGCTCGGAGCGAGGCTGGAGAGGGTAGTGGCATGCACGCACTTGTGGATCTCGCTCTATGCATGAGCACGAGAGCAGGCATTAGTATTTCTAATTTATACTTCTTGTGTTTGTTAACTTTGTGAATTGTGTTCAATTATGCCTATTTTCATTTCTCGAAGGATTTTTTGATTGAATTAACGTGTGTTGTTTGTAATTAGAACCTTGAGGAGGGTAGACCCGGTCTCCTCATTATTCGGATACGCACCTGAGGTCATGATGATCGGACTTTTGTTGATCGAGGAGATCTCACGACAAATGTAAGTTTCATTAAAATAAAATTACTTCTCTCTTTTTTTTTGAATAAATTAAAAATACTTATTTTACTCATTTTATCCGGTATGGACTAGGTGTGGTGGGGTGTGAAATGTTAGGACGAATTCTTATGTTATTTGGGACATGTTGTATTTTGAGTGAAACTCCCATTACAAGGAGACTCTGCCAGATTTTCATTAAATCCCTAGTCTTGGAGAAAGGGAATCAATGAAGTGGTGTGAGTTGCAGGCATCGCTTATCATCCTAACGAGTTGACGAGGTTGTCAGCGATTTTGAGCAAGGGTGTCTGGCAAACCTCTCTACACACCATTTGCTAGAAGCAAACCTATGGAAGTAAGACACAATAGGAGGAAAATTACCTAGACCACAAGCATTGAAAAATAGACCCAGAGCGAACCAATCATATGGCAGATCTATAGATTACAAACCTAAGAAGACCACACCCGATAGAAAAACCCTATAAGTTTCAGTCGGGCCTTAGGCGATACTAAATATAACATCTCGCGATCCTGAATTATGGAATAGTGTAATAGATGTAAGGAAATATCGATATTAGTATACGATGCGGAAAAAATACCCCGTTAACTGAGACACTGAAACTATGTACAAATATTTAGAAACCTTTTAGGAGAAAGTACAAGGGCATTATAGAGAATCCTCTGAACAAACCCATTAAGAAGAGTCAATACAGATTTTGTAAAAATATATTTACACCACAAACATATGGAATTGAAGAAAAAGCAAAAAAGAAATATAAACCATATAAGAAATATAATAAAGAATATTTCTTAAAAGATCTACTAGAAGAAAACCTTATTTAGATCACATGGACATGTAAATATAATCCAAAATTTGGTTTATACTTCTCTCTTTATTTTTTGAAGATCAACGTTAAAATGCTTATTTTACATGTTTATTGGAAGCGAAGATATGAGGAAATGTTATTTCTTTACTTGACTCAAGTGTATTACCGGTTTGTTGCATCACAAGTTTAATATGTTTGAATTAATGCGGTTATTAACACTTGAACCATGTAATATATATAATTGATTGGATATATTTTTTGTGGAGTAGTGATGTATGGGCCCAAGTAATACACTCATTTTATCAGGTAATGTGGACGATTGTGGTTGGTGTGAAGTGTTGGGACGGTTGCCATGTTGTGGGACATGTTGTATTTTGGTAGAGCTCGTCTGAGAGGCTGCCGTTTTAGATTAAATCCCGTCTTGGAGAAGATTTCGATGAAGTGGTGTCGGGTTGCAGAGCATCCATGAATATTCGGCGAGTTGACGGGTTGTTGCCCGGACCTGGGGAACATGTAAAAAATATAATCGAAGATTTGGTTTATACTTCTCTCTTTATTTTTTGAAGATAAATTAAAATACTTATTTTACATGTTTATTAGGCGAGATATGAGGAAATGTTAGGCTTCTTTGCTGACTAGCGTATTCAGTCTACTTGGGTTCATGTGATGGTTACCTTGGTAGTTCTCATTCATCTGACTCCACTTAGGTTGATCTGAATCGGATTGGTATGAAATTTGTTGATGACAAGGAGAAGATGCCGTCTATGGCGTCGGTTCGTCGACATCATCATTCTTTGCACCGCTGTGACGGATTATGAAGCTCCATCTTGGGACCATTTTGAATTTGTTCACCGGCGATGGAGGACTTTAGGGCGCGATCTGAATCGCGTCTGATGTCAGTTAGCCCGATCTGCGTGACGCGCGATCGACTATGGGGATATAGGGATGAGTTCTTTGTCTAGCGTTTTGTGGCTTACAAGAAGTCATCGGGAAGGTGGTGCGATTCAATTTGATGATCTACCTCAGTTGTTCGGCGTAATGCTCCGGCTACGTTATCTACTCCGGCACCTACGGCGGCTGCGACAGCGTCGGGATTAAGCGATGACGGCTCTGCGGTGCAGGCATCTCACCATACGATTTGGAGTACATCTCGTGCGATGATGACAGATTTGGATGATTGAGTGTACTACAACGCTTTTTTAATGTCTTATACTTGGATTTGGGAATTCATGTTTTTATTTTCTCTTGACTTATTTACTATATATATGCATTATATATATTAGTTTGCTTGTTTTAAAATATTTTTTACTCTCTTTATATAATATGCATGCACTATTGTACTTTTCTTTTGTTTCGTAATCTTAATATATATATATATATATATATATATATATATATATATATATATATATATATATATATTTAAAAGCAAGATATCAAACTCAAAATGACAAAAAAAAAATTTAAAAATTAATTCACCAGGCAATTGCTATTAAAAAGCGGAGACGAAATTTTTTTAATATCATTGGTGGTAAATGGTCTCAAGTAATTAAAGATAATTCAGAACCATTTGAACCATTCTTGGGCCCGATGATAAAAATTTTGGTGGGATAGTCCGCCAATTTGATCGATGTTACCAGCCATTTATCGGCCAAAATTCTTTCGGTCGATCAAATGTCGGAAAATGATCATTGTTTGTCGATAAATGAGTCGGTAATTCAGGCCAATTGATTACAGTCGGTGAAATAATTACCCGATCGGAAAGTGCGACTAAATAATTTGAATTACGGATTAAATGAACGGTAATGGATTTCTGGAGCCAAAATCTTGTTTCTGAGCCAAAAAATGAATTAGAGTAATTTGGTGATTTTTAGTAGTGTAATTCGGATTTTGGATAATATGGTGCGAGCATGTATATTGGATTTTGGAGGCAGATGGGAAAATCATATGCCCTTGGTGGAATTTTTTTATAATAATAACTTTCAAACAAGTATTGGGATGACACCATATGAGTCTCTTTATAGCAGGAAATATAGATCCCCAATTTGTTGGGAAGATGTGGGTGAGGGGAAACTTTTGGGTCTGGATTTGATTCAAGTAATTATAGAAAAGATTCAGCTTATACAGGAAAAGTTGAAAACATCACAAATTCGACAAAAAATAAATAAAAAAAATCCATGCAAACAACAAAAGGCGAGAATTGGAATTTCAAGTGGGTGATCATGTCTTCCTAAAGGTGTCTTCGATGAAAAATGTAATGAGATTTGGGAATAAAGGAAAGCTCAGTTCCAGGCATGTGAGACCATTTGAAGTGCTTTAAAAGGTTGGTGCCTTAGCATACAGAATGACATTGCCCCCAAAGTTGGGAAAAATCCATAATGTGTTTCATGTCTTCTCATGTGGTACAGATTGAGCCAATTCAGTTGAATGAGAATTTGGCTTATGAGGAATATCCTATTCGGATTGTTGATACTGTGGACAAGATCCTTGGTAGAGTAATTGTTAAACTAGTAAAAGTTCAATGGAGTAATCATGAAGAACAAGAAGCAACATGAGAGTTAGAAAGCGAGTTAAAGGAGAAGGACCCAAACCTGTTTTATAACCAAGGTATGTCGAGTTTAGAATACTAAACTTCTTTTAAGGAGAGGAAAATGTAATACCCCTAAATTAAAAAAAAAAAACAAAAAACAAAAACAAAATTTCCAAAATAAGAAGGGCTAAAATGCAAATTTTCAAAGTTGGAATGAGCTTTCATCAAAAAATATAAATGTTTTGCTAAAAGAGCAAACAAAAGTTCCTACACGTCTGCCTTCTTCACTTTTCTCTCGAGGATGATAGATGAAATTTAGGGTTTTTAAAAGGAATTTCGAGCTTGAAGAAACATACTTACAGAGTAAGTATTTCTTTTCGCAAGTTTGGCGTGTGATGTGTTTAGGAGTGAAGAAAATCTTAGAGATAAGAAAGGTAAGTGAAAAGGTTTTGTATTGTTTTGGGAGATTTATGATTTCTCCTTAGTCAACCGTTGGATTGCTTTAGAATTTGGATATGTTTGAGATAAGAGAATGATCTACAATTATAATGGTGAAGATAGTGTTTTAAGGCTTGAGTTGAGAGTTATTTTTGTTTGAAACAAACTGTTTCGGAAAATTGATTTAAGTTTGGTAAGATCAGTGTAAGACTTCATTCTTCTTATTCAACTGTTGGATTGCTTTTAATTTTGGATATATTTGAGATAGGACAAGGATATATGATTTGAACGGTTCAAATTATGTTTAGAAAGCCGGATAGAGTTATACTCATTTGAAAGCAGTTTTTAATCGGTTTCGAGTTTTGTAAGTTTAGTGTAAGCCTTTGTTACATCTCTTCTAATGGATTGGATTAGCGTTTGAAATGGATATCATTTTATATAAGACTTTGATCTAAATTATGAGCGATGAAGATGAAATTTATGACTTGAGGAAGGATATGTTGAAGCAAAACCGTGATGATCAAACTATATTTAAATTAATTTGGAAAATAGAGTAATAATTGATGGCAAATTATTCAAAGAGTAATAATAATAAGTTTAAAATAATAAATAAGTAAATTAAAATAACATTGAAGAAAAAGAAATAGTAGTTCAGATAATTAATGAGTTTTTTTTTCGTTTTTATTTGTTTAGGTGACGTAGACTCTTAACTGGGTTTAATTGTGGAGTGGTATCATTCAAGAATTTTGAGTTGCTTTGAGGTAAGGAATATTAATGTAGTTTTTCCTATAAAACAAAATATTTTTCTGTTATATGTTATTATGAGTTTTGATAATTTGTACTTTTTTAAATTATATGCATGGATCAAACACAAGTTTTGTTTGGAAAATTGATTTGAAAATGTTCATGGTAGGGATTGAAAGTTATGGAGATATATTTTTGTATTTTTATGAATCTGGAAACATGAAGAGAATATTGTTTTTGGTTTTATGGCGCAAGTCAATGGGTATAAAACGTGGAAATATGACCCATGTCAATGAGTATAAATTTGAGAAATATGAATTAAAATGTCAATGGGTATAAAATTGACATATACGGCTCTTGTCAATAAGTATAAACTTAACAAATACGACCCATGTCAATGGGTATAAACTTTACACATATGGCACCGTCTGATAGGTATAAACTTAATAATCGTGTCGATGGGTTATATTAGTTAATAAATGACCGCTGTCAACGGGTTAGATTAGTTGACTTTTTATTTGAAAGAAATATGTTTTGAAAACTAAGAGTGTAAGTATTTTGAAACGACCCTTGTCAAATGGTTAGAATAATTGATATTTTATTTGAAACAAATCTTTTGAGAACCATGAATATATATGTTTTAAAATATTTGTGGATTTGATTATGATATGGAATTATTTGAGAAACATGAAATATGATAAACATCAGTTTGAAATATATTTATATATATATATATATATATATATTATTTATTTGTACTCAAGGATATTATGAAATTTGTCAGGAAAAGAAAAATATTTTATATCTCCTATTTTGTTAATTTAAAATATTTGATTCATGAAAATATATTAACATTCCTTATTTTGTTTTTAGCTCAGTCCTTATTGTTGATCATTTTCAAGTGCCCTTGGTTAGGAGTTGGGGTATAAAATTATCAAATATGTATGCTTTGAGCTGATTATTTATCATTATTACTTGGATGTTCGTCGTCGGGAGATTTGATAAAATGCGACCGTAAAATTCAGTGATGCATTTAGGCAGTAAACACAGAAAAATGTTAAAAAAGTGTTTTTCTGAATTATTAATTAACCAGAATAAAAATAAAAATATATAAATATACAATAATAATTAATTAATCATCTTATTAATTTAGAGATGCAAACATAAATTTCATTTATGTTTGGAATAAAATCTCATTTTCCAAAAAGACATCTCAACCGTATAATAATGAAATATACAATTTGTTTGAAAATTCGTGCTTCTTTATAAGATACGGTCGTATTAGGAAAGAAATTTGTGAATAATTTTTATTAATTATTTTAAAAATAAAATTATTTTGTTATTAATACTAGTTTAAGTAATAAAATTATTTAAAATATACTGATAATTTAGTTATTAAAATAAATTTAATGATAAATAAACTAATGAAATTGTAAATATTTAAAATAGGAGTAATGGGATAAATAAAAACATATTTAATATTAAATGTGTAATTTATTTAATTCAAATGCATTCCATAAATTTATAAATACAAGATTTTAATAACATTAAATTATCCATATAAATTATATTAAAAAAATACATTTAGAAATTGAAAATAAAATAATTAAAACAACAAAGTTTAATATATTAATCATATATTATAATAATAATTATTTTTAAAACCCATATGCTACAAAAGATATAGCAAAAATATTAAATTTTATAGGTGAAAATCTTAATTACTAAACTAGTTACTTAAAAGAAAAAAAAAATCGAATAATCGGGTTAGCAGGTTAAACAGCATGGGTGTGGAATGCGGGTTGAGTTAGGTAATTCTGCAGTTTTTTATCAGGGTTTTAAATTTTATAGCACTGCTTCTTCAGCAATTTGGGTTAAGAAGAGAAATGAGGCTGGCATCCATTGATCATGTCTTAGCTTTAGTCGTCATCACCAAAGTTTTTAGTGGATTTTGTTTATATGATTTTATTGAATATAAAAATTGAATGAGAATCAATAAATTATTGGATTGAAAATTTAATGTCATGATATGTCTTACTTTAATAATGAATATATTATTTCCTTCTTGTCACGTTTTCCTTATTTTAAGCTTTTTTCGGACTAAACACGCCCTAATAAATGGAAGATGGTGGTGCCTGGGTCTCCAACATCCCATCGTTTCTTTTTTAATGTATTGGAGGAGGATTTTTTTTTTTTTTTGACAAAAAAACTATTTTCTGAAAAAAAAAAAACAACGCTGATTTTAAACTTGAGTCCAATTTTACATTGAAATCTTATTTTAAATTAATTTAATTATTTATTAATTGAAAATTGTTTGTATGGTCACATTAAATACAATACAACGTAAAAAATTACGAGAATCAATAATTTATTGGATTAAATATTTAGTATAATGAGGAAGATATACCATGTGGAAATCGTTGAGGTCTTTCTTATTTAACCTTGATTGTTCTGCTGTGTTGATGCTTGTGTTATGTGGGGCCCACTCATGACACTTTATAAACTACTTAATTAAACACTTATTTTATAAGAGCTTATTAGATGAGAACTTATGTCATAATTACTTTGACCCTATTTGGGTAACCAATTTAATTAAACACTTATTTTATAAAAGCTTTTTAAATTAAAGTTTATATCATAAGTACTTTATTCAATAAACTATTTGTTTTTTGATGCATATTTTAAAAAGTGTTTATGTATCATTTTAAGGTGTTTTGATGCATTATTACTCAAGCATTTATAATAGTTGAAATTACGGAAAAGATCATTATAAGCACTTATAAAATTGAAGTGTTTCAAGAAATAAGCACTTGTCATAATGTTTAAAAAAAAAAAAAAAAAACTAAATAACTAAAAACTATATTTATATCATGAAACCATAATAAAAAATTAAAATAAAGTAAAGATTCACTAAAAACATTTATCATCCACTTGTAATCTCTAGTATAAAAAATAACTAATAAACCAAACTCTCGTCTTCAATTTGTTTCATGTGCATAAAAGAGATTATAAAAACTAAAATATTTTATGTTTTTTTTCCTTCATTAAAATCTTTAATTTGGATGCTTTTTATAAATTGGAATGTGATGTACTATGTATTCATAGTTATTTAAGGCATAAGACGTACGGATGTGCAAAAGCCTCTTGAGACCTTAAGTTGGAAAGTGCACTTGAGGTGTCATTTAAGCATTCTACGAGTATAAATAAAATTATATATCTACATTATGTTAATACTAGTTTTTATCACAATAATACTGTCTGATAAAAAGAAAAGGCATCAGCATCCAGTAGTGTTTTACATTAAATGTGGCATTTTGAAATAAAATATGACAAAAATAAACACTATTGGTGTTTTCCATCATCACAAAAATTATGCATCAAATTCTAAATAAAGAAAATCATCATCAATATCATTATTCTTGTCATTAATATATATATATATATATATTCTATTTTTTAATTATATGTCAAAAAAATTTCATATTTTATCAAAATTTTTACCTATTTTTACATAAATTTTTGGAAGTTGTTTTATATTTTTTAGAATTTTTTACATATTTATTTCAAAAATGTTACCAAAATTTACATAATTTTTCAGAATTTATTTCATTATTTATTTCAGAATTTTTTTTTCCTATTTTTTACATAATTTTTCAAAAAGTTGTTTTTACATTTTTTAAAGTAATAAACATTTTTGTCGTTAAGATGACAAATTTTAGTCTTAGTATAAACTCTTTTAAGCTTTATTTTTGATAAGCTCCTAAAATTAAAACATTAAAATAAGCTAAAAATAGCTTATAGGGGGGTTATAAACTATTTTTATAAACTATTTCAAACATTTACAATTTTTATTAAAATTATTTATATGAGAAAATAAGCTCAAATAAGCTCTCCCAAACGCACCCTTTATTCGATAAGCTATTTGTGTATGGAGGCATATTTTAAAAAATGCTTATGTATCATTTTAAGGTGTTTGGATATATTACTATATAAACACTTATAATATATGAAATTACTAAAAACACTATTATAAACACTTATAAAATTAAAGTGTTTTGATAAATAAACAACTGTCATAATTAAAAAAAAAAACTAAAAACAAAAGAACTAAAAATTAATATTATATATATCATGAAACCATGATAAAATTAAAAATAAGTAAGATTATTTATATTGAAATATTTATCAATGAATATCTTATCATAACTGATTTTGTTTTATATGCATAAAGAGATTATAAAAAGCTAAAATATTATATGATTTTTACGTGTTAAAATATTTAATTTAGTGCTTTACATAAATTGAAACTATAAAGAAGTGAATTCTTTAGAAAAGCTAGTTATTTAAAGTAAGATCTGGCGAACCTCTCAGTGAATACCTTGAGGTGCGAACTTTTAAGTGAGCGTGCCTCACATGTATAAATAAAAATTATATCTCTTACTAAAAATTATTTTATATAATAATAAAATACAATGAAGGAAATGACATCAAACGTAAAAATCAAATATCACCGGTGTTTCTCATCATCACAAACATTTCAAAAACAAAATAACTAGTAAAAATATCAAACACCTTTAGTGCTCCTATTATCATCAAAATTATAAGTTCTAAAACAAAAATAAACACTCATGGATGTGCATCAAATCATAAATAAAGAAAATCATCATAAATATCATTATTCTCACAATCAATATAACTTTTTTATATTTTTTAATTATACGTCCGATTTTTGCATATTTTTTAATAATTTTTTTTCTTCAAAAAATTTATCTATTTTTACATAAATTTTCAAAAGTTGTTTTCTATTTGTTTTGAATTTTGTATATATGTTTTTAAAAATGTTTACCTTTTTTACAAATTTCAAAATTTATTTCGGTATTTTTGAAGTTTTCATTTTTTTAAAAACCTTACCTATTTTTTACATAATTTTCCGAAAAGTTGTTTTATATTTTTTAATTATTTTCCAAAAGAATATTTTTGTCGTAAAAATGATCATTTTTAGTCTTTATAACATTTTGAGTTTTATAAAACCTTCATGAAGCTTGTGAAATAGAAAGTAAAAGTGTTTACAAAGGAAGTCGTAAATTTATTTTATGAAATATTCGAAGCATCATAATTTTTATGAAAATCTTTGTGAAAGATAAGCTTCGAATAAATTATAAATAAAACATTAAAGCACCCTATTTGGTAAAAGTGAAAAGAATTTATGAGATATCTCATACTCAAATATTTATCAGAACATAGTACTACAATATCATTTGATTTTACTTTAAAAATATTATTTTAAATAGAATTAATTATTAACTAATTGAAAATAATAAGCTACGTGTTGACAATAAATACAAGTGAAAATTTCATAAGAATAAATAAATTATTGGATTGAATATCCAATGTTATGATAATCTTACTCCAATAAGGAATATATTGTTCCACATTTCTTTAATTCAAATCATAGAATGACAAAAAGGGAAATTTTTATTTTAAATAACATTACTTATTTAAAAATGGTTTATTTTAAAATTTAAAAAGATTATGCATAGGTTTATGAGTTTTACACTGAACTAATTTTTTTTTTAAAATTATTAAATTAATTTAAGCCAAATAAAGGCAGTAGTCTGCGTAATAATTTATTAGTGAACCAATGTGATGAAATGTAAGTAATAAATATATAGTACATGATAACATTTTGCGATTGTATAATATTCTTAATTATTGATATAATGATGATGTATTAATCATTCAGAATGTGTATAATATTGCGTTCTAATCTAAATTTATAACACTAATTATCAGTAATTATAAATGTGATATTACACATCATTTTAACAATTAGTTTGATTTTTAAACTAATTTAATAATTAAAAAAAAATTATTTCCGTCTAAAACACTAGATTTCTTACCTTAAAAATAAAATGTACTTAAAATATTATTTTAATATGTCATGTGCTGACTCATAGATTGCGTTTCAAATTCCCGTGATTTGCATTCACTTGTAGTTGGTGGGTTAATATCCCGAAATATTCGGCCCGATTCTAAATGATTTGGGCTGGATTCAATTCCATAATGGGCCTAACGGCCCAAATACCACATTATTGATTGAGGCTCAAGCAACTCATTGTCAGTTTACGAAAACACCCTTGTTGTAATTCTTACAATTTCGACTGGTGCGAGGGATTATAGTCATTTGGGGTTTCTTAGTTCCTATCAGATGTAGAATTATTTCAAACAAAATATCAAGCACAACACGTGGCTTGTTTTTATTGGTTGAACGTAAGGGTTTGTTTGCTTCGTAGTTTTGAAAACTATGTCTGAGAATAGTTTTTAAAAACACAGATAAAAAAAACATAAGAGCACTGTTTTGATTTTTTTTGAAAAGTGTTATTGTTCTAAGAATTAAGGGCATGTTTGGTTTTGAAAAGTATTTTTTGTTTTAAAAACTAAGAAGAACAAGAAAAATAGAGAGAACACGTTTAAATAATAGTTTATTTGTTATGAAAAACACTATATTTAGAAAACAATAACAATTTTTATAAAACACCAAAATGATGTTTTATGTATTATCAAAATTTGTTTTTAAAAAATAGGAACCAAATAGACCCTAAGGGCCTATCTATTTACTGTTTTTAAAAACTGTTTACTATTATTAAAAATGAGGAAAACAAGTAAACATGAAAAATATATTTTCTACGTTTTCCTTATTCTCCTTATTTTTTCAGGAAAAAACAGTTATCAAAAACCCTAAAACAAACAGGCCCTAAGGCTCAGCTATTTATCTTCATCAATTAGTAGGGTCCACAGATAAACCATTACAAAGGCCTCTCCTTCTTCTGGCGCACACAACCTGTTGTCAAAAACACGAACTTTTGTTTCCAAAAAACAAAAACTATAAAACCAAAACAAACTAGTTCTAGGGTTTGTTTTCTCTACACAAACCACACTCTCAAAACCCTAGTTGGCCACACTTCGCATTGACGATCGAGTCAATCGTCGTTCATATTCGTCGTGGTTCGAAGGTCAGTTCTCGCAGATCTCTCTGAAAATCGCAATTAACCTCTCCGTTCAGCTCAATTTGTGAAGAAAGATTCGGACTTTTGTTTTGTTTTTTTTTTAATCCGGGATTCTATGAGCGAGAAAGCGTGAGAAAATAGGGGAAAATTGATTCTAAACTATGGAGGATCTGGAAAAGGCGATTCTTATAAGCTTTGATGAATCCGGCAGCGTTGAGTCGGCTCTGAAACTGCAAGCTGTGGGGTTTATTGATAATATAAAGGAGTCGCCTTTGATATGTAGTATATGCGTAGAGAGCTTGTGTTTCTCGAAGCTTGTTCAGGTGCAGTTCTGGTGCCTGCAGTGTTTACATGATGTGATTCGTGTTCGATACTCGTCCATGAGTTTGGATGAGAAGGGGTTTGTGAGGAAGTCAGTGTTTTCAATGGCGTGTTTCGAGCGTTTGGAGGGTGTGGATGATAAGAACTTTGTTCGGGTTTTAGAAGGTCCACCATTCATAAAGAATAAGCTTGCTCAAGTTTTAGTAACTTTAATTTACTTTGAATATCCATTGATTTGGTCTTCGGTTTTTGTCGATTATATTCCTCATCTGGGTAAAGGAGCCCCCGTGATCGATATGTTTTGCCGGATTTTGAATGCCTTAGACGATGAATTGATTAGCTTGGACTACCCTAGAACTCAGGATGAATTTGCGGTTGCAACCCGGGTGAAGGATGCCATGAGACAACAATGTGTGGCTCAGATAGTGAGAGCTTGTTATGGCATTGTTTCTATGTACAGAAATTCTGATCCGGATCTCTGTTCTAGTGTCTTGGACTCAATGAGAAGATATATTTCCTGGATTGATATTGGGTTAATTGTGAATGATGTCTTTATCCCATTACTGTTTGAATTGATTTTGGTCAATGGATTACCTGAACAACTTCGTGGTGCTGCTGCCGGGTGTGTTTTAGCGGTAGTGTCCAAGCGGATGGATCCACAAGCCAAGCTCTCGCTTTTACAGAGCCTTGAGATTAGTCGTGTTTTTGGATTGGTGGCCGAGGATAGTGATTCTGAACTGGCTTCAAAAATAGCTACTTTACTCACCGGTTATGCCACAGAACTTCTAGAATGTTCCAAGAAGTTGAACTCTGAGGATCTTAAGCAGACCTCTATGGAGCTTTTGGACGAGGTTTTACCATCAGTCTTTTTTGTAACACAGAACTGTGAGATTGGCAATGCGTTCAGTATCGTTCAGTTTCTTTTGGGTTTTGTGGCCACTATGAAGTGTCTTTCACCTCTGACGGAGAAACAGCTGCTTCATGTCGGTCAGATATTGGAAGTGATATGCACACAGATTTGCTATGATCCCATTTATCGTGATAATCTTGATGTGTTGGATAAAATTGGGAGGGAAGAGGAAGATAGGATGGTGGAGTTCCGGAAGGATTTCTTTGTGTTACTCCGAAGTGTTGGTCGTGTGGCACCAGATGTCACGCAGATGTTCATCAGAAATTCGTTAGCTAATGCAGTTGCTTCTTCATCAGATAGAAACGTAGAAGAGGTAGAAGCTGCACTTTCCCTTTTCTATGCTTTTGGAGAATCGATAAGTGATGAGGCAATGAAAATTGGCAATGGACCACTGGGACAATTAGTCATGATGCTCTTATCAACAACCTTTGCTTGCCATTCCAATAGGCTTGTTGCACTTGTGTATTTGGAGACAGTAACAAGATATATGAAGTTTGTTCAGGTGACTGACCAATTTCTACATTTGGTTCTTTCTGCCTTTCTTGATAAACGGGGCATACACCATCCAAACATCAATGTGAGTAGAAGAGCAAGTTATCTTTTTATGAGGGTTGTGAAATCACTGAAAGCAAAGCTTGTTCCCTTCATAGAAAATATTTTGCAGGTATTGGGATATGTTTCATGTTCCCATTAAATGTTTTATCTACCTTTTGCAATAGAATTCCAATTCTTTGCATTCTCTTCTCTCGCCAATCTGATGGAGTTTTTATGAATTTTTCAGAATCTGCAGGATGCAGTTGGTCAGTTTACCACCATGAGCTGCATGTCAAAAGAGCATTCAGGATCTGAGGATGGTAGTCACATTTTTGAGGTAATCACTCAATCTTGTTCATTGTTTTTAATACGTCTTAATTAGAAGGAAGATCATGCCTTTTGGGCTGAATCTTGATTTTATTTATTCTGATCTTGACTATTACGCTTGGCAGGCAATTGGCATATTAATTGGAATGGAAGATGTACCACCAGAGAAGCAATCTGAGTACTTATCTTCATTGCTAACTCCTCTTTGTCAACAGGTTAAGGTTGAGTTGGCTGTTATGATGTCTGCATTTGTTTACTTGGCATTAGGAATCCCCTGCCCCTCATCCCTTCCCATTGTTATTTTGATTTTATCAGTTGAATGCATAACTGAATAAAATATATAAACTATGCGATCTGAGGAACTCCTGTTGTCATTCAGGTTGAGGTATTGCTCATAAGTGCCAAGGTACAGAATGCAGAGGACCCTGTTGCAAAAATTGTCAACATCCAGCAAATAATCATGGCTATTAATGCTTTAAGCAAGGTTAGTATTCATTTTTTGGCCTTCTGATGATATATTATTTGGATAATCTACTGGGTATACAGTGTTCCTGTGCCTTGGGGAGTTTGTTCTTCTATTTTCCCAGCATTATTTTGTTATCCGAATTTCTAAAGAATCCTTTTACAGTTATCTGAGTTCACAAAAAGAGAAAATGTTATTTTATCACTATTGTGTCATAAATATCTCAGGCACCAATCTTTTTGTACTTGCTCTTCTTATGTATTAGCATAGTTCATGTTTATTATTTTTTTTTGATCGATAAAAAACAAAATTTATATAGATGTAAAAAAGAGCACAAAGGACCCAAAAAGTACACAAGAGGAGTACAAAGGAGCCCAAACACACTCTCACCTACACATCCAAGCCAAAACCCCACCAAAGAATTTAAGTTATCTACTCTGTACACCTTAGCCCACCCCCTGAGTAAGCGAGAAGGAAGATTTCATCCTATAGTGAGGGGCCTCATTTTCAAACCACCTGTTCCTTTCAACCCTGACGTCCAAAATAAACAAGAAGGCGCCATCAAACTCTCTTCCTTTTTTCCATACTAAGCGCTTTGCCAAGCGAGGAGAAGTTGTCGAGCCGAATGCAGGAAAACCAAATTAACCCCATTAATTGCCAAAGATCTATAACATTTTGGCTCCGCCGCAATGGATAAGCAAGTGATTACATTGTTTCTCATTCTCACTCGCATAAAAACATCTGTTTACTAAAGTCCCTCTCCTCTTCGAGTTGATCAACGTTGGCACCTTACGGGGAAGCTTCCGGGCGAAAAAACCCGATTTTGGGGGAGCGATTGGGTTCGGATGGATCTTAAAATCTAAGGAGGAGAAAAGCGTCGACACTACGATACATATGTCTAACAGAAAAGCCATCAGTAATAGATTCCTTTAGCAGCAGACGATCCTCTTGCACAGACCTAACCTTCTTGTTGTGGAGAAAAAGAAAGAACCTTTCCACCTCATCCAGCTCCTAATCGTTGAAAATTACAGAAATGGAGACCAAACCCCTGACCTCCTCGAGGCAGATCGAGCATCTACTACCCTAAAGCGTCCTTTTAGTGCCAAGTTGAGCGAGTGGGGAAGCGGCTCGGCAGATCTCGTCGCACGAGGATCCTTCAAAACCCGACCTTCTACCATTTCCTAAAGGAGGAATAGCATTACGAGAAAGGTAAGCCATTCTTTCTGATGTCTTTCCGCAGCTGATGCAAAAGCGCGTGCAGTATACCAACCCCGGCTTCCTCAGGCTTGAGTGCGATCCTGCCAATCTCGAAGGAATCCTCCGTGCAAACCGCGACACCACTTACGGCGGTGCTTGGTTCATCACGGAAGGCCTCTCACCTAACCCCCTCTACTTTTCTCCAGGCAAACAGTTTTCCAGTTGACCAGGTGTGGTTTTTGATCAAGATTCCCTCCACCCCCCAAGAAGTCTCTACGAATCTTCTCCAAGTCCTACTTCAACAATCTTGGCATTTAAACAAGGAGAGGAAGTAAATGGGAGGCTAGACAAAGTACTTCGAATAAGTGTGAGCCTCCCACCCTTTGAGATATATTGTCTTTTCCAGGAGGACAACCTTTTTCTGAATCTTTCTTCATGTTTATTATGCTTTGCTTTATCTTATACACATAGTCATATTGTAAAAATTCCCTGTAATCTAGAGTCTTTTATTTTTTTCTTTTTCTTTCTTCATCTTCTTCATTTATTATTTATTCATTTATTTCTTATAATATTTATGTTGGTCATGTTTCTCCTCATAATGTCTATGTTTAATCCAGGGCTTCAGTGAGCGTCTCGTAACTGCTAGTCGCCCTGCTATTGGTCTCATGTTCAAGCAGGTTGTGAATCAAGATCATGTTTTGGTTATGTTTCTTGAAACTGCATGTTTGAATTTGTGAAACACTGTCACTTTCATGTTTTCTCCAGTGTTCATGTTTTCTTTCCTTTTTTAATTCAGACATTGGATGTCCTCCTCCAAATTCTTGTTGCATTTCCAAAAATAGAGCCATTGCGGACTAAGGTGTGTTGGATTTTGATACCATTTGTTATATTGTATTGATCACACTGTTCACTAATGCTAACTTTGTAATCTCCAGGTTACATCATTTATTCACCGTATGGTGGAGACATTAGGAGCATCTGTATTTCCTTACCTCCCTAAGGTGTTGGAACAACTGCTAGCTGAAAGTGAGGTACGGAACATTCTGTTGGAATGAATCTTTGAACCCTTATTTTGAATTCATGAAATAAATGCTATCAATCAGAAAATACTACATGATAAGCAGCATTTCTATTTCTGATTGATAGCATATTCCAACATAATTTCTAAGATTTGCAATGTACATACAGAGTTATGGTGTCAAAGCTAGGAGCCTAGGACCATAAGATTTGAAAAAAAAAAAAAAAAAAAAAAAAAGGACCTTAAAGGTCCACAAAAAAGAATCTAATGAGAAAAGCTAATAAATGTAAAAAAAAAGTGATATAGAAGTTAATCTGGTTGTATGATGATTTATCTCTGCTGTTTGCTTGAAGTTAATATATAGAAGTTAATCTTGTTTGAAGCAAATGGAGTCTTTATCATTTTTGAGTTTTCTAATTGCTTATTTGGTTATTCTAATGGAGCTGGTTGGAAGATCAGGCCATGTTAAGGAACTTCTGACTGTGAATGGAAATTGAGGACTTAGACCTCTGTGGAACAAATCAAAATGAGTCCAAATGGTCCGGATATTGAACAATTCATCTCTTTATTCTCGATGGAAAGTTTCAGCATATTTCATGTCATTTTTTAAATTGAATTTAGGTTTTTGAAAAAAAAGGGTTTTTCTTGAATACAATAGCTTATCATTTATGCCAATATGCCCACCTATGTCATGTCCCTTTTTCGTCTACCTAGGAAAGTCAAGATCAGATTAGAAAAAATTCAAAGAGATTTTCTTTGGGGAGGAGGCAACCTTGAGAGGAAGATCCATCTGGTTAATTGGGATATTATTTACTCGAGTAAAGTGAAAGGAGGTCTAGGCATTCGTAGCCTTTCTAAATTCAACAAGCACTGTTAGGTAAATGGAATTGGAGATTTGCTATGGAGGAAAATTCCGTGTAGAGGAATATTATTAGTCTAAAGTATGGTATGGAGGATGGGGGATGGTTCTCTAACACTCCCCAGGCGATTGTAAATTCGGTCTGCAGGATGTTGCAAGAAGTGATCTGAGATGAGAGGCAAAGCGCTTGTTTGGGGTTTTGGTATCGTATGAGAGTCGGATTTGGGAGGATGTTTGGTGCGGAGAAGCCCCTCTTTGCTCTTCTTTCCCATCCCTCTATGATGTGGCTAGCTCTAAAGGGGCTAAGGCGGCGGAGCTGTGGGGTCACAGGGATAGGAGGAGGGTGGAACTTCAGATTCGAGAGACACTTTAGTGATTGGGAGTTAGAAGAGGCTTAGAGATTCTTATGTATTGTTAGTACCAAAAGCTTAAGCCCTCTCTCAGATGATAAGCTCAAGTGGAATGGGGCAAAGGACGGTACGTTCTCAGTTAAGTCTAGTTATGACCTTTTGGAAGGAGGGAGGCAACGGTTAGTGCCCGTCAAGATGATTTGGAATCCTCTTGTGCTTACAAAGGTGGGGTTTTTTGTGTGGGAGGTTTGGTGGGGGAAGATTTTGATCAACTTAAAAAACGTGGTTTCTCCCTTGCCAGCAAGTGTCCTTTCTGTGGGCAGACGAAAGAAGTATTGGAGCATCTTTTTATCCACTGCCCTAAGATTTAGGGCCTGTGGATTACCTTGTTTTCTCTATCAGAAGGCGGATGGGTCTGTCCCTACCTGGTTAAAAAGCTGATAATGGGTTGGGTTCGTCTTCTTCTCAAGAAAAAAGAAGCAAAGCTGTGGCGGGCAGCTCCCTCGTGCTTGTTGTGGGCAATCTGGATTGAGAGGAACAAAGTTGTGTTTGAGGATATGCGGTTTTCGTTTGATAGGCTGAAGTCCTTTTTTTAAAGTTCTTTTTGTGCTTGGGCAACTATGATTCCTGATATGGACCTTTCTTTTGCAAGATGCTTGTTGTGTTTTCTGTAGCTTGTGTGGTGGGCTGGTAGGTTTTTGTCTTAGCTCTCTTTTTGTGCTGGTTTCGGGCCTCTTTGGATACTTCTTGTGTATTCTTTAGGGGTGCCCGTTTTGACTTCCCCCTTTTAATATACTGTTTTGTTTGCCTATAAAAAAAAAAAAGCTTATCATTTATTCAGGATTTGTTACATTACATCACAGAGACCCTTTTTTTCCCAATGGGAAAAGATAAAATTTATTAAAAGCACCTGACAAAAGGGCATGCCCAAACGTACCAAACATATAAGAAGACCCCAAAAGGCATTTCGTTGTATAAGGTCCTGTTTCATAAATATATGCTATCAACTATTTCTCCCTCTAATCTCTCACAAAAGAAATTTTCTCAAACAAGAAGGCTCTGTGTCGGATGTTCTTTAGAGGAGTAGTTAAATAATTTAAAGGATTATGTTCATGAGTTTTCAGAGTTGTATTTCTTCTGTTTCTAGGTTGGGCATGAAATCAACAAGTGAACATGCACCAAAAAATGTATGCGTGTGTGTATCGATGAAATATAGACCACACACATGTACACATTTTATGGTACTTGTTCACTTGTTAATTTCCTTTGTGACCCCATGTTCTAATTATATATCTTTTTCTTGTGGCAGCCAAGAGAGTTGGTGGGTTTCCTTGTATTAATCAATCAACTTATATGCAAATTCAACACCTTGGTCCGTGACATATTGGAGGAAATATATCCTGCTGTTGCTGGTAGGATATTTAATATTCTCCCAAGGGATCCATTTCCATCAGGACCTGAGAGTAGTACTGAGGTAACAAGACTTGTTAATTTCATAGTACAGCTGGTCTCAATTTTCATTTCTCATGTACTTGGGATGCTAATTCTGTGCAAGCTGTTTGGCTGTCAGTATATGTCCTGTATGCGTTGCAGCTGTGTTGTTCCGTTCCTTCTTTTATTGGTCAATATATTGCTTTTTACCAATCAAAAAAATAAAATAAAATTCTGTGCAAGCTCCTGGCCTTTATTTTTCTCCCCAAGTAAATGATTATAATAATTGGACGCCACTTATTATATCTTGTGTCACATTAACATGTTTTTATTGCATGATGATCAAAGCTGAAGCTTGAACGTTCCACAGTATGTTCTCCTGTGATCTCATAAAATTAATTTCAGTTTATGAATCTGTATACTTACATCCACCGTATATGAGGTGTCAATTTCTAGTTCATAAATTAATTATAGACAAATGGTAATCAATATATTTATATGTTCTTTCTTTCAATCACATTAAATTAATTGCAATATTGTTCTATATATGTGCTCACATGAGTCATATACTGGTTATTCACTAACTTGTCTAATTTATCTTTTTCCTCCTCCTGCAAAGAGACTTTAATTTTCAATTTTTTCCTGGAGATAATAAACCATTGAGTAGAATGGTGCTTGCTGATTGATTGGTGCTTCAAAAATGTTATTCTCTTATATTCAAATTCATGCCATCCCTTGTATGGTTAGCAGAGTGGTAAAATACCTAGTCACTAATGCATACTAGAATTCATTACCCTAGACCTACATACCAAACACTGACCATGATAACAATTTAGATTCCACTTCAAATAATATGACTCTGTCTGCCGACTTTCATTTTTAAATGTATTTTTATAATCTTGACTAAGATTATGGGTTTCAATTTATTAAGGCAACCTACTTTAACTTGTAGGAAATCCGTGAGTTGCAAGAACTTCAGCGGACATTGTACACATTTCTTCATGTGATAGCGACACATGATCTGTCTTCAGTTTTCCTTTCCCCAAGAAGCAGAGCCTACTTGGAGGCAACGATGGAGTTGCTGCTGAACACTGCTTGTGGTCACAAGGATATTCTTGTAAGAAAGGTGTGTATAGCATTTATTAGTTTATGTTTCCACACAAGGATGACCGACAAATTTCCTTATAAGAATGTTGGAATGGTCATCAACCAAATTTAACATGTCTTCTGTTTATGTTACCCAGGCCTGTGTACAGATCTTTATTAGGCTAATCAAAGATTGGTGCACCAGCTCTTATGGTGAAGAACTGGTAATCTTTCCTCTAAAATGCTGAATCCGTTGATTAATGTTTTCCTTCCTGTTCATCGTACTAATTTATGAAGTATATTTTTTAGCTACCCGGCTTCCAGGCTTACATAATTCAGGCCTTTGCTACAAAATGTTGTTTCTACAGTGTGCTTGACAGATCCTTCGAGTTTCGTGATGCTAATACTGTAAGTTTATCTTTTTTAGTGGGATTGAACCAATAGTGTAATTATTAGTAGTGCTAACAATTTTATTCTGGCTGTTTATTTATTCTAGACAGCATAATAGATAACCCCACTAGGGAGTGAGGCGATGTAATTAATAGATTACTTTCTTGATTTTATTGTTATATTTTGATTAAATAAGTAATGATTGACCCGCAGATTGTGTGCTTCGATGATGTTTGTTGAAGTATTCACCTATCTTGTTACTGCCTGCTATGTAGCTTACTAATGATTGATCTGGATGTATGTTGCAGCTTGTTTTGTTTGGAGAAATAGTACTGGCTCAGAAGGTCATGTATGAGAAATTTGGTAACGAGTTTCTCGTTCATTTTGTTTCAAAAGATTTCCCTGCTGCACATTGCCCTCAAGACTTGGCTGAGGAATATTGTCGAAAACTGCAGGTATTGGAAATAGTTCTGGCCTTTTAAATAAATTTTGTTTCAGTACAGAGACAGTTTATTTTCCTTCAGGCACTTAAAAGTTTTACAAACAAGGGAATTGGATATGAACAAGCAGTGCTGGAACATGCTTACTGTTTTCATTAGAACTGTTTGGAACATAGAATTCAAACGAAAGAAAAGCAAACTGGGGAAATGATAGAAAATCAAAAGAGAATCGTCTACTGGCAGATTCTGCCTCAATGTTAGAGAACGAAATATGCAAATGGAGAAGTTCTTACAATTCTAAATTTGTTTCTGTTCTTCCCAGTTTTGGATGAAATTTGAAGTTCCCGACATTCCTTTCGAGTATTTATTAACCCTTAGCAATAGGAAAACATTTGAACTGAAACAACAATTTCTTAGCAAATTATTTTTTGCTCATGCTTTTTGGTGCTGACTGCCGATCGTTGCTGTGTCCCTATTTGGCTTTCTGCAGGGCGCTGATATAAAGGCTTTTAAATCATTCTACCAGTCACTCATTGAAAGTTTGAGACGACAACAGAATGGAAGCCTCGTCTTCAGATAGCATATTCTGGATATATGAATCTCATTTTGCTGCTAAATGCTTCTTGTTCTATCTTATCGTCCTCAGTTGCTGGACTCCATTTTTGTTGTCAAAGGTGGGCAATTAGTAGCTTTTTTTTTTTTTTGTGTGGAATATAGGGTATTTGTCCTGCAGTAATGTTTGTGAATATTGCAGGGTTCTTTTCTTTCTGTATATAACATTTGTGTGGCTACCCCCCCAATAGTGAGGTATGGACAAATTCCCAGTAAAGATTTCTACCTCCTGAATCGCTCGAATCCCTTTCATGGCCTGATTCATTTTGTGATTTTGACCTCACAGGTGTAAATTTCCGGAATCAGTTTCTTTGAATATCAGAAATTACCATTCCTTTCGAGGTACTAGTTTTGGTTCAAGTTTTCCAGTATGAGTGGTTGGTTGTCTATCTATATTTTCTAGCCGTTTAAAGTGGTGGTGGTGGATTGTTGTTTTCTGGTCTGTGACGAGGTACGGTTTAATTTTTTTATTGTGACAAGGAAAAAGGGAAATCTATGAGCCATTGTCTGATAAATACCTGTAAGAAAAAGTTTGGGCATTGGATTTTCCCACAGAAATGAGTTCTCCTTTAATACATAACATTCAAAATGAATATTTCAGTTTTTTTCATATCAATGATCCATATTACATGTGATTCTTTCAAGTATATGCCTCCCTTTCCTTCAGTCTCTTCTTTCATTCAAGTTTAATCGTCCCTGTTTGGTTCTTGTTTTTGATAGCTGTTTTCTGTTCTAAAAAACAAGGAGAACAAGGAAAATAGGGAGAACATGTTTGGTTATAATTTTTTTTTTGGTTATGAAAAACACATAGAACATAGAAAACACTAAATTTAGTGAACAAAAACAATTTTCAGTGTTTTCAAAAACTGTTTTCAGGAACAGTTTCAAAAACATGAACCAAACATGCCCATTACATCTGATTGTGGTATCTACTTAGGCTTTCAAATTATTGCTGTGGAAGTAACTTTTAACCCTAAGAATCTCAGATTCCATCAAATATTCTCCATTATAGTTGATTTTTTTTCTTACAAGGATTCAAACTTGGAACATCCCTATCCCCATCCCAAAGGGCATTATTGTGATTTATTCTCCCTCCATTGGATTTGATACCAAATGTGACATTTTTTCTTCACAGGCACAAAATTAAACACCTAATTGAATTATTGCTATGGAAGTAACTTTTAACCCTAAGCATCTCAGTTTCCAACAAAATATTCTCCATTTTAGTTGATTTTTTTTTTTCCCGAAATCTATTCACTTTGCATATCACATTGTAGTATTCTATTCTTACAAGAATTCGAATCGGAACCTCCCGTTCCCAATCCCACCCTTTTACCACTTGAGTCAAGACTCAAAGGGCTCCATTTTAGTTGACTTATTCTCCCTCCATTGGAACTTGACACCAAATGTAACATTTTTTTCTTCACAGGCACAAAATTAATTAAACACTTAATTGAGTTGTTGTGTTTCTTTCATATTACCATGTGGGTTAAAATGTCAGAGCACAAAATTAATTAAACACCTAATTGAGTTGTCGTCTCTCTTTCATATTGCCATGTGGATTAAAATATCAGAGCAGAGCTTCTCTTTTTATTTGCCTTTTGATATGGGGACTAAGTCCTAAGTCCTATATTCCATAAAGCATGGTTGAGAATAAAATAACCGAGTAGTGCACTTCTCTTTTTTATTTCCCTTTTGATTTGAAGACTAAAAGAAAAAGCATATATTAGTACATTGATACAAAAATAATGGGACATCAGTGATCAAGAAAGGGAATTAGGCGCTTCGATACGAGTTTAAAAAAATATTTGTCTTTTGGTTAAATACCATCATAACATATTGCAGATACTCCCATAACATAAGAGTTATGGTAGTATTTGTAGTATATTGTTTTAGTATCTACAATATGTTATAATAGTATTTAACCAAAAGACATTTTTTGAAACACGTGTACTGAAGCACTATTTTTTCATTCTTGATCACTAATGTCTAATTATTTTTGTATCAAACTCTTAGGACTAAACCGATACTTAAATAATGGGACATGAGTGATCGAGAAGGGGAAATAGGCGTTTCGGTACATGTTCTAAAAAATATTTATCTTTTGGTTAAATACTATCATAACATATTGCAGATACTCTCATAACATAACAGTTACGGTAGTATATTTCGGTAATATCTACGATATGTTATGGTATTATTTAATCAAAAGACATTTTTTGAAACACGTGTACCGAAGCACCACTTTTCCATTTTTGATAACTGATGTCCAATTATTTTTATATAAGACTCGTGGGACTAAACCAATACATAAATAATGGGACATCAGTGATCGAGAAGGGGAAATAGGCGCTTCAGTGCATGTTCTAAACCATGTTATGTTATGAGAGTATATGCAATATATTGCGGTAGTATCTACAATATATTATGATAGTATTTAACCAAAAGACAAATATTTTTTGAAACACGTGTACTAAAGCACAACTTTCTCATTCTTGATAACCGATGTCCCATTATTTTTGTATCAAGACTCTTGGACTAAATCCGAAGTCCTATGTTCCATAAAGCATGGAGAGAGTAAAATAACCGATTAGAACTTCTTTCTTTTCTTTTTCTTTGCCTTTTGATCTGGGGACTAAGTCCCAATTCCTATGTCACAAGTTCTACGTTCCACAAAGCATTGGTGAGAATTTTGCAACTTTCCTTACCCACCAAGCTTTGAAAGGGTAATAGAAGATGGAAATATGAGTGATTGGTTTCGTTGACTAGTGGGTTTACTAATGGTCAAACTCATTGTTTCTTGTTCTATGAGTAGATTTCTTTTTTGAAGGTTTCCTAAAAGCATATTATTGAATTACTTCGCCTTAATATTATTTCAATATTCATTTGTGACTATAAGGTCTGAAATTAAATTGTTAATAGGGGGAGTTTTGATTTGCATTGCCCATTTTATGGACTTGGCATAAGCAATGATTTTATTTTTATAAGTGAAAAACAATGACTTGAGTTTCTAGCATTTAGTGGAAGCTAGAATTTATCCCACCCAATCATTTGGGGAGTATTATCTGCTTGGGGTCCTCGCCTTCAAATGTTTTTACTGCAAGTAAGATGAGCCCATATTTATATAGCTTAATAAATTTCATGCGATACAACGCCCCTATCATGTCTCTATGAGGATTATGGATCAAACCGATAAACATTCTATTGAGGCAAACTAATAGTATCTCACAATCGTATCGTGACGGGATTTCGGAGCACCATTCAGAATAACATATCGTCTCGCCATGGCTCAAGGGGCCAGATCGGTTTAAGTTGCGAGGGGCCTGGGTTCAAAGCCAACAATATCTTTACGACGGACGGATCGTTATATGCACCAACAATCTATAGAAAACAACTACTAATAACTTATTATCCATTAAAACCAACTACATACATACACCAATAAGAAACCATACATTCACAACATGCTATACTTTGTAGTAGCCGACTGATATGGAATTTCAAATATTTCCCAAAGCGCTCAATTATAAATGCCATTTCCTCATGCACCATTCCAATTCCCCATTAAATTTCATGGCTTCAAATTTTGAAATACAAACAAAACAATAAATTACATATCAGTCAATTTTAATGATCAAAACATTCGGTGAGATGGTCAGAATCTCTCATAACTTAATCAAGTCCCGAGTACTAGTTTAATACAACGCATGGTAGGGCTTTCACTGGTCCCGCGAGAGACTCTCAGACATTACATTATGCGCTAAGATGATTTAAAACGCCTTTCAGATGCAAGATAGTCCGCTAGATCACCCTCATGATCTAATAAAAAAAAAAAAAAAAATCAAAACTAAATTTTGGGGTTCTTCCCCAAATGCTTAATGGTAATTTCATGTTTAATTAATTAAATCGTTCTACATGCTGCTATTTATTGGCAGTTCTCACTCATTGTATTCCCACTAATTTTCATCAATTTCATAGAATCATCATTTAAATATATTATAAAGGGTCAGTAAGAAGGTGTCTAAACTATCTATTAATAAATGGCTGTGTCGGCAATTAAGAGGACGTTTGTTTTTTTTGAGAATCTTTGAATAAAACTTTTATTTGTGAATCTTTGAATAAGAGCATGAAGTATGGAAATGCTTTGATTTTTTAATATCTTCAACTAAGAAGTATTAATTTGTTTTGTTTTTTTATATACTTAAAATTAACATTTAATTAGTAAAGAAAGCAATTTGTTTACTTTATTCTTTATGATAAAATGAAAAATATTTATATAATATATGTATAACAATATGTATATTAATAAAAAATAAAAAATAAAAAAGATAAAATTATTATGATAAAGAATTCATTATTACCATTATTAAGAAAATAATTATTATGCTTATCTATTTTATATAATTCAAATAGAATATATAAAAAGTTTATAATTAAAAAAAAATAGTTCTTTTAAAATATCCTCATTATTCTTTTAAAATATTATGTGTGAACTTTAAAGATTTTAGAATATTTTGAGAAGGTTTTAAAACATTTTAGAAAGATTTTAAAATACAGCTTTTTCCTTTTGAAACATGACTTTTTCTGAACAAAAAAAGTAAAATATTTTGTCATTATTTTATTTAGAATAAAATTTTAAAAATTCAGAAATAAGTCATATCTAAATAAAAAAACAAACAATCTAAATTTGGAAAGCAAATTGATTTCAGAAAAATAACCAAAAAAACAAAAACCCCTAAGTCAATAATCCCAAGTTTGGAAAGGTGAGAAGCAAAATCAAGTTTCCCAGCAACCAAACACTTTTCCATTAAAAGTTTTGAAGGTCCCACCCAGCAGAATGAAAACCAAGGTCTCTTACAGGGTTCTTTCACAATGGCAGAAAAAGGGTTTTGATCATTAAGTATAATGACTTTTATTAAGAACCTACAAAAAGAATTAAAGAAATAGAGAAAAAGGAAAGAAAAAAAAATTGATTTACCAAGAAAAGAAAAGAAAAGAAATCAAGGATTCTAAAGAACCCTAATGAAACCAGACATCTGTATTTTTGTTGCAGAATTTGACATATATAGAATTTTTTTATATTTTTTGATAAAATTTTTATAATATCAATAGCGTCCTTTGAAATTGTGGTTTGAGTTTTGTCCTAGTCACCTTTTAATTATAAACCCTTTTACTGAAATTAATTTGAAAAAATTTCTTTGAGTTGAAGAAAAAAATGAAAATATTTTTGCAATATAATTTCTAAGATCTTTTTTAGATAACTGTTTAAAGATAGTTTGAGCCTGTTTGGTTACTTTTGAAAATTTTTCTTGAAAACAATTTTTGAAAACACAAAAACACAAATTTTCTGTTATTTGAAAATTGTTATTATTCGAAAACTGTTATTATTCTCTGAATCGTTTTTTGTGTTTTGTGTTTTTTAAGACAACAAAATTGGGAACTAAATATGTTCTCCCTATTTTTCATGTTTTCTTTATTTTTTAGAACTGAAAACAATTTTAAAAAATAGGAATTAAATAGGCCTATCTTTTTTATTTTGTAGAATATAAAAAAAAAAAAAATTTGTTTGACAATCTACCAACAACAGAAAACTTGGTTCTGTTTTTTAGTAATTGTTTTTAAAAATAATTATATAAAGCAATATTTGAGAAGGGTTTTGTAAAAATATTTAATAATGTTTGTAGGACACAACTTTTTCAAAAACTAAATATATTTTCAGTTATTTTTAATATTTTAAAATATTTCTTGTACACATTATGTTTCTAATTATTCTTCAAATAATTATTTTTAAAATAACATTTAGTAAACAATGTAAAGTAATTGAAAGCAATCAAAAGAAGGTTTTTTTTTTATTAGAATCTAATTTTCTATTTTTAGTTTTGGAGAACATAATATTGTTTTTAAGAAATTAAAAATAGTTGTCAAACAAATCATTAGTATTTTTATATCATATCCTTTATTTATTTTCATTTGTTTTTAATTTTTAATGATTGATTTAAAAAATAATCATGTAAGTAAATAATAAAAATAAAAATTATTTTTAAAATATATTTTCAAGTTCTGATATAGATTTCTGTTCATAAAATAATTTTAAAAATTAATCAAGAAAACACCTGTCCAGGTAAAACCTAAATATTAGATCACTTTTTCATTGTGTTCTCACTATTTTTTATCAATTTCTTAGAATAATCATTAAGTAATATTATAAAGTGGCTGGTAGGAAGGTGTCAGAACTATAGAAAGGTGAGAAACAAAATAAATTTTCCTATCAACCAAACACTTTTCCAATTTAAGATCTTAAAGAGTGGGATTAGGGTTGTTTGGTTCATGTTTTTTGAAAACCGTTATTGAGGATAGTTTTTGAAAACCCGAAGAACACCATTTTGGTATTCTCTAACGGAAAAGGGGACTTGATCATAAGTATAGAGATCCTTAAAAACCTTAGAAAAAAAATAATAATAAAAAAAAAGAAATTTGGGGTGTTTGGTTATAGTTTTTGAAAATTGTTTTTTATTCTAAAAAATAAGGAAAGGTTCTCAGTTTTTTTTTTTTTTTTTTTTTAGTTATGGAAAACAAACACAAAGAACGAAGAAAACACTTACTAAGTCGGATAGTAAAGGCAACACCGAGGAAACATAAAATGATGATCTATGTGTTTTCAAAAATTGTTTTCAAAAACAGTTTTAAAAAATAGGAACCAAACAATCCAAAAGAAAAGAAAAAAGTTAATCTACCAAGAAAAGAAAAGTAAAATCATATATTCTAATGGCATGATTGGTTTTTGTTTTTGAAAATTAGGGAGAAAAAGGAAAACAGAAAGAATACGTATGGTTCATAGTTTTTTTGTTCTAAAAAATATAGAAAACACAAAAAAAATACTACATTCAAATGTTTTCAAAGCTGTTCTCATGCACAGTTTTGAAAAAATAGGAACCAAACAACCCAAAGAAAAGAAAAAAGTTTATCTACCAAGAAAAGAAAAGAAAAATCACATATTCTAATGGTATGATTGGTTCTTGTTTTTGAAAATTATTTTTTATTTGAAAATAAAAAAGAATAAGAAAAACAGAAAAAACACGTATGGTTTATAGTTTTTTTGTTCTAAAAAACATAAAAAATACAAAAAAAAAAAAACTAAATTCAAATAATAAGAACAGTTTTCAAAGTGTTTTAAAAAACTGTTATGAGAAACAGTTTCCAAAAACAGGCCCTAAAGAAAACCCTAATAAAACCAGACATCTGTACTTCTCTGTTGCCAAAGTGGTTGACTTATTATAAAAAAAATATTTTCATAATTCCACTATTGGAATTAAAATATTATTTCTGTTTTTCAAAAATAGTTTTATATTCTTGCCTATATTCAATGATGAATGTCTCCCATGTGGGTGTCCATTCATTGCATTTGAGAAAGTATTGCAAATTATCCTTAGTTTTCTTGTCTGCACAATATTAAATTAATTTTTTTATTTTAATTTCAAAATTTTGGACATAGTTGAGGAAACACGAAAAAAGGAATTCTATCTTTCACTTTCTAGCTATGGGAAAGAAAGAAAATTTTCCATCGAACTTGATTGTTTGTATTAATGGTTGAAACATTATTATGTTTATTCTCAATTAATTCTTCTATTTTTGTCCATGATTTTATTGGGATTTGTTTGTTTGGCAAGTGAGAAAATGGAAAGGAGAAGGAGATCTAATGTTATGTCTGATTAATTGTTTAATAGAAAGAACAATGAGAATTAAAAACTACTGTAAATGGAAACCAAATCACTCCTTGTTTGGAATTTTGATTTTCCTTTCCCCATCATATTGTGATTTAAAAAAAGATTTAAAAAAAATATATACAATTGTAAAATGTATGAGAATTTGATTTTTTTTTTCTTTCAAAATGGATCATAAATTATCATAAAATTTGATTATTAATCATAGACAATCAATCAAAGTTTCTCGACATGCCAAAATTTTTCATCCATTTTGAGTAAAAAATTGACATTAATACCGAGCCTGGTTTCTACGTCTATTTATTTTACAATACAATATTATAGTATTTTATTTTTATGAAGATTCGAATCTAATCCATTTCTTATGACCCGATCAACCCTTAACCTCTGAGTCATAGTTCATATAAAATTTAATTAATTCAAATTTTCATCCTTATAAAGGTTATTAAAAAACTTTTGTTAATTAATTTATAGTTGAGCATATAATCAAATAGTAAGTTACAAGCTGTGGATTCTAGTAACTAAAATTCATTGAGGAGGATTGCAACAATTGAATTTCATTTTTTTAATTTAAAAAAGAGTGTATGGGTTTGTTTGATTCCTATTTTTTTATAACCGTTTTTTGTTTTCAAAAAATAAGAAGAACATAGTTTTGTTAAGGTTTTTATTATGTAAAAGCATAAGCAACTGTCAAAACAAATCACCTAAAAACAGCCAAAATGACGGTTCCTATGTTTTAAAAAAATGTTTTCAAAAATAATTTTCAAAAATAGAAACCAAACATGCCCTATATTTCATTTTTAACTGCACTTACTTTCAAAACCAACAAAATCGTTGAAGTGTAACATTATGTTTGGTACGAAAGAATTCAAATGGTGGAACGAGGCAAATTCATGAATTTTATCGAGATCCACTGTTTAGCTCCTCGAAAATTAGATGAATTTCATGGTTTCCCAAATCCATAAAATATGAGACTTTTGAAATCAATGTTTTAAAAACCTTACCGATGTTAAAATCGAAGAGATTCTGGGTTCGCAGTTGTTGCTAATTCACGATTAGGCGGTTGAATTGATTACGTCATAAATAGATAATTAATATATTATTAAAAATAAAAATAATTATAAATAGATTTGCTCGGTTTAATTGCCAGTTTAACCGGTTCAATCGTCGGTTTGATCAATTCGACCATTTCATAATCGATAAAAAGAAAAACAATTTTATTACCGGTTTATGGTCCAATCGATCAGACCAATCCGATTTTTAAAACATTGTTTGAAATACGTCACCGCACAAGATATTTCCAGAGTGGCAAATGATGGAATTTAAATCCCTATTTTACCCTTACTTATCACAAAATCCATGAATTTTAAATTCATACCAAACGAGGTAGTCTATAAAATCCATTATTTTCAAATCCCTGTATTTCAAATTCATTTTTTCCATAAAAATCCATGAATTATAATTCCATCATCCCAAACGAGACCTTAGTTGTAATTTGCAAAATCATGTTCACATTTTTATTTCTTTGCTGAGGTCTAAAATTCTTAAAAGACATATTTCAATAAAGTAATGATAATGATTGAATGTGGATGCGGCAGAGAAAATGGATTTGTATTTTATGTCATGATAATCACGCCCACTTTTTTTTTTTTTTTTTTTAAAAGATAAAAATGTAATTAGAAATAATATTTCAAGTCAATCAGGAAACATTGGTGATCTGTAAGACTCAAAATTTATTTATATTTTTAATAATTTTTTATTTATATTTTACTTGATAACAAAAGGAAAATTTGAATTTTTGAAAGAGAAATAAGTTGTCACTTGCTATATGAGAAAATTTATTAGAGAACCTCAAATTTTATATTTATTCAATTTAAAATATCTTAAAATACATGCGCTTTCATTAGTAAAATATCTATTTCCTTGTTAAGATAATTAATTCTAATATTTTCTTTTAAGTGTGAGACTTTGAATGGGATAATTTTAATTCCAAATAGTAAAATATCTATTTCCTTGATAAGATATTTTCTTTTATTTACCCTTATTACATTTTCTTTTTTTATCTATTTTACTTTACCAATTGAAAGTCAATATTATATTTTTATCCTTCTATTCATTTTATAGAATAACTTCCAAGTCATCTATTCTTATAAAAATCCGATAAATCTATCCTACCTTTTTACCGCTTGAACTAAACCTCATAAACTTCTTTTTAACTTTAAATTAAACTTTTAACCCTAATAAATTTTGTTTATCCAATTTTATTAAGAAATACAAGATTAGAGAATTTATAAAACATAAAATTTAAATCATCACCAACTTGATGACTAGAATTTTTTTTTATTTATAATCTTTTAGTAATTTCATTAAACATATATAATTTCTAAAGCTCGAAAATATTTTCAAAATGATCAAGATTAAAGCTCACTTTTCTATAAATAACCAACTTTCTACCCAATATTATGAGGTTCAAGGTTGCCTTCATACACATCTTCTCATAGTTCGTCGTACTTTTATTTTGTTTCTCTGTTGGGTTTACGTCTTTAAAAAAAAAGAAAGAAAGATAATATTGAGTTTGAGTTCTCGTGTATGAACCGTCACCTTTTAATTTGTAGGCGATGTCGATGTAATTGAATTAAGGATAATGATGTTTTTGTTGAAACAAATGTGTTAGACTAAACCTACCCAACATTTGGTCCAATCATAGGAAAAAATGTTAAGGTGGCTAAAAAAGGCAATCTAAAAGCATGCTTGGTGAATAAAAAAAGGGACAATATCCACTTTTTCTTATCTTGAATTCTCAAAAAAAAAAAAAAAAAAACATATTTTAAGTTTTTATTAAAGCAACGAAACTTCCTTGTTTTCATTTTGGTTGCGGGCATTGCGGCCAAGGATAAGAAAATGGGTTTTCATCACGCGTCTCACGTTCTCAAATTTAATTGTATTTTTAATAATTTTGGATTTTTAAATTAAAATTCTACTTTTATAAATAGGTTATTTAAAAAAAAAGAAAAAGAAAAAGGAATGAAGCCTTTACTATTATTTAAGTTATACATTTTGTTTGATAAAATTTGTCAATTAACCTTGTGAAAGGTTAAAAGAAAATGCTATAATATCATGGAATATGTTGGCGAGATGGTTAAAAATCTATTAGCTTTAATTAGTGGTGCCGAGTTTGAGTGCTTAGGAATCTGGTAATAGCTGTGGTAGAGTTTCACCGTTCTTGTGGGGTCTTTATTTCATTATGATGAGTTAGTGAGTATGATGTATGACTTAAGATGCTTTGTGTGCCTGACCGCTAAGATATTTCATGGTCTGTCAAAAAAAAAAAAAAGTTATACTATAGAATAAGATTCTACCAATCAAGTGATAAATCGTTAAAATATGAATAGTAGCATACAAACTAATAATCAAAGCGGTTTTTTACCTCTCAAAACCCTAGCCTTATTTTATCTCAACTTTTTCTCTGATAACCTCTTTTCTTTAAACAAGTAAGAGTGATTTTTTTTGTCATTCTTAGGCTGAAATCATCCCTCTACGCCTCTTAGATGGAAGAAACTTGAGTCTAATGACAATTTCCAAGAGGAAACCTTGGTTACGGGTATACAATGAGTCCTCAGAATTATAAAGGAGAATGAGAAGATAGTTTCATGGTCCCTAATTTGAGTATTTTTACCGGTGATAATTAATTCTAATAAATTTTTTTGAGTATTAGACTTAATTTAGAATTTCTCTTTTTTCTTCACACAAACAAACAAAATTTAGAAATACAATCTATACTCAATTAAATACTTATATAACTAAAACAAAAAAAACAATATATCTATTGACTCTTAGTGTATTTTTACCCGAAACCTCTTATAACCTCATCCTACCCCTTTATTACCGTTCAAGTCTTACCCCAAGGGCTCCTTTTAGCTTTTAAGCTTTAACCCCAACAAAATTTTTATTAAGAAATACAAGATTAGAGAATTTATAAAACATAAAATATAAAATCATCATCAACTTGATGACTAGAACATTTTTATTGATAATATTTTATCAATTTTATTAAACAAATAGAATTTCTAAAGTTCGAATATATTTTCAAAATGATCCAAAATATAAAGAACCAACCTTTTATTTTTGCCTAACATTATCATCGCCTACAACTTGGGTTTACATTCTCAAAAAAGAGTCATGATAATGCTGAATTTCAGTCCATCGTATATGAACCTTTAACTTTTAATTTGTAGGCGATGTTGATATAATTAATAAATTAATAATTAGGGATAATGATGCTTTTGTTGAAACAAACGTGTTAGCCAAAACCTACCCAACATTTGACCTTATTATAGGAAAAAAATGTTAAAGGTGGCCTAAAAAAGGCAATCTAAAAGCATCTGTGGTGAGAAAAAAAAAGGATCATGTCCTCATTTTTCTAATCTTGAATTCTCAAATGACATCTTTTTAGGAAAGCTTGTTTTCATCACGCGTCTCACGTTGTCATTCGAATTTTATTGTATTTTCAATAATTTTGGATTAAAATTTGATGTCTTTTTTTTTTTAAATTAAAAAATATAGTTTTATAAATATGTTATTTAAAAAAAAAAATTTAGAATGAAGTCTTTACTATTTTTTAAGTTATACATTTTGTTCGATATAATTTGTCAACCCTGTGAAAGGTTAAAAGAGAATGCTATATATGTAGGTGAGATGATTGAGGTTTCTTCTGATTTAATTAAAAGTCTCGAGTTTGAGCCTGAGAATGCAGTTGTGTTTCGTTGTAGAGCTTTACCGCCCTTGTGATCCCTTTTGACTCGTATAAGGATTAGTCTGGGTGTGGTGTATGGCTTAAAGACGTCTTTTGTGTGTGTACGAATCGCTTATGACACCTCATGGTTTGACCAAAAAAAAAAAAAAAGACAAAAAAATGCTATACTATAGAATAAGTTTTTCAAAGATCAAGCTCTTATACCATTTGTAATGACCTAACTCTTCACCCGATATTATTCGATTAAGGCAAATTGATGGAAAGTCGTATGTGTGCTACTGTAGCCTTGAACTAGATAATATCATATAAAGAGTTAGGTCTTTACAGGTGACATGAAAAATTGAGGCTCAAATATTTTCTATTATTTTTTCTCATAATCGAACTATAAATCAAAATCATAATTAAAAAAAAATGATTTTGCAATAATAAAATTTTTAATTGAAGCCTTAGAACCAAGAAAAGATTTTATTATCATTATTATTACTGTAAGAAAATGATGTTATCTTTTCTATTGTATTAATTTTTTTCGATGACTAAACATTTTAGTTACAATGTAGTAAAATACCTAAATTAGGACTCAAACCCGAAACTCCTTCTCTTTTGAAAGGTTGAGGCACTCTACCACATAGCTAGACATGATGGAGTGTCAAATAACAAAAAAAACCCTAAAAAAGTTAGATTTCCAAATTTGGATGAGTGGGAAAGAAAGAAAATTGAAAAACAAATAAAAATAAAAATAAATTTGAAAACCCATATATTCATTTACTTTACTTTAGATTTTTAACTAATTTTTACTTTTTATAATAAAATCAAACATAAGCGATAAAAATTTTTTTTTTGAAAAATTTGTGAAGATACAAAATATTATGATGTAATTACAAAATAAATAGATATATATAAAAAAAAAAGAATAGTTTTTTTTTTCAAATAATTTGTATTTACATGTCTAACTCAATTGGTTACAGTGTTCACCGTTTAAAGTCAGGACATAAAAGGGGTTGGAGTTTCGATAGGGACAATTTACTACTACACTATATTAAAAGTGATTAGCTTTAAAAAAATTAATAATAATAATTTGTAAAGACTATTAGTAAAGCTCTTTCTTGAATGCACCTAATATGAGAAAATTTATTAGAGACAACCACAAAATTTATCTTTATTCATTTTAAAATATCTTAAAATATATGCATGCGCTTTCATAAGTAAAATATCTATTTCCTTGTTAAGATAATTAATTCTAATATTTTCTTTAAGTATGAGACTTTATATTTAGAATTTCTCCTTGGATTTCTCTTTTTTCTTCACACAAATATATTGCATTTTTTTTTTTATCTATTTTACTTTACCAACTGAAAGTCAATATTATATTTTTATCCTTTTAGTTATTTTTTTATTTGGCTTCTATTTGTTTTATAGAATAACTTTATAATACTATATTGTTATAAGAATGGTAACTTGAAACCTCCTATATAACCGATAAACCCATCCTAACCCTTGAGCCTATTCTCAAGGACTCCTTTTAACTTTTAGTTAAACTTTTAACCCTAATAAAAATTTTATCCAAGTTTATTAAGAAATACAAGACTAGAGAATTTATTAAACATAAATATAAATGGGAAAACTATGTTATGGGGATCAATTTCAAATTATTTGAAAAATGAGAACTAAATAATTTTATTTGATAAAAAAGTCAAATATTTGATGAAGAGGATTGCATGTGTGTGAGTCTTATTTTGTACATGAGGTTTACATAGGTTGTACCCAATGGTTACATGACATATACATAAGACTCACACAACTAGAGCCATTTGTATCAAATATTTGATCACATGCTGAATTGAGCTTCAAATAAGATTATTTGGTCATCATGTTTCAAATTGTTTGAAATTGATATCCCATAATATAGTTTTCCCAATATAAAATCATCACCAACGTAATGACTAGAAAATTTTTATTTATAATATTTTAGTAATTTTATTAAACATATATACTTTCTAAAGTTTGAATATATTTTCAAAATGATCAAGACAAGCTCACTTTTCTATAAAGAACCAACTTTTTACCCAATATTACGAGGTTCCACACACATCTTCCCATGGTTTGCCCTGGTTTTATTTCTTTGTTGGGTTTATGTCATCAACAAAAAATCATGATAATGGTGAATTTCAATCCTTTGTGTATGAACCTTCATCTTTTAAATTGTAGGCGATGTTGATGTAAATGAATTAGTAATAAGGGATAATAATGCTTTTGTTGAAACAAATGAGTTAGCCAAAACCTACCCAACATTTGGGCCTAATCATAGGAAAAAAATGTTAAAGGTAGCTCAAAAAAGGCAATCTAAAAGCATGTGTGGTGAATAAAAAAAGAATCATGTCCACATTTGTCCTATCTTGAATTCTCAAATGACATCTTTTTTTTTTGTCAGGTAATAAGATGTTTTGAGCAGGTTTATGCATATATGAAAGGCATATTTGAGCCATACCACACCCAGATTAGTCCCCATACGAATCAGAATGAACCATAAAAGCGGTAAAACTGTACCATATAACACAGTTACATTCCTAGGGTTTGAACTCGATACCTCTGGTTAAGTTAAGAAAGACCCCAACCATCTCACCTACCTGTTCGATGGTTGACATCTTTTTAGTAAAACAACGAAACTTCCTTGTTTTCATTTTGGTTGCGGGCGTTGCGACCAAGGATATATGGGAAAATGGGTTTTCATTACGCTTCTCACGTTGTAATGTGAATTTAATTGTATTTTGAATAGTTTTTTATTAAAATTTGATGTTTTTTAAGTTTACATTTTGTTTGATATAATTTGTCAACCTTGTGAACAGTTAAAAGAAAATGCTATATATGTAGGTGAGATGGTTGGAGTTTTTCTAACTTAACCAGTGGTCTCAAGTTTGAGCCCGAGAATGAAGCTGTGTTTTGTGATAGGCATTTCATGTGTGCATAGACCGCTCAAGATACCTAATGGTTTGACAAAAAAAAGAAAAAGAAAATTCTATACTATAAAATAAGATTCTACCAACAATTATAGTATCCAAGAAACGAGATTCGGATCAATTGATAAATCTTTAAAATATGAATAGTAGCATACAAACTAATAATCAAAGTGGTTTTTTACCTCTCCCTAGTCTCATTTTCGTTTAACTTTTTTCTCTGTTAGCCTCTTTTTTTTAAACAAGAAATAGTGAATTTTTGATCATTTTTAACCTGAAATTATTCCTCTACACCTCTTGGATGGAAGAAACTTCATTTTAAAGGTAGTTTTCAAGGTAGGTGATAGAAGGAAGGGCTGCAATGGCGCATGCATGCACTACTTTCCACCAGTTGGTCCCGGTTTTACTTCTCTGTTGGGTGTATGCCTATTAGAAGAAGCATTGATAGTGTTGAGTTTAAGTCCTTTATATATGGACCTTCACCTTTTCGTTTTTGGGCGAAGTGAGACACTACAATCCACCCTTTGAGGGCCAGCATTATCGTTGACACATTTTTTTTTGTCAAAGATCAAACTTTAATCACCCAGATTTGTAGCGATACGATGTAGGATCACAATTTCTAACAACCTAGATACGCGTGGAAGAACACAAGCATCATTTAATGGAGAAAAACCTTTGTAAATTCTGTCACAGCTGGAATCCGTGTGTCTCTTTCTTTGTTGATGCGGGACGTGAAGAAGGCTGCGGTGAGCCGATCTCGAATCTCAAGATCTTCTCCCAAGCGACCCTTTGAAGCTGGCTTTACTAGTTGCGATCACTTTCTCGGAAAACCATTATGGGAGAAATAACGTATGTGATAGAAAATGTCCTTAGGGTTTAGGAGGACTTAGGCTTTCTTAAATAGAGTTACGACCACGGGCCCTCCTGCTTGGGCGGGCCGATCTCACCACACACCAGCCGCCCCATATGATTTATTAAGAAGCCTAATAACCTCACTTAATTAGACCATCTAATTAGCTTTTAATTCCAATTAATGAAGCCCACTTACTGAAAACCTTACATTCTCCCCACTCGGGGCTATATTAATGAAACAAAATCGTGTGCGCACCTTTATATTGGTCTAGAGATTTATTCTTAATAGTCAATCCGATCCCATAAAGTCTCGAACACCGAATCATGGCGGTAATTGCATGTACTCATGCAACCCCTTCCATGGTCACGAGTGCTTTCAACTTTACTGATATGGATTCAATATGGTAGTGTGTTTAAATGGACAATACCTCATAATGAGTGATACTTCATGTGTTATCCATCTTTGCTAGTCCAAATTCTCCTGTTGTCACAAACCCACAGGTCACCAGAGAATATCCATTATGGTTCCAACGAACTCGTATATATGTTACCCGATAGGTAACTCATTTAATGTGCAATGTAATATGCTATCGAGGCTAATGCCAAGAATGCCCCATAGCCTTTATTCAAGGTTTACACAATGCCTTGATATTTTCAACAGTTATATGTACTCAACTCGATAAACCTACATTCACAAATACCTTATTGAATGTAAAAGAGTTGATACATATTCAATTATTACAAAATGTAATGTAATTGAATTGAACTTTATTAGAGCAACATAAAACTTAATAGCTCCCACTAATTCACAAGATTCCATGATAATTCCTAAGCCCATGTTAATGACATGTCGTTCAAATACACAAGGGCGAAGGCCTTTAGTTAGCGGATCTGCAATCATATCATCCGTTGATATGTGTTCCACTGCAACGTCACCGTTTTGAACTTTTTCCTTTATGGTCAGGTATTTGACCTCCATGTGTTTAATTCCCTCGAGACCCTCGTTGTCATAATAAACAACACCGGCAGAAAGTTACCGTCACAATACAACCTGTATAGCCTATCCACAAAATCAACACTAACTCCTTACTCAGTTTCTGAGCCAAATCGCTTGAGAAGGTTTAAAAGCATGCTACAAACTCCGCTTGCATGGTAGAGGATGCAATTAATTTATGTTTCTCACTTTTCCATGATACTGCACCTCCTGCTAACTTAAAAATATAACCAGTTGTTGACTTCTTTTCATCCTGACAGCCAGCAAAGTCCGAATCTGAATACCCAACTAACTGCAGGCCCCAACATGTTTTGTAAATCAACATATAGTCTTTGTCCTCTTAAGTACCATAACCTTTCAAGAACCCAACGATCACGTCCTGCTCGACTGATATCTCTAAGTCCTCGCTTCGCAAAGGCACATCGCCTAGTGCATACTGGAAGCATACATAATACTCCCAAGTGCACTAGCATAAGGTATATTCTTCATTTGGGCTTTCTATATCTGAATGAGACATCAGATAGACTCAACTTATCACCTTACGTACGTGAGCAATTCCTCGGCTTACATAGTCGCATGTTGAATCTTTCTAAAACACGATCAACATATGCCCTCTGAGATAAACCCAATAGTCTGCAAGAACGATCCCTATGAATCTCAATGCCTAGGACAAAAGACGCCTCACCAAGGTCCTTCATATCAAAGTTGTTTGACAACATCCGCTTTGTCTCATGCAATAGACCGCTGTCACCGCCGTTGCACATCATCCACATACAGTATTAGGAAATGAATTTCCCTCCCACCGACTGGGCAAGATATACATTGGATCTACTTTACTCAACAAAACCATACAAGAACAACACTATGAAACTTCAAGTATCATTGTCTAGAAGTCACTGAGACCATAAATAGACTTTTCGCCTACATACAAGTTTACCTCGAATCATTTGCCACAAACCTTCGTTGCATCATATAGACTTCTTCATTAAGGTTCCATCGAGAAATGCGCTTTAACATCCATCCGTGTAACTCCATATCAAAATGAGCAACTAATGCCATGATCACTCAAAGAATCTTAAGAGATCGAGAAAAGTTGCCATAGTCTACCCTTTCTCGGGAGTGAAACCTTGGCTACCGCTCCGGCTTTAAACTTCTCAATCTTTCCTTAGAGTCCCTTTTAGTCTTATAATACACCCATTCGCTGTACCAACGATTCGCGAATTCTCGTGCAATTCAATAAGTTCCCAAACTCCATTATGCCTCATAGATTGAATTTCATCTTTCATTGCATCTAACCACAGTTCTGACTGAGGACAAGAAACAGCTTCCTCATAAGTTATTGGATCACCACGTAACCGAGCATCGTAGTCTTGCCTCCTATATGTAATTCAAATAGTCCTGGGTGGTATACCGACTGCCTCTCCCTAGTGGATCTCTCCATCGAGTAGTAATAGCCACATTCTCGACCTCGGTGAGCCTTGATGAACTTCATTGTAGAAATGCCTCATCACCTGTGATCCCTAGTCTCAACAGTTCAAATGGTGTGTGGAGTTTCCACAAATTATCCGTATGGGAGGAGACACGCATACATTACTCTATCGTACTATCATCCTCACAGCCTCGTGGAGCTACCTCTTCTACCCACATCAAACTCCAAAACTTAGCCGCCCAGGATTCCACAATTCTTGTGCCTCCATCGGGATTATAGAACCTATATCCCTCTCGAATGTTCCGGTAAGATACAAAATAACACCTAGTGGTTCTCGAATCCAACTTACTTTAATGTCGATTATATAACTTTACTCGCAGACATCCCCAAACCTTAAGATGGTTTAAGCAAGCCGCCTACCATAACTCAAAAGGAGTCAATGGAACAATTCGTAGTACACGATTCAAAATGTACAAAGTCGCTTTCAAAGCTTCACCCCATAGAAAACCGGTAAATTCTGTCCTACTAATCATACTCCTACCATTTCCATAAGAGTACGATTGCGCCTTCGCTATGGCTCTTCGTCAGACTCCTGTGCATAGTAAATCGTGCCACTATCCCGCAGTCCTCTAAGTATTTGGCGACGTCCCTTTAAGCCGCCCAAGACGCTTACGTTTGCCATAATACTCTCCACCTGTCGATCTAACAACCTTATGACTTTTCCCAATTGTGCCGACTACCAAAATCTAACTTGTCAAGAGACTCGCATTTTCTTAATCAAGTACAAATAACCATATCGAGAATACTATCAATAAATGTGATAGTCAGGTAATTTCTACACAAGGTTGCCACATAAGGTCCACTTATATCGCTGTGAATGACTTCCAACAAGTCGTAACTACTGATCAGCTTTTCTTATCTTGGTCATTTCATCTTACACGCTCTTCACATATTCTAAGTCATTTTAAGAGCAAAGTGTGATATTAGTCTTTATTAGCCTTTCTACTCTATCCTTAGAGATATGGCTGTCGTTTATGCCATAATGCATAAGACTCATCCTTAGGTAATGGTCTTTTGAAACAACCTTTTCACCGTATAAGCCACGATAGTTATCTGAGATAAACTTAATCTATATAATCCGTCTGACATATGACAAGATCTAACCTTATTTGAATTAAGAAATATTGAAATAATATTGCTCTTAATTTCAAAAGAATAATCATATGAATCCAAAACATGATAATCGAAAACTAAATTCCTTCTAAAAGAAGGTACATAAATGTATCTTTCAACATCGCCTAAAACCGTAATCTAAAACTAAGATTACATCTCCCACGAACATGACGCCCTTCGTTATTTCCCACACCAGCTTTGATTCATCCCCTGTTCGCTTCCTCCCATTTATGAATCCCCTCGTATGGTAAATGCAACATGATTAGTTGCTCCACCTATCAAGCCACCAAGAACCGGATGGTGCTTCGTGATAGGCCGGGATTCACAAACAAGCATTAAAGAATCATTACCGTAGCTTCACGCTTGGACATCCAAGCTTTAAATTTTGTACGCCTCCTTCATGTGACCTTCTTCTACAAAAGAAGCAAATGATCACCATCCTTTTCGCACGCCTCTTTTCGACTCATATTGTCGATCGACCTAAGAGTTTCGAGCACCTTTGAGTTCGACTTTGAACTTCTTATTCTTTCTCTTATTGAACTAAAGAAGATATAAGGCCGCTTTTCACGCTCTTATCCTTCTTGCTTCCTCTCCTCCGCCACCACCCTTGCTATCAAGTCATTTATCGACCATAAGCCTCATCTCGGGAATTGTAGTTTGTCTTTATAATCGAATCGAGGTGGAAGGGTGTTCGGGGCTTGATGCCTGATGAAGCATCGGGGAATGGTAACATTAAGAACTTTGGAGCTTGCGGCTTTAGGTCTACCATCACGAGGACATAATCTCTAACCCAGTGTACCATCATACTTCATGTTGAAGAGCTTTTGAAGTGTTCCAACCTCGGCCTTAGACGAAGCTTCGTTCTAGCCTCTATGGGTGCCATCATCTCCTTACTTGATGCGAGTGCGGCAGAGCCACTTCAAGTGTTCCTAGTATGGATTTCTTCATTGTCAACAAGCAAATCTATTGCTCCTTTCCCAGGCCGACATAATTAGGTTTCTCAAATTCGGTGCTAGAGGTTGTGATATGCGCCGGCTTATCCGTGTAAGCGCCGTGAACATCAGCCGACTCCGTTTCAAATTGAAAATCCTCTTTCCATTTCTTGAAATTCAATCGATGAGATCTCAATTTAAGAAATGGAATTACCCAGCTCTGAAAAAATTAGTCGAAAAATAAAACATAACAATACAATCTGACATCATGTGTGAATACTCATGAAATTACATACATCATCCACATAATCACCTTTGGGCGAAAATATGACATGCGAGTTGTACATTCTCACATGACCATAAGAACATATTCTAATCCTTAGTGATCACCACCTTTGGGTGTATGAACCACTAAGATCGATCATTTCTCATTGCATGCCATCATGTATCCCTCACGAACTAACAGAGATCACCTCCTTTGGGAGTATGACCATGCATTAAAGCGGGAGACATCCCACCTGATATGAGGTTGATATTTCTCAGAACCAATCGAGTGTGCCACTTTGTGAGTCACGTGATTGAATTCTTAAAAAATCACTCATACAAGGATATAAACTTTATGTATCACATTCAATATATATATGTTATGCCAATTATATTATTCGATTCATTAATAGTCAATTAATTTTAGAACTTACCACGGCCCTTATGCGATCAATATTCATATTTAGTTACCTTATGTATTTCAGAAACCATAGAGAAATACGAGAATGCGTGAAAATACCACACAATAACTGACGCACATAGGGTTAATACGTATTTTCATATGCGCAAAAGCTTGAACATGCTAAGAGATCCATACGAATTGGCAGAGGAATTTGTCTGAATGCGTAGGTATCCAAAATTGCCCCACGAGGAATGCCCTCCACGCGCCCTCGCGCCACGGAAAGGTTCGGCGCGTGTGGCGTAGCGACATGCATCGAGGAACTCACAGGTTGTGTTGGCCGGTCGGGTTTGTGTGTTCAGCCCGGTTGGCCGTTGACCCAGTCGAGGTTTGTGGGTCGCGGTTGGCCAGTTGAGCCCGGGTGGTCGGCCGTTTGACCGGTTGGCCAGGATTGGCCGGTCGGGTTGTGGATTGACCCGGGTCGGGTCGGTGTGGCCGGTTCGGGTTCAATGGTGTGGGTCGGGTCGATATCCGGGTCGAGATCGGGTTAGATCAAAAGTGGCGATCATCGATACGTCGAAGCCGACCACGTCGTGACCCGCGTCCCGGCGCCACCCTAAGCGAGGCGGGTCAACAAGCGGATCGGGTAGATCCGGTTTAGGCCGGTCAGTTCTTGGCCCGGGTCGTCGCGGCGTCATCAGTGGCGTCGGCGACCGTTGGTTGATCTGGCGCGTGTGCTGCTGGCGGCCGTGGGTCTGGCGTGGTGGCGTGGCGCGATGGTGCGGCGTCGCGGCGGTTCGGCGGCGTGCCACCGCCGTTGTGATGTCTCGTCGTGAAGATTCGAATATGTAAAAACTCTTTAATTTTTGGATGTATAGAAAAAATAGAAATTGGACGGAGATGTCAGATTTTTCATAAAACCCAAAAAAAATTTCTCTTAATCAGTATGTTTGGAGTTCTAATCCATGGTTGGCTCACGTCACAAAACGCTGGGATACGAATTCCCAACGACTGAATCATGTGGAAGAACACGGCATCATTAATGGGAGAAAAACAACGTAAATTACATACCTTTGGAATCCCGTGTGTCTCTTTCTTTGTTGATGTTGCAGGCGATGAAGGCTGCGGGTGAGCCGATCTCGAGATCTCAAGATCTTCTCCCGAACGGCCCGTGGGCGGAACATGAAGTTGCGGTCGACTACCGGAGAAAGCAGGTATGAGAGAAATAACGTATGTGATAGAAAATGTATCGCAGGGTTTGGGAGGGACTTGAGGAACTTTTCGCTAAATAGAGTTCGTGCAGACCTCTCATATGGTAGGGCGAGGAATTTCAGCCTGAAGCCATTATGATTTATTAAGAAGCCCGATAACCTCACTTAATTAGACCCGATCTTAGTCGGTTTTAATTCAATTAAGCTAAACCCTTAATGAAAACCTTACCTTGACTCTTTGCAGATATTTATTCGATTCTAACGACGATGGAAACTCGCATGTGCATCTGTGGCACTTAAACTAGATAATATCATATAAAGAGTTAGGTCTTTACAAGTGACATGAAAAATTTGAGGCTCAAATATTTTCTTTTATTTTTTAACTAATCAAAATCATAATTAAAAAAATGATTTTGCAATAATAAAAATTCTAATTGAAGCTTTAGAACTAATAAAATATTTTATTATCTTTATTATTATTGTAAGAAAATGATGTTATCTTCTCTATTCTCTATTGTATTAATTTTTTTAATAGCTAAATATTTTAGTTACAATGTAGTAAATTACTCTCATTGGACTCGAACTCATAACTCCTCCCCTTTTGAAAGACCGAGCAAATAACAAAAAAAATGCGAAAAAGTTAGATTTCCAAATTTGGATTAGTGTGGGAGAAAGAAAATTGAAAAACAAATAAAAATAAAAAAAAATTTAAAACCCATATATTCATTTACTTTAATTTAGATTTTTAACTAATGTTATTTATATTTTATGTTTTATTTTTACCTTTTATAATAAAATCAAACATAAGCAATCAAAAAAATTTGTCATAGGTACAAAATATTTTGCTATAATACAAAATAAATAGATAAAAAAAAAAAACGAAAGAATAGTTTAAAAAAATAAAAATTGTAAAGACTAAACACACACTTAAAATTCCAAGTCATAATATTTTGCTCAATATTCAAAAGGCGCTTTTTCCTTCCCCGTTTGGCACAAAAGAAAGCGAAAACCGAGTGCTTTTTGAACGGGGAAAAGTAGGAGTTGATAATAAAAACTTTTCGGCGAGTTCCCAGAAAAAGACGATCATGGAGTTCATGAAATTACAGAGAAATTCTCCCAATCTTCAAAATCACATGATCAAAACTGTACAGATCACACATCAACTTGTCTGTCTCCCAGTCAACGGCGTAGTGTGGCCCTACGAATTCCTCTCGCTTAAATCCCCGGCAAGATTCAGTATAAATACCATAAACCCATCCAGAAGAACTGAAAAAAAGAAAATTACCCAGAGAGGAAGCTGGATCTCTTCGCCTCTTTTCTTCGATTCTTTGGCCTTGATTCCTGTTTCTAAACGACCCATTTTACAGAGTGAGTTTAAAACCAGTAATCAGAATATGGGGTTGAAGAAGGGTTCTTGGAAATTTGTGTTTCCGAGCTGTTTCGGACATAGCAGAAACAGGTCCAGCAATGGAGTTTTTAAGAGAAAATTCAGAAGATCAGTGAAGAGGCTGTGCAGTTCTCGCATAGCGCCTGATCTTGATGTGTTTACTCTGGCGGAGGTGAAGAAGATTACTCATAATTTCTCAGTGAGCAGTTTTCTTGGGGAAGGTGGGTTTGGACCAGTGTATAAAGGGGTGATTGATGAGAAAATTAGGCCTGGGTTTAAGGCTCTGCAGGTGGCTGTTAAGGTCCTCGATTTGGATGGTAACCAAGGCCATACTGAGTGGCTGGTAGGTTTTTTTTTACACATTCTTGTACTTTTAAGTTTTGGTTCTAAACCCGAAAGTATCAAAGAAAGAAAAAAAAAAAAAATAAGGAAAGTGATTTTCCGATGTTTTGGTTTCACTGTAGAAAAAAGTAAAAGAAAATCAAATATAATCAAAGTTCTTAAAGAGTTTGAATAAATATGTATAATTAATTTATTAAGGTTAAGTTTATTTTTTTGTTTTCCTTCAATTTTTTCTATCTATTTTCTTTTCTTAATATTTCCTGTTCCAAAGGAAGTGTAAAAGGTTATGGATTAACTTTTTTGTTTTTTTTGTTTTTTTGGTGTTTTGCAGGCTGAAGTAGTATTTCTTGGGCAATTGAGGCATCCCCATCTGGTGAAATTGATTGGGTATTGCAGTGAGAATGAACAAAGGGTGCTTATATATGAGTATTTGGCTAAGGGAAACTTGGAGAACCAGCTCTTGAGAAGTATGTAAGGAGGCGTTTTCTTTTTAAATATTTGGTTAAATAACATTAAATAATCCAAAACTTACAAATCTATACCTTTTCATATTTTTTTTCTGGAAAAATAATTCTTTTATGAACAAAAATACCCTTTGTCTTTTTAGGTATTTATAAGTGTCTTATAACAAAAAGACTTACTTTTACAAGAAAACAATAAGAGTTTTTTTATCAAAACGTGGTCAAAAGTTGAGGTTTAAAGTTCCGAAATTCATGTTTCAAAGGGCCTTTTAATCAAATCACCTTTTTTTATTTGTTTTTTTTTATAATTTAGTTAGGATTTACATTCATGGTGTCATTTTTTTGCAGGATATTCATCTTCTTTGCCATGGACGACAAGAATCAAGATTGCTCTAGATGCTGCTAAGGGCCTTGCTTTCCTCCATGATGAGGAGCATCCAGTTATATTCCGAGATTTCAAGGCTTCAAACATCTTGTTAGATTCGGTAATGGACATGGACATAACCATTCTTTTAAGCTCGATTTGGAACTTGAAAAGTGCTATAGAAAGAAAAAAAATGATTTTCTAATATTTGATTTCATAAAGAAAATAAAATATTTTCATGAGCAGTACCGCTGATGTTAAGCTTTCTCTTCTTCTTTATCATTTTCAGGACTATAACGCCAAGCTCTCCGATTTCGGCCTGGCGAAAGACGGTCCGGAAGCCGACGAAACGCACGTCACGACTCGAGTAATGGGCACAGAAGGCTACGCCGCTCCTGAATACATCATGACTGGTAAAATAAAAACCATTTAAAACTCACAATTTTATTGAATTATGGCATCATTGAGGAAACTTTAGTTCTTAACATACTCTTGAACCTTTTCAGGTCATTTGACAACGATGAGCGACGTATACAGCTTCGGAGTTGTGCTCTTAGAGCTGCTAACGGGGCGTCGGTCCACGGACAAAACTCGACCCAGCCGAGAGCAGAACCTGGTGGCTTGGGCTCGGCCATTTCTGAGAGAACCCCAGAAGGTTGAGCAGATAATCGACCCTAAACTGGAAGGGATGTTTTCAATGGAAGGAGCTAAAATGGCGGCCGTTTTGGCCAACCAATGCTTGAGCCAAAAGGCAAAATTCAGACCCAGAATGAGCGCTGTTGTCAAGACTTTAGAGACCGTTTTGGAATTACCAGGAACTGGATTTATGCCTTTTGTTTATGTTGTCCCAAAACAAGGCCAGAAGAATGAATCAGAAGCAGAAGCTGAAGCTGAAGCTGAAGCTGACCATAACAATGGAGAAGAAGGTGGAAAAAGGGATGAACATAAAGAGACTGGGAGAAACAAATGTGCTAAAGGAATTAGACATTCGCATAGATTGAATCAGTTCAGATCAGGCGCTGTTTACCCGGAAAATAAATTCTCTATCGGTCTTCCAACTGGCATAAACTGTAACAAATCAGAAGACGTGAGTTTATGAAGATATGATCAACTCAACTGGGTGTGAAAAATGTGTACAGATTGAGAAGATGATGAAACCTCAGTCTAGTTTTTATTTTTATTTTTTAATTAATCTTGAAGATGTAATCAGTTTCCATTCAATGAAGATAAGTTAGTTCAAACCATTTTCTTGAGAAGAAGAAACCTTTTTTTTTTTCTTAATCTTGAAGATGGAATCAGTTTCCATTCAATGAAGATAAGGTAACTCAAATCATTTCCTCTCATTTTCTTGAGTCATTGCCTTGTCTCATACACTATGGAGGTAAGCAAAGTCATCTCCAGACAAACTCAACCAACTTATATATTGAAGTTTGAATATTCAGCTTATCATTTTAATATATAGTTTGATCACTTTGTCCACCCAAAACAATTGGTTGATCCATGGAATGAAAATATATTTCTTAGTCAATAAACGCGTTTTTGAAGTGTGAAGGCACACTTGTCTTGAGTAGCATACGTGGATTTGGGCCAAGAAGTTATAAATGAAATCGAGCAGATCCACAACGTTAATGAATTAGTTCGACTGGCCGTAGGAATTGTTTGTTTGTTTGGTAGCTACTTGATTAGCGGGACACAACGAAGACGTGTTTGCATGTGGTATGTTTGTCAGCGTCCCGCGTCGAATATGAGAGGATTTGTATTTATATAGGTACGTCTTTCATACCGATCTGATAGGCCGTTTTAAAGCCGTGAGGACTTCTTGGATACGAAATGGACAATATTTATATGGTTTGATCAGATCTTTACAACAAGGGTTAAAAATTTCTTATTTTCCCTCCATTTATTAAGGTAGTTTTCTTGATCTTCCATGACAATCTATTGGTAAGATCGGTAGAACTTTCCCTAAACATTCAGAGGTAGCTTGAATGATGTTATACAATTGTAAACAATAAGAAAAAGAAAGCTTCATTGATATAATTAAAAAGTAAAACCCAAGTTGTATAGATTTTCAGTTTTTTTATTTATTTATTTATATAAAAATTGTATTACTGATCTGTCTGAGAGTTTTGATGAATACCCACCAACAGTATATGACAGGGAAAACTTATAATAGTATTTAGTATATAATTTATGGGTGTTTCCTAGAATGAAGACTACAACTATTTAATGACCAACCAATTGAATTTCTAATTCTTTATTATACTGTTCTACGATATTATGCTGTCCAAGATTGTTTTTGTTTTGTTCTTGTTTGTTCTGATGAGGCAAAAAGACAATACCACATAAACCCTAAGCCTTGAATAAACCCCAAATCCCAAACCATAAATAGTTTACCCAAAAAATGATCATATATCAAACAAAGAACGATTTCAGAGAATGGTTTGAAGTTAACTTTTGTGCACCTCGGCTAATTCTATGGGCTTTGAAGTTAACGATTGGGAACTAGAGGTGTAAATGAGTCAAACTACTCATGAGCTACTCGAACTCGACTCATAGAATACTCAAATTAGATTCAGAGTTAATCAAGTCAAACTCAAGTAGCTTGTCGAGTCAGGTTCGAGTATCACAATATCCGACTCGAACTGCTCGCGAGCCTAATCAAATTTTACTATTTTATTAATCGAGTCTAACTCGAGTAAATTTCGAGTATAATTATTTATTAATTTTTTAATTAATTCGAACTTTGTTAAGTTGTGTTCGAGTAGCTTGACTATTTTTTGAGTCGAGTTTCGAATGTTTGAAAAAAAGCTCGATCGAGTTTGAGTTTGAGTTTGAACTTCAAGTTTTTTAATTAAGTTGGGCTAGAACTTGATGCTATATCGACTTGATTACACACACCCCTACCGGGAATTGATGACCATTAGATAAATTGCAAGGCCTTTGAAAATAAATTCTATATCAGTCTTCAAACTGGCATAAACTGTAACAAATCAGAAGAAGTGAGTTTAGGAAGATATGATACTCAACAGGGTGTAAAAAACGTGTACAGATTGAGAAGAAGAAACCTCAGTCTAGTTTTTATTTTTATTTTTTAATTAATCTTAAAGATGTAATCAGTTTCCATCCAATGAAGATAAGTTAATTTAAATCATTTTCTTGAGAAGAAGAAACCTTTTTTTTTTTTTCTTAATCTTGAAGATGTAATCAGTTTCCATTCAATGAAGATAAGGTAACTCAAATCATTTCCTCTCATTTTCTTGAGTCATTGCCTTGTCTCATACACTATGGAGGTAAGCAAAGTCATCTCCAGACAAACTCAACCAACTTATATTGAAGTTTGAATATTCAGCATATCATTTTAATAGTTTGACCACTTTGTCAACCCAAAACAATTGGTTGATCCATGGAATGAAAATATATTCCTTTATAGGAAAAAATAAATTACCGAATCGGGAGAGTTCCCATTAACATATGAGTATGTTACTTAACCTAATAGACGCTGCTTTTGAAGCCGCTAGAGTCTTTTTATGCCTAAAAACGGATAATATCTACGGTTGTATTGGAACGCATAAATTGCCAGACGTAACCAACTCTCATCGCTGTAACGCCCTGCTCTATTCGAATCTTAGTAGGTATTTATCCATTTGGCTTTGCAATCCCATGGAACACAACAAAACGTGCTCAGATAGGTACAAGGCTCACCGCATCCCACATCAGGAGATTTTGAAACTATATAAGTATTTAACTTCTCTTAATTTTAGTGTATTTATTTGAAGCCATGAGGGCCCATTGCCTAAGCAAAACAATAGTTACATAGTTGGACTGCTACAAATTGCATTGTAGACGATTTTTAACCCCCGCATGTGGTCCATTCCATTTTCTCCCTTGCTTTATGTTTGTCCATTCGTCCCGCAATCCCATAGGACATAACGGCATATCAGGTTTCAGGTGGGGGTGTTTGTCACATCCCATACTGGATAGATGCAGGTAGTCGACACTATATAAGATGAGTTTCTCTCGATCTAATAAACACGTCAACATTATAAATGTATCGCTGATCCCCGAATTACCAGGGGGTCCTGTCTACGGCTCGTAAGGGGTGTTTGTCTATTTGACCCCACAATCGCATAAGACACAATGAAGATATAGTGTCTACATGGGGGTGTTTGTCACATCTTATATCGGATATGAGAGAAAGTTTCTCGACACTATATAAGTATGTGCTCCTATCAATCTAGTAGACTCGTTTTGAACCCATGAGGACTCCTTGGGATCGAAGCGGACAATATCTACATGGCTAGACCAGATCATTCCAACAGGAGTTAAAAGTTTCTTATTTTCCCTCCATTTATTAAAGTAGTTTTCTTGATATTCCATGACAATCTATTGGTAAGATAGGTAGAACTTTCCCTAAACATCCAGAGGTAGCTTGAATGATGTTATACAATTGTAAACAATAAGAGAAAGAAAGCTTCATTGATGTAATTAAAAGTAAAACCCAAGTTGTATAGATTTTCAGTTTTATTTATTTATATAAAGAAGCTTGCTGTTCAGGTTCTATAACATGCATAAAAAATTGTATTACTGATCTGTCTGAGAGTTTTGATGAATACCCATCAACAGTACATGACATGGAAAACTTAGAATAGAATTTAGTATATAATTTATGGGTGTTTCCTAGAATGAAGACTACAAATATTTAATAACAACCTAATGAATTTCTGATTCTTTATTATGCTGTCCAAGACTGTTCTTGTTTGTTTGTGTTTTTTTTTTTTGAAATATTGTTCTTGTTTGTTTTGACAAGGCAAAGTTAAAACCACATAAACCCTAAGCCTTGAATAAACCGCAAATCCTAAACCATAAATAGTTTACACTACATGTACCCCCCTCTTGTGATGTCCGGTAAGCTTTCACGCACTCGATTAATACCATGGAGCGCTAAAGTTAACGATTGAGAACTAAAGATGTAAGTGAGCTAAACTACTCGTAAGCTACTCGAATTCGACTCGTAGAATACTCGAATTCGACTCAAAGTTAATCGAGTCGAGCTTGAGTAGCTTGTCAAATCGAGTTCGAGTATCACAATATTTGCTTGTGAGTTTAATTGAGTTTTATTATTTTATTAATCGGGTCGATTTTAAGTATACTAGTTACTAATTTTTTTAATTAATTCAAACTTTGTCAAATCGAATTCAAGTACCTCGACCATTTTTGGAGTCGAGTTTCGAATATTTGAAATAAAGCACGATCAAGTTTGAGTTTGAGTTCGAGTCGAGTTTTTTAATCGAGTCGGGCTCGAGCTTGGCTTTGTATCGACTCAATTACACCCCTACTGGAAATTGGTGACCATTAGATAAATTGCAATCCTTAAACTAATTGAGCTACCCTCTCAAGGTTATATTAAAAAAAAAAAAGTGATTTTTTGTTAGACTATGAGATGTTATGAACGGGCTTGTATACACACTAAAAACGTCTTTAAACCATACAACACCTAGACTAATACCCATACGAGCTGAGAGGTACCACAAGGATGCTAAAACTCTATCACATAACACAACTGCATTTTCAAGAATCGAACTCAAGATCACTGGTTAAACTAAGAGAAACCCAACCATCTCACCTACTTGTTGAATGATGACACCTAAGGATGTCAAACCACACCTTTTGTTTAACGCAACAATCTTACAGAAAACTAATAGGAATGTGAAAGGATTGGACAAATATGTAACAGAACAAATTTCTTAGTGTTCAACTCAATCATCTTACAGCCAAATGACCAACAATAAGGCTTCTAAGTCAAAACTTCCCATTCATAGATGCTTGCAAAAAAAAAAAAAAAATGCTACAATGGAAGTATATATGCTTTTTCAACAGGATAAATGCGTAAGTAATGAATGGAGTTAAGATATACACTTCAAAAAGCACTGTAAATGAAACATTAGATCATCTCAATGGGGAAGAATGTATGTAGATGGGTGATTGGATTTCCAAACACCAACCATGTAGATAGGCTTTGTTTCCTTCCACTTACATACCAAATAGAAGGATTGAGATTTGGTTCCATAGAAAATCGCGTTTCTGGCATTTCTGCTCGGTATGCTCCCACCCATCAAAGTTGCGCTTTCTATCTGCGGTTTAGGTAATCTATTATCGGGTGCTTTTATCGAGAGCCGGTGCGTAGCCGGTGCTGGCTACCCGTGCTCAATGAGAAGATCTGGGGCTCGAAAAGCTCTTATCCAGAAGCCATGAATGCCTTATATCCGGATCTCTACGGTGAACAACGATACGATACTACAAAGAATCAAGGAGGAAGTCCTTAACTCAAAGGTTCTCCCACCGATTGTGGCTCTAATCTGGGTTAGGTTATCCTATTAGTTTAGGTACTTTTTATTTACTGATGCTTTATTAAGAGCTGGTGGGCAAGGTGAGTTACCACCCGTGCTCAAAGAGAGGGTCCGGAATGAAAGCAATCTAGAGAGTGAGCCGTCCGCGGACGTTCGGTTTCTCTATGGGTGGACAATGATACAGTTCCACAAGAAATTGTAGAGTGGTACTTAAGGTTGAAAGGTTCTCTCACGATCACATCGATCTTTCGTCAAATCTCCCTTTGGGTCAGCTCTCCTTTAGATTCAGATTTATCATCGGCGCTTCATCAAAGTCAAAAGGCAGGAGAAATGACTACCTGGAAAATGGCTACCTAGTGTCCAAAGGGAGGGTCCGGTTAGTTATCCAAAGTACGGTAGCTTGTCCGGGCAGATCGTCCAACTTCTCTAGTGGTTAAACACGATACGTTCCACAAAAATAGCTGAAGAGATTTTAATATCGTCGCTCTTCACCCATCATATCGATCTTTCGTGGTCGAACTTTCCTTTCGGCCGCCTTTTAGGATTTTCAGACTATCATCGCGCTTATCGAGACTGCCAAGTAGTGAAGAAAGTACTACCCGAAACGTTACTGATGCCCAAAAAGAGGGTTCGGAGTGAAAGCTATCCAAAGTATGAGCCGTCCGCAGACATCCAACTTCTACTAACAAATGATACTTGCCCCACAAGAAATTATGTATCGATACTCTGCTCAGAGTTTCTCCCACCTATCATGTCGATCTTCCTGACGCTTTATCGGGTGCTTAGGTACCAATCAGATCGGTCCAAAACCATAATGCGCCAACAATCGAACAAACCAAAGGGCACCCTCGGTTGCATTAAGATGCATTTGGAGTAACCCTTGAGGTAGACTGAAGGGTTTCTTCCGATTATGATATCTGGTCCAAGATTTCCTGTTAACTTAAACATCCTCTTGATCTTTGGAAAACTTTTTCTTTCTTTTTCTTCTAGGTTTCTTCGAGATTAGAGACTTATCGTCATTTTGATCCTTCAACCAGTCTGTATGGTACTTTTCATCATATGGAACAACCTCCCCGTTCACAAATGGTTCGCCTGTCAGAAAATAGAAAGCAAAGCAATTGTATCAGAAATCATGAGAGGAAATTAAGGCTAACAAGAACATTGAATGGAAAAAAAAAACCAATTTATGCCGTCCAATCTTGAATTATAACTACAGCATGACAATAGACTGCTAGCACCAAAAGAATGAACAAAAATAAGATAAAAGACAAGTTTACTGGATTATAGAAACTAACAAACAATCCAAAGTTTAATCAAAGGGAAGGCCAAAGTTACATATGCTGCTGTTTTCATCAGCCAAATACTGGAAGAGAGTATTGTTTTTTCTCTGATGAAAAAAGAAAAAAGAAAAAAGAAGTCCAGCAAACAAAAATGAAAAACTGGGGATTTTAATTGACGTGGGTATAGAGATGGTATATTGCTCCTTTCACCCTCTTATCTAGACTTGGCAGAATTTGACACGACCCGTGACCCCAACATGTTTTTGGCGTGTTTTAGTTGATTATAATCGTCTTTGAGACAAATTCGTGTTGACCTGCATAACCCGTTTAATAAACATGTTGTATTCGTGTCAATTTGCATAACACGAAATTGACCTGAATTGACCCGTTTAATTATTATGTAAATTAATATTCAACCTAGATTAACCTGTTTAATATTTTATTTATGTTAAATGTTAATGAGTTAATTATAATTCATATTAATTTAAATGATCAAATTAATAAGCGGGTTATACATGTCGTGTCGTGTTACCTAATTACTAATTAGGTCGTATTTGAATTTGTTAATTTTGACACGATTATTATTCTTGTCGTGTTCGGGTTAGCGAATATAGTGGAATACCCATGTATTGACACGACCTGAACACAACATAAATCTTATTTTTCCATTGATATGAAATCATACTCTTTTGCAAAATGAATCCATCCTATTTTTCCATATCATCTTGACATAAATCTACTGTGATATAATATATATGATCATTCTTTATAATAATAATAATAACAACAACAACAACAACAATAATAATAATTTATATTTCTTTATTCATTTTTGGCGAAGACCTCGACAATTCACAATGGAACTCAAGTCTTTTCTGAAGAAGGGAAGGGGCTAGTCCCTGGAAGTGACATGGAAGAGAAAATAGAACAATTTTTTCATCTTCATAGAAGTTTAAATGCCCACATACTTAGCCTTGAGAATTATGACAATAACGATCACACAACTTTGGTTTATGATGATCTAAATGGATCGACTTAAAGGAAAGAAGACCCCCACGAGGTAGCTCAGATGGTGTCAAGCCCTGGGATTGGATATCCAAAGGTTATAAGTTCGAGTCCCCTGGGGGTATTGGGGTATTTACCTAGTTGGTCACTCCAGGGTCCTTGGAATAGTCGAGGTGCGCGTAAGCTGTTTCGGACATCCACAGTTATCAAAAATAAAAAATAAAAAATAAAGAAAAGCAACAAACACAAAAGCAAACTGATAAACCAAATTCATGCACTAACAAGATATGGAACTAATACCATTTCTTTGTGACAATTTATGATATGGATTCAATAAAAAAAAAAATAGAAATATTTGTCTCCTACACCATTTCTACTTCTATCATTTTGAGACAATTTCTTAGCTGGAGAACTGTTATACACAAGGCAATTCTTAAATTCTTTCATCTCATCTAGGAAATGCCAAGATTCTCACAGAATCCTCAAATCAATAATGCAAAAACAGAGTAAAGATACAAAAGAGTACCTCCATAGCCATTTCCACCATGGCAGAGGTAAGAATCTGGAAGAACCCATTTCACATTAGGCAGGGCTGCAACCAAACAAATATGCATTAAAGAATAATGAAACAAAAAAAACATGACAGGGGAATTTCTAGAATGTTACTAACATTTGATTTGGTGGGCCAAATTTTCTGCAATTTTGCAACCAAATGCATAGTAGTACTTGGTAGAAACTGAGTAAATTGATTTTTTTGCTTCTTCGTCACTGCCAAAATGAAAAAACCACAGTTATTTGGAATCCCCAAATAGAAATAGACAAGTAAATTATACAATCACTACAAAGGAAATCAAACACTAACCCTACCACCTTTGGTAGGCAAGAAAAACAGAGAAAAATAATATGTTTCAGTGTTGTTTGGATTCCCAGAAAAATGGGGGGAAAAGGAAGAAGAGGAAGTAAAGAATCAGTCCAGCTACCGCAATTAGCTATATTAGGATAAAGATAGAAGTTTTAGTTTTCCCAGCTCCCAAATTTTCTCTTGTTCTACCACATTTCTCAGCCAACAAACAGGGGGATTACAATAATAAAAAAAAAATCCAACAATTAAATACAGGGAAAACAAGTGATAGCCCAAAACCCATCAATAAAAAAACTAGTACCGGGTCACTAGCCCAACACACCGAGTCAACTCAGTTGAAAATCACCGATTCTACATTTGAGAGTGGCTTTACCTTCCCAAAACCATTGCTAGGGTTTTGATATACCCACAAACGATCTCATCTCGAAGTGGGTATCTCTGAGGAGCTTCCATAACCACGAGCCAGTGCTCGTAGTCGCACCCATCAAGAATCGTCGAAAGCCGGGTCGGCTCGGCGGATTCAGCCGCGGTCTCACCGGAGAAGTATTTAAAACCTGAACTAGAAGAAAAGAAGCTCAACGCCGGAATTAATGGATAATTACGGCGAGATAATCTGACGTTAGACAGAACTCTGGTTAATTTTGACGGATTTTTTAACAGACCCTGTATCATAGCAGCGGTGACGACGGTGAATAGAGTGGGAGATTTTGGTTGGCTCGGCTACGTATAACGTGGGCAGCCGATAATTAGAATTAAGGGTTATTTGATTAAAAAAACCTTTTTTCTTTTGTTAGACCAAGAGGTGTCTTAAATCGGTTCCGCACACACCTCCAAGGTGTTTTAATGTATATCTTGCTCAAAATAATTTCTATGCGAGTTTAAATGGATCATAAGAATAAGAACGATAAAACTCTATTATAAAATATAGTTATATTCACAGATCTCAAACTCAAGACCATTGATTAAGTATAAATATGATTAATTAAAATTTTTCAGAAATCTAATTATGTAAACTGGGATGATGCTTAACCTAACCCGGGCCGAGTTGCATGGGGCGTCGCTGGCCGAATCGGATTGGACATGGCCGGGATGCAAAGGCCGATCAGTTCTGACTGGCGCAGATCGTGTGGGCCGCTGATCTCGTGCTCTGGCGAGCACTCTTCTACAAAAACAAAGTGAGGCACCGGGACAGGTCGCGCCTACCGCCTCCGACGGCCGGGCTTTTTTTTCCCTGAGAAGCATTTAACCGCACAGCGCGACGGGCTGCGTATGTTCAAGGCTAAGAGCCGCGCACTCACCGGAACAAAAGGACTCGATGACAAGAAGAAACCACGACGCGACAGATTCGTTCCCATTTGGATAAGTATTTCTTATTTTAGTCCATCTGACGTAAGGATGCGACATGTATGAAATTGTTTGTTTCGAGATAATCCTCCTTCTTTATTACCGAATCAACCTACGATGATCTGCTACTATTTTCCCTTCCTTATCGTAAGGTTTGGTGGATCTGGCCAGATAATATATTGCTGTAGTTATTCTATTTTCTCACGTAAATGATACATCAATCCGATTCAGAGATACGGCTTCCAATTCATCCGCGCTATCTCGCCTACTCGGCTCTGGTGCAAATGACACTGAGGAGCCCGGCATTGGAAGCCGTGGCTGGGCACTCCACTTCGTTCGCTTCGCATCAGGTAGTTTCATTTTTAAACCCTTATCAAGCACTTCAAATTTCAGTACTGGCGTGGGCAAGGGTCGAATTCTTCTCGCATCACAGCTTCTACGCACCGTCGCCTGGGCCACGCAAAGCCTCGTCGGGCCATAAGTCTCAGCAATGATGACCCCAGTTTTCACGCTTATTTCTCCCACTTCCCTCCGCCTTCTCGATTCTTCGTGATATCTTTCGCCTTTTTCGCTTCGTCTCCGGACCCTTTCTTTCTCACCTCCCGCTTACACTCATGTAGCCTTCTTCATCAGATTCGCTTATCGTGTCCGTATCGCTTGATCGGGTAATGATCAAACACTAGGCGAATCCGATTGGCTTTAATTTCTTGTCGCTTCGTCTGGCCACGGGTCCCGGGCCGCTTCTTCTCGCGGATCGTGATGACTCCTCGTCGCTGGCATCACACAGCCGATGCCCCGGCCGCTCGCCATACCCGAATCCCAAACGCCGGCGCCCCTCTCCCGCTAAGCGCCTCCTCTTCCCGTTGGTAAGGGTAAAGAGAAATAAGCCTAATCACATATCCTGGGGGCCTGAAAGATCTTACATCCGCTCGACATGCCGTGAATGTGGACCCAAGAAGGTCGATCCTTCAGACGGAGTACTCACGATCGCATCGACCTCCCCTCAGATCCGAGTATGGGTCCCCGATGTTTAACCTTTGACGCTGTACCTTCAAATGGGATGGTTTGTTTTGAGGTCGCTCGACAATGGCTCGCTTCTCTCGCACCCTTTATGAAAAGTATCTTAACATTCAACATTCGCTCTCCCAACTCGCCTCTCCCAACGGCCAGCATCTGGGGTGGGGTTATCGGCTTCCTTAGTGGATAAAGGGCTCGCATCCCTACCGCTTTGTTTCTTCATCTTTTTCGCCCAAATGAGACCATCGAGGGCTTCTTTATTTTCCGCACGCTCCGGCTCCCGCAGCGATCTCTCGATCTTCCATCTTCGCATGTCATGGAAGCCGGACGCCATTTCTTCTCGCTAGCTGCTTCAATCGGGAATACAACTCTTCCGACAAGGATGACACCCCCGTGCTCCCACTACCTCGGGCGCCTCGATAACATTCGTGAGCACGAAAATCGCTTTGGTATGACCTTATCCGGCGTGGCCTGGATGCTCGATTCAGACCATCCCGTCCTGCTTCCCGCAGGCTCGGCCTTGAACTTGGGCCGCTGAAGATAATGTCATACGCACATGGATATCCCGCTTCGTCCCACGCCAGAACTGATAAAGCTCCGACATTCCGCCCATCCAATCCGAGGTCCTCACGTTCCTGCTTCGCTGGCCTCCGCCCGTCGCTACCCCTGTGGTCCTCTCCGGGCCATCGGCGCCCCTACCCGAGGAGAGATTTCAGCTCATTCGGGGCGCCTAGGAAGCCCCTGAGTACCAGGTGCTGAAACCGAAGTTCCGCTGAGGAGTGAGCACGGCTACCAAAGTTCGCAAGCCGGGCGCTCCACTGCTCGAGCCAGCGGCGCCGCCCCCCAGGCGAGGCTCCTCGTGATTTTGAGTCCCCAATTTCCCTAAGCCCGACAGCGGCTGTGAAGACCCTTTAAGGCACTGCCGAAAGCATCAAGCCGTGGTTAGTGCTCATAACGCCCGGAATCCGCCTCGAACAGTCAAATCGCCTCCCTGGCGACAAAACTCGAAGAGAAAGAAACCGAAAAGCAAAGTCGACGAAACTGACTTCGCTTTCTAACACGAACTCGCTAAGCAGTGGCCGCCTCCTCCATCCTCGCTGACCCGACCTTCTCGAGGTCGAAGGCGATGCTTCGCTGACGAGGTTCGCTTTATCCCTTCAGGCTGGTTCTCAAGAAGTCTATTATCAGGCTTGCTTCCATGTCGCCTCAATGGCTGGAAATACATCTTCATGTTTGATACGCAGTAGCCACTCATCCGAAAGGTTCCCGGGCCGAGAGCTACAAACTAAACGAGAAGCACGTAAGAATCTGCCCGAATTTATAAAGTCAAGGTGGCCTCTCTCACTCGAACGAACCGAAAGCCAGCAGGAGATGAAGCACAGATATGACTCCAAGAAGTGGAGCGACTTAAGTCCGATTTAAAAACACACTTCGGCTTCGGCCGTGTTTCGTGAAGTAGGGAAGACGTAGGTCCGGCGAAGCTACACAATCAAGATGCGCCGGAGGTTCCGGTAGCGGTCCAGCTTCAAAGTGATTTGGAGTAAGGCCCTGAGGGGCCAAGTTCGCCGAGAGGGAGCTTCGTGGTTGGGGGAGGAGCCTGTATTACCTCCCGGGCGAGCCGCGGATCTTCGTTTAATTACGGCGCTTAATCTGCGGATTCAATGATAAGCGCAACTCGGCGCGCCGTCATGGGCTTCGAAAGTAAGGCTGCTGTGAGATCGCCGTCAGGAATCTTCTCGGGGGCCGTGAAATTCCGGCCGAACTACCGAACGAGGGAATGTCATGATTGCCGCAGTATCTTCATCGAGTTAGTTTAGGCCGCTTCGCAGGGATGAGGCTATTAGGCACCGAGGGACTGCGCCGCTCGGGCTTCGGGTGGCTCTCCTTTCAATCCGAAAGTCGTCACGCATACTCGATCTGGACTTAATTTGATCTCCCCGACGAAGAGGCGAGGAATCTTTTCTACTTAACTATTCTCAAGAGCCTGTGACTTCCGCCATGGCCAACTCCCCCTTCGTCAGTCCGCTCCCGCGACGCCCGACCTTCTATGCTTATGTCTACCGAATAATCTATTTATTCGCTTCGTTTCCATATATACGCTTTGGTCTGACCGGCCTCGAGACATGCGAGTCTCTTCCGAAACATATTTACATATAAATATACTCTTTTTTTTTTTTTTTTTTTTTTTTTTATATCATCCGCTAAGCCATTAGAAGCGCCGCCGCTTCTCCATGATTTGTGGCGGTCTTGATTGAGGATCAGAGTGAGATGAATAAATGCAGATTCACCAGAACGCCTCGTAAGAGCTCGGCCCGACTTGATTTAGTTAAATTTGTCGGGAAGTGGACTCGTTAATGCTCGACCGCTGAATAAGAGGTCAGCTCCATGTAATAAAGAGCCTTCCATGTCGAGTGACGTGTTTGTCGTCCGAACGAATACGGAGTAGGCCCGTCCATGCCGAGCGCATTTCGACGAGCCCGTCCGAACGAAGCCGTGAAGGTGGAGCTCTTCCCCGTTGAGCGATGGGAAGAACTGGCCGAACGACCAAAGTGAGCTAGTCCATGTTGAGTGATGGAAGAGCTCGCCGTAATGAGTCGTAAGGTGAGCCCTTCCTGTCGAAGTGATGGGAAGAACTCGTTAGAACGAATTGTAAAGGAAGCTCGGCCCATACAGGATGGTCGTTGAACAAGAAAGTAGAGCTTGTCCATGTTGAGACGGGACGAGCTCGCGAGGAATACTGAGTAGGAGCCGCCCATGTTGGAGGAAACGTGAAGAGCTCACGAGGAATAGCCGAAAGTAGGGCCCATCCACGCCAGTAAATGGAAGAGCTCGGGCCCGAGTGAGTCAGTAAGGTGGAGCTCGCCTCGCTGAGTGATGGGAAGAGCTCGCTGCATAATTGTAAAGTGCGTATTCGGCCCACGCCGAGCGATGGGAAGAGCTCGCCGAGCGGCAACGTTGCTCCGGCGCTAAGGTCGAGCGGCGATGTAGCCCGAGCCGCCCGACTCGAGGCGCCGTACTCCAAAGTGAGTGGTGGGAGCCTGCCGTGAGCAACAGGCCCGGCGCCAGGCCAGTGGCGATGCAGTCCGAGCTGGCCCGACTGAGGGGCCGTGGCCCAGAAGTGGGAAAGCAGTGGGAGCCTGGGTCAGCCAGCAACGTGGGCTCCCAGGCGCCTAAGGCCGAGTGGCACGTGCCCGAGCCCCGCCCCGACCTGAGGGGCAACAAGGGTCTGCGGCGAGCAGGAGCCTCGTCAAAGGAGCAAAGATGGCTCCGGCGCCAAGGCCGAGTGGCGTATGTAGCCTGATGGCCCACCCCAGGCGGGCCAGGGCCCGCACTGTGAGTAGGAGCTCGTCAAAGCCAGCCAGCCGTGGCTTCGTGGCGCTAAGGCCGGTGGCGATGGGAACCGAAATGGCCGACTTCGAGGCAACAGGTGGGTCTGCATGAGTAGGAGTCACAAAGTGAGCAATGCGGGTTCTACACTGTGGGCCTCGATACGAAGAGTTTTATATGTTGAAACGCTTCATGTCGCTTAGTTAATTTTCAATTTCGAAAGAGGCGAGTGTCTTTAACGCTGATTTATGGAGAATTTGATCGACTGCGACGAACTTTCGAATACTCGATCTCCTTATAAATACTCCAGCTTCACTACCGTGGAGGCTTGTTCTTCAGATAATGCGCAACCTGAACCGCGTGATGAAGAGTCGCCTGATCATCGCATCGGGGGATTCTTCAAGATCCTGAGTCGCCGCCGTTGTTCTTCCGCATGTGGGAGTTGTGTTTTCCCTAGTCTCCCTTTATGGGGAGTCATGTTATTCCTTAGCCTTGCTGTGCGGGAAATGCATCCTGAGAGGGTGGCGATCTTTTGCGTCAGCTTCTCTGCTTTTTTTTGTTCTTCTTTTCTTCCTTTCCTTCTACTCCCTCTCTTTTTCTCCCTTCTTCTCCCTATCACATTTTTTTTTCCTTCTCCAGCTTTTCATTATGTCTTTCCTTTGCCTGCTCTTTCACCCGAACTCTTTTGTACTCTTTTTTTTTTTTTTTTTACTTTCTTTTCTTTTCTCCCTATCACACCTTTTTTTTTTTTTTAGGGAACTGCTCGTACTGAATATTACCCAAGATGTAATCGAGGACACCACTGATTGTAACTGAATGTAATTCAATTGAAATAAAGAGACACTTTTGCTTTTATGTCTACGTACCTCTTATTTTGCCTTTTTCTCAGATCTATATATGAATCGGCCGAGATGTCTAACCAAATGGTCAATGAACGTTCTATTTGCCACATGAGATCCGATAAGGCATTATTTAACATTACACACTGATGCTTACTGGTAGAAACGCTTTAAGATGTTCAAAGATTCCAATGCATACCGCAAGATTTTTCCTTCTTCCGTTTTGAGTTCGTAATTGCCTGGTCTGACGACTCGGGATATGATGTATGGGCCTTCCCATTGGGCCTAATTTCCCAAGCAGGCCTGATTCCTTTCCGTCGCGGAGCTTTAAGACTAAGTCATCACATGTAGCTCCCTGGGCCGACCTTTGATCAGAACACTCGCTTTCCTCGATACCCTTCTCGCACGCCTTTGAACCCGCCTCGCATTTTCATCGAGCTCTAAGTTTAGACGGCGGGCCTCGTCATTATGCTCTTCCTCGATGCTAACTCGACTCTCGAGACTTTATTCATCTCAATCTGGGCTACTGCCTGCCAAAGGCTGGGTGGCAAATCTGGTTTCCTTGTCGACTTCCGTGTCGCCCCGTAAGCCCATAAGACTGTGTGGGGAGGCATTTTCCTACCCAACTCCCTTTAAGATCTTCTAATTTGGTCTTCAAGGCAACTGAGGGTTCCGACGTGACTCTACTGTCCATTCGAGATCGCGGATGTGCCGTGGACGAGTAATAATTTTTAATTCGAGCCTCTGCACAAAATCTCTCGAATTTAGCATCAATTAATTGCTTCGTTGTCCGACACTGCATCCGGGATGCCAAACCCAGATACGATGGCTCGCCACACCGAAATCGCAGATTTTGCTCCGTAATCGTGGCTAAAGGTCTCGCTTCGCCCACTCCTGGTGAAGTAATCGCGACGATTATGAATCCAGACCACCCTTACCAATAAAGTGTGGGTCCCAATATGTCCAAACCCCATTGCTGGAAAGGCCAGGGGCTGGTGATTGATGTTAAAGGCCCGACTGGGAGGCGTGAGATTTCCAGCTGCCCCCGGCGCATCCCGCATTTCGACTAGCTCTGGCCGCATCTCAGTATGGTCGCCAAGAGATCCTCGCTCTTTAAACTTTTCCCGCACGCCGGCCCGATATGATTTCCGTGATACACCTCTCGTACCTCTCTCAAAGACGTACTTGATGTCCTCTCCCGCGATGCACTTAAGAAAGCGGAGTGAAAAACTCGCCAGACTTCCTTTATGATTAAGTGAACCCGGGTCGACCTCGCCTCTAATTTTCGTCGCTTCTTTCTCGGGTCGCCAGTAAAGTTCCGCTATTATATGGGCCCAAACGGGGTCCATCCAACTCGCCTCGATTCATCGGGGCAAATCAATATGCTATATGGATCGACAGAGGGTTCCTACGGCATTCAATCCGCGCCGACCGAGGTCTTCAGGAGGTCGTATTAACTTCGCCAAGGCGTCTCGCCTGAATTCCCTCATTCGGGACATAAGCCTAACTTGAACCAACACAAATTTCTTTAATAGATCATGGACCTTTGGAGGTACAGATCATCGCTTCAATTTTCGTCAGAGTCTCTTCTATTCACTTCACCACAAGCCGGAGTCACCAGACACCCTAGTCCCTGACGATCTCTTAATGAATGGGCGAGGTTTGAGGCTCGCTATCACGCCTCATACTCGCCCCGTTGCTCAAGCATGGAACCCAAATCGAGTGCATTCAATGTCTATCCCTCTAAGGAGGTTAGGAATTAGGCCCGCCCGCTCTCACAAGATTCGAGGCTCCATCTACGTGAGAGCTTCCAAACTGTGGGTCAGTCCTTTCGTGGAGTGGTCCAAACAAGTCTCCTGGTTTCTGAGCGAATTCCATGACGAAGCTCTACAGACCTGTGCTTTTATGGTCAGTTTTAATTAGATCCCGATGTCGAACTCGCTAAATTTCTACGGCCCACTTTCCATCAGCCTCCGGAGGCTTCCCGGGCTCAGGTAATACTGCTTCCACTCCGAGCATTTTGCCTGACTTCATGGTGTGAGCCCGAAATAGGACAGAGCTTCCGAGTCATAAGCACGCTAGTATTAGTTTTTCCATTCCTACCTCCTCCTCCGTCTCCTCTCGTAGCTCGACTACAACAGAGGACCTGGTGTCGACTGCTCTTGTCTCGACCTAGCAATCGTTGGTCGAGAAGCTCCGATACCTAGCCATACGTAGAGTGAGGAGTTCTCCTCGACAAGACTTTACTAAATGGGTGGAGAACTCGTGATATCGCTTAATGTAGTAAATGCTTCTTCGCACTTCTCGTGATCCCATCGAAGGCCTTCTTCGTGATTTTGAAGAAGGGTCGGCACCTCACACTCGCCTCGGATACAAACCCGCTGGGGTCGCGAATCCTTCCCGCCGCCGCTGACTTCCTTTTATTCCTCGATGGCTAATTTTACGTCGAGCACCGCCTTTATTTTGTTCTGGTTTGCCTCACTCCCAGGGTCGACTATGAAGCCCGTAAATTTTTCTACCGGGACACGCCCAGCGCATTCGCCGATTAAGCTTCAGCGCTGTAATTCTCAGATCCGGAACGCCCCGAGAGGAGGGATGCGGAGGTCGGGTCAGAGAGATTTTACCACCATGTCGCTTCACGTATACCCCATAGTCGCGCCTATCCGTTTCGAACATTCCGGCTTACTAGCCTCCCAGAACGCTCCCGCTTCGAGCCCGAACGACATCACTGATACAGCGCAAGTTCCCGAGCCGTGATGAAAGAGGTCTTTTCCCGGGTCATCCTGTCCATGCTAACTGATTGTAAATTCCGAAATGCGCCCATAAATCGTAGAAGCTCAGGCCCGCAGCTGGCGCCCATCACGATGAGGTCGACCGGGCAAAGGAAACGCCCGCATGCCCCGATTTATGCCAGCCAAGTCGATATTACGTCGCTTACTTTGCCATTTGCTTTTTCGACGAGGACAACATCGCCACCCACTGATATTCTACCTCCCGACGCCCGCCGAGGCTTGCCGATTTCCTCGTTGATGGCTTTTCGCCTTCGCGCGAATTCTCGCGCTTTTGCCCGACCGGCTTAGCGATGGGTTGGTGTTCAACTGAGTGATTATCGTAGATCGATTCTCCCATGTCCGCCCCGTTTCCACGCGAAAATATCTCTGTTCTGCCTTAAAAATTGAATGAGGAGGTTTTTGAGGTCTCCCTAGCTCCAGAGCCGGAGCATAGCGAGGATGTTCCGGTCGCCATCCACCGAGCACGGCTCTAGCCCTCCGAGGGCTCGGGTCGTGAGTATCCGCCGCGCATGTCAAGCCTTCGCCTACATCTCACGCTTGTCAATCGGCCCTTGTTTCACGGAGGCTGTGTAGCATTCCTCGGCCACCCACTCGACTTCGACCATTCCTACACCATGTATGGTTGAAATTTGATTATCATGTGATACGCGATAGGATGGCTTTCTATCAAGGCTGAGGGAGGCCCGCCGAAGAATATGTTATAAGCCACCAGGCGCTCCATACTAGGAACCTCGCCGCCGCCGCCGCCCGGGCAAGGGAGCTCTCATGTGGTTAGCACCACTGAATTTATCAGTCGGTAATACTCTTCTTCTCCTCGAAACCCCCGTAGATATGTGTCGATTCCGGGTCTAGCTTTTCTCCCAATGCCCATTTTGTCATATCGAGGCGAAATAATGTCACCGAACTCCCGTTATCAATTAAAACCCGATGGATTCCGCTGCGGCCGCCATGATCGAATCTCACCCAATGGGTCAGCTATAGTGATATCGCATCCTCCAGGTCTCGGAAATGTAGAATGATGGTGTGCCGAGTCGCGGCCGCTTAGCTACCGCTGTATTTCTCCCGCTCGATCTGATGCTACGCAGGTGGGCCTTCCGAGCCGAACTAGATTCTCCTCCTCCCGCAAATCCTCCCGAGATCACGCGGATTTCTCCAAGGGGTCATTGGCGTCGCTGCCGCTGTCAGGTGGTCGCTGCTGAGTTCGGCCGCCCTGCCTGACCACTCGGGCCCGATTCTCGCTCGGGTTCCCCGAGATATGAAACGCCTGAGATATCCGCTATATTAAGTATTCTATCTCTTCGCTTGTATACAATTGTCCAGGCGATGTCCGTGAATCCCTTATGGATCCTCGCATTATCTGAGTTGTCCTCGTGGCGGATCTCGATTTCATCCGGAAGCCGGGCCATCTCGTGAACCGCCGCTTTCGCACCTCATGCGTGACCCGTGACACCGGTGGCCAAGAGCGTGAGCCGAGGCGAGTAGCCGTAGTCCTCGATTGCGGTGGGCCTGCACGGCCCCGGTGATTTCTCTCCTTTGTGGATCGCTCGATCTTTTCGGGATTTGGCTTCGTCGTTTCCGCTTTTAGACTTCGCCTCGCCAGTTGCTGGCTGTGACTTTTTTCTTTACTTAAAGGAAGAACTCTCTTTCTTTGATATTGGGGCCTTCCTCGCCGTTTATGTATTTCTCTGCCATGAAGTACGCCATGTCATTACGTTCTTCGAGATGGAAACATCAAGTCTTTCTATCAGATTCCTAACCCCGCAATGAATGCCGTGATAGCGAACTTCTCATCTGCGTATGTCTATTTCGTGGACTCAACATTAACCTGCACGTATGATTTTAAAACTTTCCTGGAGCCCCGTTTGACACTCAAATGCATGGTAACTCGATTTCAGACGCTCTGCCCGGCGAAGTGGAGACGAACGCAATGGATAGTTCCCGAATGACAGATGGACGTAAGGGGGAATTTATCAACTGTGCCAAGGTCGGTCTTCTTTAACAGAAGGGCGACGCGTCCCAGATCACAGGTCCCGATACCCATGTAACTCCATCTGATTTTCAGAGGTATCGAGGTGATCGACTGATCCTCGACTCCATCGAACGCTTTTATTCGAGGCATTCCGAACTCGGCGGCGAGGAAGTGTAGCACCTCTACGTGGAAGCGGAGATTCGCTTGCTGTACCAAGGTATCCATAGTGTCCGACGCCGCCCCTTAACTCGCCTTCCACACGGGCCGAGCTCCCCGTTGAAGATTCCCGAATCTCCGCTCCCATGTCTCGTCTCCCGCCTCGGCCGGTGGTGATGCGCGTTTCGCTCGCGACGCGCTCCCCGAGTATCGCTTCATTTTCCCCTCCGCCGCCACCGGGGGTCCAGGCTCGGACCGACCGGACTCTCGTCAACTTCGACTTCAGGTGGCGCCAGGACTGAAGCCGCTTCCTCGCGGGAGGAATATGACCTTCCCGACCCGCCGCATTCTCCCGGTGTCAGAATCACCGTAAGTTGTTCCAATTCCTCCACTAGCGCCGATCAATGCAGGCGAAGTGCTTTTCTACTCGCTTCAGGCCGCTTCGTGACCGCTCTCCGTCCCGGGTCCGCTACCTATATCGCCTCGGTGGATCCCGCATCCCGCATTACGCCCCGCCAGTTCCTTGGCTGGGCTACCATCGCAGAATCGAGATCGCTTATATTTGTAAAGAACCGCTGCTCCTACGTATCGCGCCAATCGACGATGCTTTTTCAACCGGACCTACTGAGCATACTGGCCGACCGACATTGATTGCGGTTGGGATGCAGCGTCTCCCTCGACCGTCTGGATCGAGGCAGATCGCGGTGGGTCGTTGATATGCGTGCTCCCGGGCGTAGCACCTCCGCAAAACAAAGGGTGCTGGGGGTCTGGCCAGGTCGCGCTCGCGGGCCGCCCGGATGCCTAAGTCGGCTCTTTCATGGAGTAGGTAAGACGAACTCGCACAGCGCTAATGAGTCACGTATGTTGCGTCAAGAGTGCACCTTCACCGACGCGGCTCTCAGATGATAAGTATGTAGGCAAACCATTGATGGTGATTAGGATTTGTTCTACTGGATTTGGGTATTTCTTATTTTAGTCCATATCTGACGGTACAGATATAGAAGGAGCCGCTTGTTTCGAGATAATCCTTCTTTATCAGAGATCCAACCGCTACGACCGTTACTTCATTTTCCCTTCCTTATCGTAAGGCTCGTGGATCTGCGGGATAATATATCGCTAGGGGTTATTCTATTTTCTCGTATGAAACGATACACAACCGATTTCCAGGTGATACGTACTTTCCAATTCATCAAGCCTATCCTTGGGCTCCGCCCTTGGGCCTCTGGCCAGCCGACACCGAGGAGCCCGGGTATCAGTCAGTGCACCCACTCGGCCATTACGGGCCCGTGTTCTATTTTTAAACCCTATCAGCCACACTTTTACATCATTTCAAAAAAATATCATTATTATTCTTTTGTAAAAATAGGGTTAAATGTCGTTTATGCCACTCAACTATGACCCAATTATCAATTAAACTCCTCAACTATGACCCAGTTATCAATTAAACTCCTCAACTATTTTTTTGTCATTTTTATCCTTCAACTATGATCTAGTTGTCAACTTAATCAATCAACTAATTTTTTATCACTTTTACTTTTCTGGTATTTAGAACTAATAATTTTTTAAAATAAAAATAAAAAATAAAAATATAAAACGAATTAAATTTAAAACATATTTAAGTGCAATAAATCATTTTCTTTATTTATCTATACAAGCAATGTTTTAAAACCGGACCTAAGTGACTGAACTCTTAAAAAGTTACAAAGTTCACTGCTTCACTGGCTCTGATCTAAGGCCGAACCTACGACATAATAAATATATTATTTATATTTTATTTAAATTTTAAAATATATAATTAATAATATTTAAGATATTATTTATTACTTTTTTATATAAATAAAGTATTTTAAAAATATGTATAATGTTTATATATGAAAACATATTAAAAATGGAAGAAACTCATTTATATAACTATATACTTAATTAATAAGAATATATAATTTTGTTAATATCTGTAATAATCACAATGGCAAAGATAATGGCAGAGTGGCTCAAGAATCTCCCTTTCCATATTTGAATCAATGATCCTGCATTATTTAATTGAATTTTTTTTAGTTACAAGCCTTTTAACCCTATAAACTTTCTAATACTAAGCAAAACGACGTAAATTTCGAAGTAAAAAGCATAAAAACGACGTTGTTTTAACTTGAAAAACAAAAAAATATATATTATGGGAATGAATCGGCTCTGCTCATCCTATTCACCTGGCCCTGTACTTGCTTCGCTCAAATGGCTCAATCAGAAACTGTTTTTATGGTGAACCCACCGCTTTGGTCTGCCGACGGTCCGATCGGGATCCGATCGCCCATCCGATCGACCAGCTTCCTGCTCTGGGCTTAAATCATGGTATACAAGTATTAAATAATTTTTTCAATAAATTTTAATTTTTGTTTATTTTTTCATTGTGAAACTAAATGTAAAAAAAAAAAAAAATTCTTTAACTTTTTAATTTTTTTTAGAAATCAAATATAAAATAAATATAAATATCTTGAATTATAGTCCAATAATCATAAGTAATTTCTTATAAAAAATTAAAATGTATCACTCTATTGCAGGTCGTAGCTTCCATGAGTTCGTAAGTGTGACCTATAAATATTTTTTTTTAAAAAGTGTTATGTGAGCAGCAACTAACAAGTTTTAGTTAGCTACAATGAGAAAAAGGGAAAAAAAAATTATTAGTTTTAAATACTACAAAAGTAAAGTAATAAAAAAAAATTAGTTGAAGAGCTAAATTGATAGCTGAGCCAAAGTTGAGGGTTCAAAATGACAAAAAATTTAGTTTATGGCTAAGTTTACACTTGTGCCATAGTTGAATGGTAAAAATGCCCTTTAACCGGTCCAAATAAGTCATTCTTATAAAAGCATATGTAATATATAATATGATGAAGAACATTTTTATCTAAAAGATGTTATTTTTCAAGAAAAAAACATGAAAATGGTCAGATTTACAAAATATTGGTTTATTTCAGGTTATTTAATCAAATATTTTTAGAATTTAGCTCATTGGGCTTAGATACCCCACCAAAAGAAAATTTGTCATTTATCGTTATATTTAAAATAAATTAGTTTATTTATTTATTTATATTTATTCACTTTTTATATACGGTTATTGTTTAGTCTTGTCCCGTCCTGTCTCGATTATATAAAAAATAATTTCATTTTATTTTTATATCTTTTTTATTTTATATTTTAACATATAATAATAATATGTTATTATTATATATGAAATAATTATTTGTGACTAACTTTTGTTTTACAGGAATATGGCTCAGAGGAGAACCTCAAAAGCAAGAACTTTTCGATTTGTAACTGTGTCTTTAAATGAAGTTTTAAACTCAAACCTTAAATTTCAATTTTTGTATTCTCAAAACCTTTTTGAAGAACATAAAATAATTCTATATAACCTTTGATCTTTAATACCTCAAAACTTTCGTAACAAAAACTTAGAATATGCTTATAGAAAAACTATATTAGCTTTAGCCTAACATCTTCAACATTTGCAAAACTAGTTTGTTGCTTTAGAAACCGAAAAATTTCGAATGCTTAAAAATCAAGAAAAGCAAGAGAACCTTATCAAAGAATTAGAAACTAAATTAGCCTCTTCGAACAATGTTAATAAAACCAAGTTAATCAATATGGTTAAAACATCGATTCTTCTTATCTGAAGAAAGACTTGAGTCTTTATATTAAAAATTATAAATTACAAGTACAAGAGGAGGCCTTATATAGGCTAGGCTATACAACCCTAGGAAAACACAAATTATAATCCTAGGAAAACACAAATTATAATCCTAGGAAAATACAAAATAAATATAACAATATATAATAATCTAACATCCCCCCTCAAACTCATGGTGGTTTAAGAGAAACCATTATGAGTTTGGAAGATAAAGCTCAAAAAGTTCTTGGAGGAAGTGGTTTGGTGAAGATATCAGATAACGGATTCTGAGAGGAAATAGACTGAAGTGTGAGTGTGCCCTGAAGAAGATGATGACGAATGAAGTGACAATCAATCTCAATATGTTTAGTACGTTCATGGAAGATATCATTATGAGCAATTTGAATACACTCGATTATCACAGCAGTTTAGTCATAAAGGGAACAATTAACACCAAGATCCCGTATGAACCAACGTAACTCAAATGTTCAAATTGCAGTAGCCGCTTGCCTATATTCTCGGGTCAAGCAGTTGAACGAGTAACGACGCTTGTTTCCTCGCTTCTCCAAGAGATAAGAGAATCACCTTAAGAAAACAATATTCCAGGTAGATCGACGCATCGCTGGACCACCCGCCCAATCAGATCCGAATATGCCCTCAAGAGCACGAAGGATGGGAAGAAAAAATGAAGATCATCAAATACGGTGCCTTTCGATATCGAAGAATCCCGAGAACAACAAAGATAATGAGGAGATTCTGTGGGCAGCCATAACCCGACTAACTACATGAACCGCATAGGAAATATCAAGGCGAGTACGTTGAGATAGATTGGGACTCCCAACAAGCCGTCTGCAGTATAACATCGATAAAGGATTCACCATCATGAGAACTGAGGCGACGCTTATACTCAATGTGTGTCGACTATCTTGCTATCAGTGATACTGACTCGAGAAATCAGATCGGCATACTCGCCCGAAAGTAAGAGCTAATAACCATCTCGAGAAGAAGAAACTTAGACCAAGAAAGTAATTAAGAGGGCCTAGATCTTTCATTTCAAATCGATGACCAAGAAAGTGCTTAGATCCCGAATACCCCGTATATCATCACCCGTAATAATCATATCATCAAGAGGAGAATAGTAATACCATGACCGCACTGGGTCTCAAAAAAGAGCTTATATCAAAAGAACCGCCTCCGAAAAACCATGTCGAGAGATAATAGAACCGAACTTGCAAACCATGCTCGAGGAGCTTGTTTAAGCTCATAAAGTGCCCGCCGTAGTCGAACACTCTAGCGATGTAGAACCCCGAGGTGAGAGTAACCAGGTGGAAGCTTCATATAGACTTCCTCTGAGAGTTCACCATTAAGAAAAACATTTTTGATATCCATCTGAAAGAGTGACCCCATTTGCGACCCGCAGAAACATCAATAAGAGTCATGACAGAAGAAAGTCGAGCCACAAGAGCAAAACTCTCCTCATAATCAATCCCATACTCCTGAGTAAAACCCCTGGCAACAAGGCGAGCCTTGTAGCGATCAATAGTGCCATCCGATCGAGTCTTGATCTTATAAACCCATTTACAATTGATAACAGATTTTCCAGAAGGGAGATCAACCAAATCCCATGTTCCAGTTTTATGCAGTGCATCCAACTCTTCTTTCATAGCTTGCTGCCATAAAGGTTTAGAGGAAGCCTCATGAAAAGTTTGAGGTTCCTGGAGAGAGGCGATTAAAGCAATGAAAGTCACGGCTATGAAGGAAGAGAAGTTACCCGATGGGAACCCACGGGCGCATGAGAGTCGGCGACCCGCCAGATCCACAAGTGATCGCACGTCGATGATCGATGCTGAAGCTCATTAGATGCATGAGAAGGAACATCGTAATAGGAAAGGGGAGACTCGCATTAAAGATATGGGAGACTCAGAAAAAGGTCGTGGAGAGGATCGATAGAGGGAATAAGGAAACAGAACATGAGGTAGTTGGTAAAACATTTTCAGGTTCCTAAAAGACCACATGCCGAGAAACACAAAGACGTTTGCTAATGATCGCAACACCTATAACCTTTCGACCCATTCCATGTACCCAAGAAAACAACACAAACGAGAACGAGATCAAGTTTGCTTCTTCATCATGAAGAAGAACAAAACAAACACATCCAAAGATTCTAAGTAAGTCATAGGAGGGAGAAGAACCAAACAACATATCATAAGGAGTTTGATTCTGAACAATGGGAGAAGGACACCGATTAATGGTGTAAATAGCAGTAAGAGCAACTCTTCCAAAACCGAGAAGGAGAAGCAAAGAATAAGAGTAAAGACGAACAACATCAAGAATATGATTTGCTCAAGGTCGTACTCGCCATTTTGTTGAGAAGTGCATGGACAAGAGGAATGAGGAACAATACCAAATTGATGTAGAATAGAGGTAAATTCATGGGCTTTATATTCTTGGGCATTATCATATCTGAAAACTTTGATAGGTTTAGAAAATTGTGTCAAGCATATCGGGAAAAATCATCCACAAAAATAACAAAGTAACGTGACCCACCCGGAGTAGAAATGGGAGAGGGGCCCCATACATCAGAATGAATAAGATCAAAAGAAGAGGAGCACGAGAAACACAAGTATTAAATGGTAAAGAGGTTTGCTCACTAAAATTGACAAGGCATACAATCAAAACTCTTATTTGGAATCGAACCTAACAAACCCCTAGAAACTAGTTGTTTAACTCTGTAGAGATGCATGACTAAGGCGAATGCCATATAAAGCAAGAGAAGTTAAGTACTGCTTTGAGACTAAGAGAAGCAAAGAGACGAGAGGATGGTAAATGAAGAAAGATGAGCTCAAACAACCTTCCGACCTTACGCGGTCCCAACGATCTGTCCCGTCTAAGAATCCTGCACAACCACACCAATAGAGGAAAATGTTAAAGAAAAACCAAGTTCATGAGTCACTCTAACAAAAAAGAAGATTTATGAGTGAGCTTAGAATTGCAAACATCGGAAAATCGCACAAGGCCGGGTGTAGAGACATTACCAAGATGAGACATGCATAGAGAACCATTTGCGCAGCATATGGTAGGAGAGAAATAAGTGTGTGAAGGCCAACATCGTGAGAAGAAGTCATATGATCATGTTAGTTAATCAAGAAGCCACGTAGGAGATGTACTTGATATCGTAGAAAGAGCAAGGTCGATGCCCCGAAGATGGAAGATGAACCTGACTTACTCATATTCAGAGATCTGATATGTAGAGAGATGAGGCAGATTAATTTGAATGGTCCATAGCCGATAATTCGACCGGGTCAGCAAAGAAGGTTAAGAAGAATATGCTGATGAGTGTAGCAGGTTTCAACATAATGACCTTTGTTCTTACAAAAACTGTAGATAAGAAGAGACTTTTATCGTTATGTCGTCGACACATTCCCTTTATCTGGAAATGTGAGGCAGTGAAACTACGAGGAAAAACAGATAGCAGCCATAAATAGTGGCTTGGAGTAGCAAGAACCACGGTCTGATAGCGATGGTTCACCAAGATTCCGGCCTCATTATCAACTAACTTATGAATAGCTGAGAGACTCGTTTCTGTAAAGGATCCTAATGGAGAATATGACTTCGCTAATTCAAACCATCATGAAGCCCCATTAAAAACCGAAACAATCGCCCTTGTCTACTCGCGGAACATAAACCACCTGCGTCGTAGAATTTGAGAGAACCGGTTCGTGTGCAAGTAAATGGATCCCAACAGATCTCACCATCGTGATATACGTTGATCCACTCACTCGTTCCCGACGAATCTCGATAAAGTTCGCTGTGAGCTGTCGCGAGCACCACTCTATCCGACATATAGTAATAAGTAAGTCCCAAACTTTTCTGACAATATCAATGCTGCTAAACCCATCAACAATGGATGAAATAGATGTATTACTTAAACCAAGTGGATGATCCGATGATTAACACTTTCCCAATCCTTAACCAATGGCATAGCGTAATCAGCTTTTGTTCACTGGTTTCGAATGATCTACCACGAGACATAAAGCCACAACTCATACTGAGATAACTACGATGACTCGAGACCACCGGGCAAAATTATCTCCATTAAAAATAACATGAATCGACAAGAAATCTCATCACCCTAGCATATCGAAATTCGAATCGAAAAACGTATTAACAAAAATGGAATCGGATGCGAAAATAAGTCGTAATGCACTCGTTACCTCATCAACGGCCAACTATCACGGAAAAGCCAACGAGATGACGGCAAAGCCAACAGTACGTGTTAGCGGAAACGAAAGCACGAGTAATGTGCAATGGGCGTGGGAGGAAACGGCAAGGCAAACAGCGGTATTCGTTTAAAGAAGCCATACTAAGTGGGCTTCCAATGCCTATGGGACTGCAAGAGCAAATAAAAATCGAGAGCCCGCCCTGATACCATGAAGAAAGACTTAAGTCTTTATATTAAAACTCAGAATTACAAGTACAAGAGGAGATTTTATATAGCTAGCTATACAACCCTAGGAAAACACAAATTACAATCCTAAGGAAAATATAAATTATAATCCTAGGAAAATGCAAAATAAATATAACAATATATAATAATCTAACATTATCGAACAATATGAAAAACTTGTAGTTAAAAACAAGTTCGAATCTGATATTTATTCTATAATAGAGTATTTCTTTTTGCAAAAACAGTATGATAAAGTTTATAAAAACCAGAGTTTTTTATATCAACAATTTAAAACTAAAAACAGTGGAATTAGAACTGGATATATGGCTTATCACGACCCTGAATAGTTTTTTGTTATTTACCTTGCTTATGTAAATATGTTTATTTTAGATGAAAAATGTGATACCCCAAAACCCGAGGGTCCCATTGACTACCGTCAACTCATGAACCTCTCGTGTGTCTCATAGCATCATGAGACCCATACATATAAAATGAACCCAATAGTGGCCCATCATCATACTGGTCTATACATAAGACCATACATTTCTATAGATCTAGAGAGTTATTACATCGCTCTAATACAAAACATATATTAAACAGTCGCTCTAATATATACACAAACAAGAATCAAAGGCTACACTCGCCCCGCTTCATAATCCCGCCTAAGCGAGCGTCACCCGGCTGTACCTATCCTGCATCTGCAACCCAGATCGGAAGAGCTAACGCCCAAAAGAGGGATAAATCCTATAAGGGCTGGCTTCCCACCTAGGTGCACATGCAAATGATCATTTCATAGTCAAACCAACCAATCCGGCACATGTTATCCTATCATGGAAAAATTCATGCATACAGACGACACTCTACATGCCCTGGGCACGGTCAACCTCCGACCACCACCCAATGCAAGTGCCAATGGAAATCGCATCAGCCGCTTCACTCCCATCTCACAACCCGTAGTCTATAAGATTACTTAATCGCTTCGTGTCTTTCTGGGCAAATGTAACTTTTCGTGGTCTCACCTGCGGGTCTCTTTAAGCACCTCCGAATATTTTTCTGGCTTTCACCGGTGGATACGCCGTCTAACCAAGTTTTCCAGGCTTTTCACCTGAGGGGGGTATCTATCCCCTACTTGCTACGCCCAATACATTTCATTTTTTCTCATTTTCGCTTAACGCTGTGGAACCTAATCGATTCTGGCCCCATTCCCAAGCCCACACGATTCAACACCAAACACAAGGCCAAATCATACTCATGTACGCACTCTCATGTAATGTGGTGTTACTCGCACACCAATGCAATGCAATCGAAGCCATCGCACTCAAACCCACGACCAATGTACGAAGACTCCTACATGGACATTCTACACCGTACACTATGTGCGAGCCATGAACACTAGCGTCTAATGCATACAATGATTTCATATATTCGCTTCAACATCAACAAATATGTACCATGTTATTCCACACATTCAAATCGCGCACATCACATAAGCATGCACTACATCTTTCTCTATCATCTCAGCTTCATTCATATATCAACACATCTTCAAGCATGTATTAACATAATTCCCACATTACTAGACAAGTAATGCCATAAACTCATATTCCCAAGCTGAGACATAGTATGTCAATCATATAGCCTGCCATGCCAAGAAGTGGCCATGTCTGAAGCAATGTTGATCATTACAACCCAATGTTTTTTGAAATATCCATATTGATAACAATTACTCGCCGCACAAATGTGAGCAACCTATTTCAACTGAATGGCTTATGGCTAGATTTTGACCTATGAATTCTTCCATGCAGTCCAAGAACACCCAAATCGAGTTCTGACTAAAAGTTATGGCCTAAACAACCAGTACTAAAACTCAAAATCTCGCATGTTAACCATGCAAGCAATGATACACCAAACTGATTTTCTTTCGGTCTAAGAACCCGGGTAAAAATTCTGCATGTTAACCATGCAAGCAATGATACACCAAACTGATTTTTTCGCCTAAGAACTCAGTACCTCGCATGTTAGTCATGCATGAAGCCTGATAAAATTCGTGATGTTTTCATGCATAATAATACACCAAACTGAATTTCTTCCGGCCTAAAAACCCAAAACATTCCGATGTTAGTCAGTGCATACAATAATACACCAAACTGAAGTTTTCGATCTAAAAACCCAAAACATTCTCGCAGATGTTAGTCATGCATGGAAGCCTGTGAAAATTCCGCATGTTTTTCATGCATACAATAATACACCAAACTGAGTTTCTTTGATCTAAAACCCAAAACATTCCCGCATGTTAGTCATGCATGAAGCCCAGAAAATACGATATTTTCACATACAATAATACACCAAACCGAATTTCTTCAAATTAAAAACTCCGTAACATTCCGCATGTTATTGGGTACATAATAATATACCAAACTCGAGTTTTCTTTGATCTAAAACCCAAAACGCTCAATGTTAGTCATGCATGGAAGCCTGTACCAGATGTTTTTCATGCATACAATAATACACCAACCGAGTTTTCGATCTAAAACCCAAAAGATTCTACATACCATGGATGAAAGCCCGTAAACTGCCTGGTTTATTCATAAATAATACACTAAATTGGGTTTTCAAATCTAAAACCAAACAAAGATGCAATATCAGCACCCACTTTCAAACCCGTAGTACTCAAATAGTGCCAACATCACAAATTCGGGCCTTAAAAAACCTTAAAATTCAAAGATGGACAACACATCACAAATTCAGCATGTTATTCATCTCAAACAATCACATAGCAAACTTCAACCAAATGCCATTTCCATGGCCCCAAACAGGATGGTAACCAAAGAGGAAAGATCCTCACTTTCAAGTAGACCGCCGATTCACTCCAACTAAACAATGGGGGAAAAGCTTCCTCCTCCTTTTCCTTCCTTTCTTCTTTCTTTCTTCTTTCTCTTTCTTTTTCTTCTCCTCTTCTACGAATTGTTCGAATCTCTCCTCCAACTCCAAAAGTTGGCTTTAACCTAGGTGGAGTACACCAACACAAATTTGTTCGACACTTGGTCAACTCAAGACCAAGTGTTCTCCATGCCACAATTTAACCCACTTTCATGCTCATGTACGAGGGTGGCTCGACATTTGGCCCTGACCCAACTCATGCATCCTAAGGGCATGACATCTCGACCACCCATGTGCCAAGTGTCTCCCATGCAAGTGCCACACGCACCCCATGGTCAGCCTGCTCCATCTCTCGAACGCGCAAATCGATACCAATTCGACGCAATAAGTTTGTCTAACTAGATTTCATGAGATGATTCTAATCTACTGATCCGTTTTGGCCATCCGAGGTCTAGAGAAAGATTAGATTTCACCACTATCAAGTAAGAATTACCGATTCGCTCATTTAAAAAAAAATATATATATACTCTTTTCCCAGGTTTCACAAAAAATATTTTGAACTCATGATTAGTGCCCAAAAAGTGCTATTTTGAGCCATATCCAAGATAGGTTTTGAGTGCTTTTTGCGCACTAATCATATCAATGCCAATGATGTGCAGTCCACTTAGTTCCACTAATGTTGTTTCGAGCTTGTTTTTGGTTATTTTGCAGCCTGAGTACTTGTCATTTAATAAGTCCGACGTGAAAAGATATGTACCAAATGCCGAGGAATCATGGTATTTTCACCATCAAAATATCAAAATTCAAAGGTGGAATCAAGGCAAACTGATATACAAGGTTGCAAAGAGGATGCAATGTACAAGAGTTAGATCAAAGAAGTGCAGAATTTTCATGAGGTCGAAAATCTTAGTTAGATCGCTTAAAATTTTCGCAATCATAGCGAAATTTCGCAATCATAGCTTAAAATTTCGTTAATCCTAGTTGCCTGGGTACTGCAGTTAAATAAATTTCATATATCTAGCTAAATTATTCAGGCTCCAGCGAAATACAATCAATTTCGTTATCTCACATATTTTCAGTTACAAATCAATCAGAGATAGCTTAAATTTCGTCTTCATTAATTTTACAGTTAGCTGGGGCCTTGGCTAGTTAGCTTAAATTTTCGCTTATGCTAGCGAAATTCTCCATAACAAAATGGTCGCCTCGTGATTTTTTGTGTAAGTAATGCCAAACGACTGTGTTTTGGTGTATTACCACCTTGTCCCTTTGTAGCTTCAATATTTTAGGTATTCTTTGTATTTACTGGTGATCATATAACTTCATAATTTTGTAACTTAAGTACTTTCAAGTTGTTCTTTCATTTGGCAAAATTCACTTTCATTTCCTCTTAGGTTTCATTCGCTTCTCTTCTCTTCTTCTTTCTTTCATTTTTCTGGCCGCCAACACCCCCTCGAGGATGAGATAACTCAAGGGATGTCACTAAGCCTCATAAATGCCTCTAAAGATAGGTCAAGTAGCTTGGTTTCGGGGCTACCGCAGTTGTCCTCTGCTTTAAATGATACAGCACGCATTTATGGTTCCATACCTTCCAACCAGGTTTAATGCCATTTAATGTTGTCTTAATAACATCATGATAGCTTAGTAGTTCAGCAGTATACTTTAATGCTTGGGATGCACCTCTATTATCCCTTTTTGACGCGATTTCTGACGTGTTCTTATCAAATGAGGTCGAAAAGGGGTTTAACCGAATGGACTTTGAATGCTTAAGATTGTGGTTTGACTCAACAGAGTGTTCTAGTACAGTTTTATAGCTAAACAAAGATCCGGTTTTGGCTTTGACTGTGAGACCCCCACCCTTCGTGACCACCTCATGGGTACCCTTCAGGTGGGTCCCACTCACAGGAATATCATGCCCTCCCCTAGGCATTTTCTTTCGCCTCCGTACACTCCAATGGATATAGAAACTTTTCCTTAAAACTGTCAAATAAAATCCATGGAGCGAACCCCTTTACAATCTTTAACATATCTTTAAAATAATGTGCTGGTTAAGTGATAAATTTTTTTTTCTTTTCTTTGTTTTTTCAAACACTTGGATTTTTCGTAAAATTGCCGTAGTTTCCCGTTTTCTGGACTTTCCCAAATTTACAAAACCCGATAAAAGCATTTAAAACAATTATAAACTTCAATTTTATACTTCCATATTAGGACTCTCATCCACAACCCAATCAACACAATATACATACATATACATTTGTTTACTCAAATCATCAAACATTCAAAACCCTTAAATTCCATGCACATTTTTATCAAAGCATTTCGGGCTTGGTTTCGACTTAGTTTCACCGCCCACGCACTCCATCCATCGAGGATCAAAGCCCACGTAGTTCCTTTTCAACTTTATACATATACATATATCCATAACAAAATATTCAACATATACAAGAGATGGAAAATTATATATACAATGAAATCATTGTGTCGCCTCCTTGATGGCTCGACCACGCACCTAGGACGCCTACCTGTGCACCTATCTCGGTCCTCGAAAATGTTTTTGAAACATAGGAAAAGAATGAGCTAAAAGAGCCCAAAGGAGGTACATTTTCATTAAAATAACATTTTCAGTATATACCAAAATAATACATACTTATACAATTAAAATCCATTTATACCTTAAACATTTATGCCTTAAACTTTCTTTCAATAAATACTTATGCATTTAAAATCCATTTATGCTTTAAACATTTGTACTGTAAACTTTCTTTTCTTTATTTCTTTCTTTCTTTTTCTTTCTTTCTTCTTTTCCTTTTTCTTTCTTTCGATGGAACCCAAATAAACACACCGAACAGCTTTCCTAGCACCGACGTATGGAGACAAATAACATTCCAAATATAACCACTACGCGTGAGAAACTCACGCTTGTACTGGGGTGGTTCAGCTATAAAGACTTTTATCACGTGTAAGGATATTACTCTAGACACCTATTTCCCTCAGTTAGTAACCTATAACTTACCCTCTAAACTTACACGCTTAAAGTACTTACCGATATCAAATATAATCAAACATAACAAATATATGGCTTGTGGTAACCATCGCAAAAACATTTCTTCAAAATACATTTATAAATACATTTAAACTTTATCATTAAAACATATGCATTCTTTAAACATTTTTAAACTTTCATAATACCTTAACATATGCATACATATTTAATACATATAAATATATGCATTGATGCAAGATAAAACAACGCAAGATAAAACATTTCCATATGCCTAACATTTCGCATAAAAATTTACATTAAACTTTCAGTTTAACATTAAACCATTCACTTTTAAAAACTCACTTCAAAATATCATTTTCACTACAGTTCACCGCTCAATCCCGCTTGCTTCCCGCCAGTTCCCTGCCTCCGGTCCGATAGTCCTTTTCACCCTTTCCAAGAAAATCACACTACACATTAACCATAATTTCCATTTAATCCACCATAAACACTCATTCCTATATTATTATTCCTCTAGAATCTATTTTACTTAGAATTGGAATCAATCCAATCGGATCATCCTAAACTAAAGTTACAGATTTTCATGCCAACTAGTCATTTTACCGATTTTCTAGTGACAGTTTGTATACCCATTTTTCCGAGGTCTTGACTTCATATTTTGACACTATGTCCTATACTCATTTAAAGCTAAGGTGCTAAGGGTTCTATTCCAATTGAATCCCACCTCTGAAAGCAATCAAACTCACTCTTACGTCCAAATAACCGGGCTAACTTATGTTCAAAAACTGAACCAGAATTTGGCTGGGTACATGGTCCTATACTTTGAGGAATATTTAGGCTACTTAGGATCAGAATTTGCTGATACCTTTCTTCTAAGTTTTGTTCTCAAGTCTATTTTACGTAGCCATTTAAATCACTAAATCTGATTCAAATTGAGCAAGTTATGTACAAAATACTAAAACTGGTCAAAACAGAAAACAGGACATTTCCGTACTGAGACTGCTGCCCAAAATCGAATTTTCAAAATGCTTTCCATTTTTTCTTTCACTCTAAACACTCAACTGATGCATTATACCCATTTCAACATAACACACACAATTCACTATCAAACCCTAACCCTTACTCACTTGATTTTAATAAAACCCTAACCTAAACCATGGCTTCAATTGATAAATTCAGCACCATTAAACCTAAATACCATCAATTTAACATCCATAAATTATGAATTTAAGACATTAAACATGGAAAACATCAAACCCTAACTTTCCACCATGAAAACTTACTTGTTTCTGGAGTTTTGGCTCCTCTCCTTGATTACCACTTGAAGATCACTTGAAAGTTTGAATGAGGAGAAAAATCATACCGCCTAGCACTCAGACGCCTCTATCGGGACTAAAGACCCTAGGTCCTGGGTTCGAATCTCTGGGGAGGCGAAAGGAACTCAGGGGGAATGAGGATATCCTATGAGTGAGCTTCCACCTGAAGGGTACCCATGAGGTGGTCAATGGCGTGGGTGGGGTCTCACAACAAAAGGCTTATCAGGAGAGATTCTCATCGCCAGGATCACTTCATAGTACTTCTTCAGTGGAAACATCGATATCCTCATTCCATCGAAATGCCGCTCCCGTAGACAACCCGAGACCTGGGGGGTCTTAATATCGGAAAGTTATCTCCGCACCAACCGAGCTACTATCTCGCTTTATGACTGCAGACGCCCCATCGACTAAAGACCCTGTGTCCCTCGCCCGAACTTTGCGCGAAAGCGAACCAAATGCAACTGCGATATCCTATGGTCGGTACCTTCCCACCCCGCACTCCATTGGCGGTCAATGGCATGCAGCCTCTATCATCATATGTCATCATTATAATGCGAGGAAATAACCCGGCGACACCGTAATACCCCATGTCGGTTGCTTAACGACCCAAGCCTTCAGCGTTACCATTTCACATTTCACTTTCAAATTTCATTGGCGCTTAACAAGAAACAAACAACCCCACCGTTGAACCAAATCCAAAATCCAAACTAAAGCCTCTCCAATTTCAAACACTAATGCAAATCATTCGCGGGTGAAAACCCATCCCCGTGTTCGACCTCAGATCGCTATACTGGGGCAGTGCAGCTCGACCAATGCGCAAAGAGAAGAACATAGGAAACAAATTTTGTTGATTCCGCTCACCCTACCGTGGCACGAATCAACTCATCCTTGAAATGATGGATCAAGGGATTTTGAAAAATATATTTTTAACCGGTAGTTGCCAAATCCCTAAGAATTTTCCTGAAAAATTAAAAACCATTTTAGACTATCTTTTTCCAACTGAGCATTTTGTAGATCTTTTGGAAAACATGTTTCAAATTTTTTATTTTAGAAACACTAGAAATAAAATTTTTTATCTTATTGGATAAACTCAAACCATATATATTTGGAAAACCAAACCTTTAAATCAAATTTTAAACCCAAAAATTTTTGTAACCTCTGAAGAAGAAGATTTTATAAACCGGCTTTGTGCAGATTCATCATAAACGTCTTACCTCAGTGATGATACAAGCTTCTAGGAGAATCCTGATGAAGAAAGTTATTTTAATTTGGAGAATGCACAGGAAGGATAAAGATAATACCAAATCAAGTAACAGTGTGCAATATGCAAACAATAATCACTTTGCAAAAAAGTCCTTAACAATTTCATCAGTCAGAACCAAATTCATGCTTATCTAAAAAGTGATCAACAAAAGGAGAGAAAGGTATCACAATGTGGAGAAGATCACTTCAACCATTTGTACATATTAATGTCATAATAGTGAAAGTATTTATTTTGTAAATAAAGTAGTGTACTTTGGGAAACTTGTCCTCATGGGTGGTACCGTTTTGTTTTTTGTATTAAGTTATAGTCTTGTACTTTTAAAGCCACTTGCCTTTGATGTCAATTCTTGTAACTATTTGTAAATAATCTTAGAGTTTGTTCTTTAGTTAGTTCACTTTCTATAAAAGGAATTAGTAAGAGCTTAGATGAACATAGAGGAAAATAGATGAGCAAGAGAGAGAGCAATACAATTGAGAGAAAGTTGTGAAGTTTCATCAACCGTGTACATCTTTGTGTATCAATAAAATTTTCTTAACCCATAATTTGTTACCCGTTTTAGCTACAGAATAGGCGCTTTAGGGAGACTTTTGTCTGGTCTGGTGGGGGGTTTATCCTTTAACACGGAGTGATGTTTTAAAATTTCGATTTTAATTCATAGTTTTGAGAAGAGATTGTGAGAAATATATTTTTTTTACCAGTAGTTACCAAATTCCTAAGAATTTTCCTAAAAAATTAAAAACCATTTTAGACTATATTTTTCAAACAGAGCATTTTGTAGATCTTTGTTTTGAAACAATTTTGCCCTTGTTAAAAACTGATGGAACCATAGTCCCTGCTTATCATCATGTTTATATAAACCATAAAAAAAAACCTTTAATCCCTCAACAAAAACCAAAATGGGAAATGACCCATCGAAATGAATTTTCTTCATATTTTAGTAGATATAGAGATTTTCAAATTTTTGATTTTAGAAACATTAGAAATAGATTTTTTTATCTCATTGGAGAAACTCAAACCATGTCCATTTGGAGAACCAAACCTTTAGATCAAATTTTGAACCCAAAATTTTTTGTAACCTTTGAAAAAGAAGATTTTATAAACCAGCTTTGGGCAGATTCACTAAAAATGTCCTACCTCAGTGAAGATGCAAGCTTCTAAGAGAATCTAAATGAAGAAAGTTATTTTAATTTAGAGAATGCAATGAAAGGATAAAGATGATATCAAATCAAGCAACAACGTGCATTTTGCAAACAATAACCACTATGCAAAAAAGCCCTCGACAGTCTTATCAGTCAGAACCAGATTCATGCTTATCTAAAAAGTGATCAACAAAAGGAGAGAAACGTATCAAAATGTGGAGAAGATAACTTCAACCACTTATACATATTAATGTCAAAATATTTATTTTGTAAATAAAGTAGTGTACTTTGGGAAACTTGTCCTCATAGGTGGTACCATTTTGTTTTTTGTATTAAGTTATAGTCTTGTACTTTTAAAGCCACTTGGCTTTTATGTCAATTATTGTAACTATTTGTAAATAGTCTTAGAGTTTGTTCTTTAGTTAGTTCACTTTCTATTAAAGGAGGTAATAGGAGCTTAGATGAACATAGAGGAAAATAGATGAGGAAGAGAGAGCAATGCAATAGAGAGAAAGTTGTTGTGAAGTTTCATCAACTGTGTACATCTTTGTGTATAAATAAAAGTAGGTGAAAAATAAAATTAGAAAATGTAGACCTTATGAAAAAGATAAAATTTGTAACAATCAAATTGAATTTTTAGGATTAGAATTAGAAAATGGTCAAGTAAAACTTCAAGAACATATAGTACAAAAAATAAATAACTTTTTAGATAAACTAGAAGATCTAAAAACAAATAAATAGTTTCAAAAATCAACTGTTATAAAAATTTTCTTTTTCAGAAGAAGATAACATGATCCATGTATGTTGACTAGGATTATAGCAAAATTTTAAATCAATCCCAATTCCCGGCTTATATTTTACCCCTTTCCCTCCCTAAATATTATAAAAAAGATTAAAACAAAGTATAAACAAAATAAAGTGAAAAAAAAAAAACTTACTTTTATTGATACACAAGGATGTACACGGTTGATGAAGCTTCACAACAACTTTCTCTCTATTGCATTGCTCACTCTTGCTCATTTATTTTCCTCTATGTTCATCTAAGCTCCTACTACTTCCTTTTATAGAAAGTGAACTAACTAAAGAACAAACTCTAAGACTATTTACAAATAGTTACAAGAATTGACAACAAAGCCAAATAGCTTTAAAAGTACAAGACTATAACTTAATACAAAAAACAAAATGGTACCACCTATGAGGACAAGTGTCCTACAGTACACTACTTTATTTAAAAAATAAATACTTTCACTATTTTGACATTAATATGTACAAGTGGTTGAAGTGATCTTCTCCACATTTTGATACATTTCTTTTCTTTTGTTGATCACTTTTTAGATAAGCATGAATCTGGTTCTGATTGATAAGACTATTGAGGGCTTTTTTGTAAAGTAATAACTGTTTGCAGAATGCGCATTGTTGCTTGATTTTATATCATCTTTATCCTTCCATTGCATTCTCCAAATTAAAATAATTTTCTTCATCTAGATTCTCCTAGAAGCTTGCATCATCATTGAGGTAGGACATTTATAGTGAATATGCCCATAGCTGGTTTATAAAATCTTATTTTTCAGAGGTTACAAAATTTTTTGGGTTCAAAATTTGATCTAAAGGTTTGGTTCTCCAAATGGACATGGTTTTGAGTTTCTTCAAAATTTGATCTAAAGGTTTGTTTCTCCAATAGGCGTTTTAGGGAGACTTTTGTTTGGTCTGGTGGGGGGCTTATCCTTTGACACAAAGTGATGTTTTAAAATTTCGATTTTAATTCATAGTTTTGAAGAAGAGACTGTAACCACTTTCTTTTTCATAAGAGATATGGTATCACTTGACAAAAGTCTCCCTAAAACGCTTATTATGTGGTTAAAACGGGTAACATGTTTTTAAAATTCTTCTTTCTAAACATAGTTTTTAAAATTCTTCTTTCTAAACATAGTTTCAAAAATCAATTGTTATAAAAATTTTCTTTTTCACAAGAAGATAACAATATCCATGTATGTTAACCAGGATTATAGCAAAATTTTAAATCAATCCCAGTTCCTGACTTATCTTTTAAATCTTCCCCCCCTAAATATTATAAAAAAGATTAAAAATTCAATTTGATTTTTGAATAACTTTATTTTCTTTCTACTAACTACTAATCCATTATATATAAGTTCTTCAAAAACAAGTTCTAAATGTTTTATATGTTCCTAAAAGGTTTGAGAAAAAATAAGAATGTCATCAATATGTACAAGAACAAAAGAGTATTTACTAAATATTTTATCCATCATTCGTTGAAAAATCCGAGGAGCGTTCTTTAATCCAAATGGCATTACATGCCATTCATATAATCCACAAGGACAAGAAAACGTAGTCCATGGTTTGCTATTTTCATCTAATCTTATTTGCCAAAATCCTCTCTTACAATCTAATTGAGAAAAATTTCTACATCCTTGAATAGAATTAATTAAAGAATCTTTATTGTGTATTTTATATGCATCGTCATATGTATTATCTTTTATAATTAATTACCATCCTAGTTTTTCCTTGTTTTTCTTCATTATGGTTTCTAACTAAAAATGCCGATGATTTATGAGAACTAACACTTGGTTTAATAAGGTTCTTTTGTAATAATTCTTCTATTTGTATTTTAAATTCTTTTGTATCTACAAGGTTACTTGCAATATCTGCTATTTTTATGGTTAAATTTGGATTTTTTATTGGTGTTTTACAAATTGTTTTGTTCTTATTATAGTGTTTTTGAGGATCATCTCCTATAATTTATATTTTTTCTGTTTGAGCTAAAAGGTTTTTTAATTTAAAGACATTTTTTAGTTTTTCTGAATAATCATTAACTATATTGTGCGTTAGTTCTTCTATTTTATTTGTATAATGTGAGGCTATATTATTGGTTGTGTTCAATATATTTTCTATGTTTGTATACACAATTGTTGTAGTTTTAGGATAAAAATTAACTTGGTTATTTTGTATGGTTATATCTCCTTGCAAAGAATATACAAAATTTAAACCTAAAATAAAATGATATAAACTTGCATTAGAAACTAAAGAAGAGTGCAATTGTTACAAGCAGGCATTTAATTATAATTAGGACATTAGCTATATACTCGCTAGTACTAATTTTTCCCGGTTAGCATTATGACTAATTCACCAATATTAAGGTTTGTTGATCTTCTTAAGGTACTAAAGTTTCAAATAAAAAGTTTTTACTAGCTCTAGTATCTAACATTGCTTCTACGTTTATTTTGGTTTTCTTTAATTTAATTGTTGTTGGAAATGTTATTGATTTTACCTTATTTGCTATAATTACAATTGTTGTTCCAAAAGAATTTATTGGTTATTTTTCCCTTTGGGTTGGTTCTTTTTCCCTTTGGGTTCTTTCAATACTTGAAATATTTGTCTTAATTTCTAAGTGGTTTTTCTCTATTATTATTTTCAAATCTTTTCATATATTATACGAATTTATTTTACTTTTTAAAGGTTGAACTAGTTTTTCTAACTCTAAAAGAATCTTATCTCTAGGTTGATTTCTAGGCTTATTTTCTTCATGTTCTATAAAACTTCTTTCCTTTTTTCACTTCATTATCCATGCTATTATCACTCTCAAAACCTAATTCACTAATAAGTTCATTTTCTTTTGGTTTTATTTATTCTATTATTTCCATGGTTTTACTTCTAAATCTCTTGGTTCAAATGGATTAATTTTATGTTATACTCTAGTTATTGGTTTTTCTCCTAAATTTACTTTTTCAAATTGTTTAAAAAGATTATCTATTTTATTTTCTTCTAATTTATTTGTTTTTTAACTAATTGTCAAGGATTTGGTCTAGTTTTTGGTTTAATTTTTCTAATTTTCCCTTTAAGTTTTGTTGTTCAACTTTTATTTGTTCTATTTCTTTCCTGCAAAATTTCTCTTATTTAACTCGTTGTTCTTTTATATAATCTAACTTATTTCTAATTAAACTAAAAATTTTAAAGTCTCATTTCTAATTCCTAAAGTTGTATTACAATTGTTTATTCCCCTTTGTTGTCTTTCTTTAATTTTTTTTTCTAATTATGATATTTCTTCACTATTTCTTTCTTGTTTTTTATATTCTTTTAAAACTAATTTTGTTATTTCTAACTGGATTTCTACAAGGTTCTTAAAATATTTAATTTCTTGTTTTTCTAATTAAGGGTTCATAAATTTTCTAGGCTACACTTTTGTTTTATACTTGAATTTCTCCTTGATTCTTGGAAAGATAATTCAGGATTTCCTAGTAGAATCTCATTCCTTATCGAGACCACCATCCTCGACATTTTCGAGAGATAATATCACCAACTTAGTGATAAATCTTGACTTTCCTTATCAAAGACCAATTCTCCCTCATTTGAGATTATTGTTTTAAGATGTGATGAACTAAGAGATCCATGGATGAATATCTTGTAAGATAGGATGACCGGCTAGGGGACTCGGGACTTTAGGAGGGACACAGGTCTTTCCCATATGAGTAGCTTCTAGTATAGTTTTGAGGTAACATGCTGTTTTAGGCCGTATTAGGGTTGGAATCAGGCAATGGACCTGTGTGGACGCTGGGCCTATTGGATAATGGGTTTTGGGTCCAAAAGCCATGGTACTCACATGACCTTCCACAAAGGTTAGAAGTATACAACCATAGATCCCAATATTAAAAATTATTTCCTAGTAATTTAGGTTATCACGGTAGAAAGTAAGTTAATTGGATGATACTTTTATTTTTAACTTCCCACAAAATATTATTGATTTTCATGATATTATTTTTTCACTTCAATTTCATTGATTCAAACTAGCAATACATCGATAGAAACATAAAATCAAAATCGTTAAAAATCATAAAAGATAAAACAACATCCAGATTAATAGCATTATGAATCGATTTAAAACCTATACATTTGATAGTTGAGTCTACATATTTGATATTACTATTGTGATTATAATACATATGACTTCAATTCTGAGCATATTGACAACAATCGTATATACTTTGCTTATCTAAATCACCCAAAAACAAATAAGCGTTGCATCATGACGACGAAAACCAAAACGTTGTGGGTACTCATCGTCCTGGCTCCTGCCTCTAGCCAACCCACGACTAAAGGCCCCGACGGACTAAGCCCCAAGATACCGCCCAGATGCTGAATGTGCCCGTGAACGGTCCGATAATCCTCCCCTGGGTGGGTACCCGAGTACCTCTCACCCCAGATGCCTCCTCTCCCGAGGTGCCCTAGCTTGGATGCCCCTTCACTTGGATGCTTCCTATCCCGATCAGCAACTCTACTGTTTAAACGCTAACTCCAGCTGTTCATGATATAAGAGATACCTCCCAAGAATCACACCCCGCCAAGAATCTTATCAGTAGGGACACTCCTAACAACGGCCCGTTCAGGAAAGTAGTTACATAAAAAGAAGAATAAGTCATCATTCCCGATATGAGACTCCACCTTTCCTATCTTTTACGGAAGAAACTTGGCCCACTATCCAGAAGGTGGATCCACGTTCTCCCTCCATAAGAGAAAAGAATCACACCAGATGAGGTATGACATTCTTGATTAAGATAACTACAGTTCTAACGCTCAGTCTCCCACAAAAAAGAGCTAACTTTACCATCGGAGGGACGATGGAACACCACCGTCGTCTTCTTGTTTGTTTTGCAGGTTGCAGTCGTCTGGTGACTGGTGAATGCCCCAACGATCCATTGACTCTGAGAATTCCGAAGACTACAATTGGCGCCATCTGTGGGAAAAGAACAAAAAGTTTCGCGAACGATCGCGCAGCCGTCTAACGGCCATCCGCAGCCCTCGCATCCTGAGTCTTACGATCCCCATTCCACATCCGACTGGTCCGAGCACAGAATGTCATGCAACCCAATGACTCCTAGTCGCCGTAAGATCAATTCTTCCATCAAGCGCTGCCGTATAATGGAGAGAAAGCAAGAGGAACAAGCAAGAAAGATGAAGGAGTTGCAAAGTCATGTTGAAGGCTCAATGCGAATAATGACCAGTCGCGGACTTAGATCGGAGAAAGCTGCTAACCTAGAAGATGTATTATCAATAAAGCTCCCTTTAAAGCATTCTCTATCACTCTTTGCAATAGCCCATTTACAAAGTTCGGATGGCGCATGAAAGCTAATGACCTATCCGGCCCGGCATGGCTAATGCCCAGTCGACTCAATATAAAAGTCCGAATGACGCATAAAAGTAAATGATTCAATCCGCCATAGATATCTAACTCGGTCAATATTAAAGCCCGATGACGAAAATGACCGTCTCACAAGATAGATAACATCTAATTGGTCAACATTAAAAGCCCGGATGGCGTAGTAAAATGACCTATCCGGCCCAGCATAGATAATGTCTAGCTGGTCAAACCTAAAAGCCTGGATGGCGCAGTAAAATGACTTATCCGGCCCAACATAGATAACATCTAGCTGGTCAAACCTAAAAGCCCGAATGGCGTAGTAAAATGACCTATTCGGCACAGCATAGATAACGTCTAGCTGGTCAAACCTAAAAGCTCGGATGGCCCAATAAAATGACCAACCCTGCCGAGCAAAGATAACGTCTAGCTGGTCAAACCTAAAAGCCTGGATGGTGCAGTAAAATGACCTATTCGACCCAACATAGATAACGTCGAGCTGGTCAAACCTAAAAGCCTGGATGACGAAGAAATGACCATCCACTTAAGATAGATAACGCCTAGCCGGGTCAAAACTCTAAAAGCCCTGGATGACGCAGTTAAAACGATCGATCACCAAGATATAACCTCTTAAATGTCATCACAAAAGCCCGAGTAGGTAGTAAAAATGACCTTATCCTACTAACATAGATAACGCCTAGCCGGGTCAAACCTAAAAGCCCGATGGCGAGTAAATGATCTATCCTTTACCAAAGATGTATAACCTCTAGTCGGTCAAATACAAAAGCCCTGATGGCGCAAAGAAATGACCTGATCCCCGCCAAAGATAGAGCACGCGTCTAGTCGGGTCAAACCTAAAGCCCTGGGATGGCTCAAGAAATGACCTATCCGACTTAGCATAGATAACCTATAGCTGGTCAAATACGTGCCCTGATGGCGCAGTTAAAATGATCTATCCATCAAAGATAGATAACGCCTATCGGGTCAAACCTAAAAGCCCCTGATGTGGCGCAAAGAAAACGACCTATCTCACGCAAAGATAGATAACGCCTAGCCGGTAAAACTAAAAGCCCTGGGATGGCGCAAAGAAACGATTCCATTCGCCCAAAGATAGATAACCTCTAGCCGGTTAAATATAAAAGCCCTGATGACACAAGAAAATGACCTATCCGACCCAAAGATAGATAACGCCTAGTCAAGCTCAACCTAAAAGCCTTCCTGATGGCGCAGCAAATGACTATCCGGCCAAAGATAGAGCAACCTCAAACTGATCAAATACAAAAGCCCGAATGGCGTAGTAAAATGACCTATTCGGCCCATCATAGATAACATATAGCTGGTCAAACCTAAAAGCTCGAATGACATAATAAAATGACCTATCCGGCCCAAAGATAGATAACGCTTCGACGTCAACCTAAAGCCCGATGAGCAAGAAATGACCTATCCGGCCCAAACAAAGATAACGCTTACTGATCAAATGCAAAAGCCCTGGATGGCGCAGCCATCGACCTATCCGCCAAAGATGGATTACATCTTAGTCGGGCCAAATTTAAAGCCCTGATGACGTAATAAATGACCTATCCGGCCCAAATTCTAGATAAATTTAATGTTGAATTTAAGCTTCTGGATGACGTGAGTAAAACGACTTATCGTGCCTAACATCTAAATGGTTCCGATGGCACAATCAAATGACCTATCCGGGCAACACAACAGACTGCCCATCTAGCTCCATACAAAAATCCGTACGGAACGTGCATCGAGGCATCAAACAAAAAGTAACAAAGGAACAAAAAGGGATGTAAATTGTTTAATGCAGAAACACTGAACAATTCAAGTATCGTCCCAAAAAGCACTCAATTCCTAATTAGTAGCGGCATCCTTAACCCCGCCTTTCGGCGGTGCCGGGAGACCTATCTGAAGAGTCTCCTCCTCTCCGGCGGCGGTCGGGCTGCTCTCCGGGCGTTCCTCCCCGCGCACAGTAGCCTGATCCGGGCTAAACGCTGCATTTCCAGGTGCTTAGGGGGCAATGAGGGTTGGCAAAAAACTCTGGAGTTAACGGGGACTAAAGGATCCAACATTCCATCCGGGATCTGAGGCTTGCTCCTGCATATATTGTGTGTAAAAACACAGCAACCATAGCCATAGTTGAACAGCGTGTCACCGCTCGCATCAAACTCGACCTCCATTGCCTCTCTATCAGCAATGGCCTTTTCTCGGAGGGCGGCGAAATCATCTTTTAAGGTCCCCAACTCCAAAATCAAGGAAAGATGCTCGTCCGTCAAACGACTGTTTTCTTTTCTTTGTCTTCAGACAAGCCTCCTCACAGTGGACAATGCTCGGTGCAGCCTTCCACACCGAATTCGCTTCATGTTCGCCTCCGCAACCGCTATTTAATAAGTCGAGCCCGGTAAGCTGGGGACTCCACCGTGCCTCATGTCATTAACGGCCCCCTCAATCTCCAACTTGGCCATTGCTGCCTTATGGCGTGCCGCATCCCTCTTAGCCTCTGGCCGAGCGGCTCTTTCAGCAGATTCTTTAGCCCCTAGCTCCAGGCGACGGCACGCCAACTCACCCTTTAATGCTTACTCAGACTTTGCTTGGCCATTCTAGACCGGACATATAGTCGTAGGCCGCTCAAAGATCCTCACCGAGCTCGAACTCGTGATGTCAAGTGCCATGTTCAATAGCAAATGGCTAAATCAAAGAAAACCCATTAGAGTATAGAAATCAAACATTACGCTTAATGTCACATAACGAACTCGCTATCTTACTTGCCCGCCGATCAACGAGTTACGCGGCGGATCATCCATCATCGATAATCCGCCGATGTCTTCCTTTTCCGGGTCCCCGAGGAACGCCACTCTGAAAGGTCCTCACCAAGGCCCATGCTCCCAGCAGCCTACGTGATCCGCGATACGCGACAAATTTGCTCAACTTGGCCCACCAGACTCTCCCCGTGGAAAGGCCTTAGCGCATGATATACTTCCACTCTCGGAGGCTCCGATCCACGCGGAGGAGCATAACGGTTGGTTATAATCCGTTCCGGAAATGTGGGTCTTGGCAGTCCGGACCGTATAAACTTCGACCTGCTAGGTTGACCCTCAGCCCAGTTAACCCTTAGCCCAGTTGGAAGGAGGGATCACCCGAAGCGCACTTGGAACCGGATCGGCCTCTTTCGACTATGTCCGGGCGACCGTCTACTCGTTTGATCTCAGGGCCCCGACGAAGAGAGCCAGCGGATGATAATGTCTCAGACTGATTTTCCCGCAAGAGTACGGGCCGACTAGTCCCGCAGCCCCAGCGGGGCAGCAGACTCCACTCCCTAATCTCAACTCAGCCTTCCTCGCAGCCGCATAATCCGCCTAGCGCCGGTCCTTCCTCCGCCCCTCTCCCAACCCAACCGTGCCTTGATCAACCGTGGAACAACCTCCCCGACCTAGGGCGCTGTCTGCCGTCCGTTGCCCCTTCCATTTTAATCTTATCACCGGGGTAGATTCGACCACTTGCTCAGGCAAAGGCAGCCGTTCGGGAAGACTACTTCTGGTTCTCCGACTCGAACGGGTTGGGCAGAACTAGAATCCTCACTAGGGGAGGTCGACGAACCCGAGCGCGCTCCCAAAGACCAGACCCACTTGATGCCTCAACTACCGGCCACCGAGGGACGTGCCGTCAAATCGACGGGCCATAGGTCAAGAATGACAAAGTGCTCCTTCCACTGGTATGTCCGCGGCAATCGTGGTAAAACATCACTCCAAAACGAGGGTGGCTGCCTTCTTCTGTCATAGCCATGGCATATATTCGGAGCCGCAGAACCTGTAATGACGCTCCGCCGTACCCTGGAGAGCCAACGACTTTTTCTCGAAGCTCGACTTCTCTCACCAAGCCTTCCCTACACGACAACCCAAGGTTAGTGCATCATCACATACTAAATATCCGGGAAAAGGCTATAGCTGTGTCTAACCCACCACACACTCCGAAAAGATCAGACCGTCGATATTAAATGGAAGCTCGGGGAAGCCCGACTCGCCCTGTGGTCCCCTCACTAAACACCCTTTGGCCTTTGTCTTAGTGAGCCTGGGAGCCTGCTAATTAAACCCGCTAGAGGATTCAGGACCGACATAGACATCCGGCCGCCCTGCCTTATTCTCAGAAAATAAATTATACACAGCTCGACCAATGAGAGGTTGAGTTGATATAGGTGGTTCAACACGCAACACCCGATCAAAATACGAATGACATCGGGTGGATACGAGGCCTGCAAGAAATGCAAAAACTGCTTGACTAGGGCTGGCACGAGGAAGCGTAGCCTGGTTGCAAGGTGCTCCCGGGTAAAAAACACACCATTATGTTGTCCATCCAAGGTAGACTCGTCCGTCCTCTCCATTAACCGGAGGTCAATGTTATCGCAACCCAATAAGCCAATAGCCCTCTATTGTCGAGATGATGATGCCGCTATGTATATGCCGCTTGTGCTACAGCCCTGGGCGACCACTCGTGGAAGTTCTTCTTGACCCCTCACCATTCTACAAGCAGATCAAATGGAGAAGAGAAAATGAATAGTAGACTCTAGCCATATACTTAATTGGTATGAAGGCATACCCCAAGCCCGAGAAAAGACCGCCTGGGTTGAATAAATTTTAAACCATGTCTCCTCCCTTCCAAGCCTCCCTTATACTGAAACCACTATTCACCATAAACAACATTACTAAGGGTGACTACGGTTATCCAGAGAAACTATGATTTAGTGTTTCAGAACAATGACCCACGAACGAATGCAAGGTTACACAGGCCTATTCGCAGCAAATTGTCACTGAGAGGGAAATAGATAAACCCAAAACAACAAAGGGAAAAGAGTACGACTTAACGATGCTTATCTATATATACCGATGCCTAAGGCCTGCAGTCGTATTTAATGAACCAATGACTAAACGTATGTCCGGGGATTTCAACCACCATGACGGTTCGCGCTCTTAGGCATGACTAAGGTGGGTTGCCCGTGGGCCCTTCTCTCCACGCATTAGTCTGCCCGTTAACAAGTTTTAGAGAATGTTCAACCGCCCAATTAGGGCAGAATGTCCAAACACGCCATGGCTACGCTGCAATCGCAATAAGACACTAAGCGCTAAAAACTCGTAATTTTATTAATACATCTAAAAAGGTACTGCATTGTGATACGATGCTTGTTTGCTAAGCAATCATATTAGAATTAATACAAACTAATATCTGTAACTCACAAAAAACACCTAAATACTTAAGAAAAACAGTACATCCGCCGCCGCAGCCGAGAGAAGTCACTGCAGAGGCCAAAAAGAGTGGTTAATAGACATAATAAAGAAGCCGTTGTAAGCCAAAAGAAGGGAAAGATGGAGATAAACAGCGCATAGGCTAAGAAAGAGGAAAGATCATGATAGTCATGAAGTTGCTGATCCCCGCAGGATTCAACAGGAACCTGACCCATTCAAGTTTTAAAACCACCTAAAGACCCCCAGAACAATTCCGACTCCGCTCAAACCATACAGTCTCTAGCCCGATCCATGCTTTGAAAGTGCACTCAAATGATCGAACACAATCATCCTTCATCCCGTAATCCCCCAATTCTGAGTCTTAGCAACATTCAATTATCCTTCTCTGACGAAGGAACGTGGATAACCAATAAGACAACCAACCTCCTCACCCACTGAAATTTTCTTTATAGCAAATTCTCCAATTTCACAAGATTACCTAAGCAAACCATATAGCATCTAATGCAGTTTCAAAAAGTTACAAAATTCACATTGAAATCCAACAACATTGATGGTTTACTATTCCCCATGATATGACGGTCAAGCTTGTTCCCTTTTTTTCTAACCGTGGACGATTATCCTCCTGGTAGGAAAAAGGGGGGTATCAGGTACCATCAGTCTGAGCCTGCCTCTAGCCAACCTGGCTCAGCCTGAAGGGCTCATGGACCAGCCCTAAAGACACCCAGCCTGTGATAGTGAATAGGGCCCAAGAATGGCGACCCTCCCCGGTACTGGGCACCTCTCACCCCGAATGCCTCCTCTCCCGAGGCGCCCTAGCGCCCGGATGCCCCTTCACCCGGATGCTTCCTATCCCGATCAGTGACTCTACCAAGCAAAACTGCCAACCGGCTGTTCATGATATAAGTAGATGTTCTCCCAAGAATCAGTCACCCCGCCTCCAACGGAATAGGAAGACACTCCCAACAATACCTGCCTCTCGGTTGAGTTACATAAAAAAGAAGAAATGTCATCCTTCCGATATGAGAGCCACCTTCCCCTATCTTTGTACGGGAAGAAATAAACACTCTCCATAGAAGGTGAACCACGCCTCCTCCATACAAAGAGAAAAGAATCACACCATATGAGGTATGACATTCTCGATTGAGATAACTACACTTACTTAGTCTCCGCAAAAGAGCCTAACTTTGCTATTGGAGGACGACGGAATGCCCACCAGTCAGCTCTCTTTGTTTGTTTTGCAGGTCAGGAAATGACTGCACCGTGAATGCCCCGACGATCCATTGACTCTTAGAATTCCAGAGACTACACGTTGTACTAAGATAACACAACCACCTACCACACGAAGGCGAAGACGATCACACGCGTACTAAGACGACAACTAAATAACGAAAAACCAAATAAAACCTAGATTCGTGTGGAATAGCTACTTTATTGAGAAAGCAAAAAATGGAAATAGACGTAGATGGATGATTTTAGGCCATGAATGACAAAAAAATCACATCCCCTTGCTTAGAGAAAAGAGGTTAACCGGTAAAAAGTTGAAAGTTGAGAGAAAAAAGGTTAGGATTTAGAGAGGTATTATATATTTCTTTTTATTTTCATGATATTATTTAATTTGGATTTACTCATATATATTTTTTAGTTGTTGAAATGATAGAAATGTTAATTATCTTCATGGTATATTAAAAATTTTGTTAGAAAATTTATGTTTTTGGTATTAAAAGTTAAATAAAAAACTGTAAAAATGAACATGAAACTAACGTATCATAAGTTATGTCAATGTCGCATTAACAATGAAGTATGGTTTTTTTTTTGACAATCGATGAAGTATGACTATTGAATCATATAAATTATATATTTATGATATAATTATTTACTATGTAAGAATCATCTTATCAACTAAGGTCTCGTTTGGGTAAACAACTTAATTAAACACTTATCTTATAAGCGTTTATTAGCTGAGAGCTTATGTCATAAATACTTTTATTCAATAAGTTATTTGTATTTGAATGCATATTTTAAAAAACGTTTATACATGAGAGGAATTTTCATAATTGTACAAGGATAGTTTTGTCACTAAGAAGACTGATTTTCATGCTTCCCTATAAGCTTTTTTAAGTCTTTTTTTAAGCTTTTCAAGAAACTTATTGAAATAAACTAAAAGGGTCTTATAGGGGGTCATAAGTTATTTTCATAAGCTCCTCTAAACATGTATCATTTTTATCTAAAGTACTTATATGAGAAGATAAACTCAAATAAGTTATAGATAAGCTTTCTCAAACGTACTCTAAACCATAATTAGCTAGCTTATTGGACCCTACCCCACCCCATATTTTGAAAAACGTTTATACAGGAGAGGAATTTTTATAATTATACAAGGATAGTTTTGTCATTAAGATGACTGATTTTACTTCCCTATGCTTTTAAAGCCTTTAATAATTTTCAGCAACCATTGAAATATTAAAAGGGACTTATAGAGGGTCATAAGTTATTTTCATAAGCTCCTCTAAACACGTATAATTTTTATCTAAAGTACTTATTAGGCACCATGGTCAATCCAACTGTCTAACTACTAGGCTCTACCAACTAAGGAGGTAGGGACAAATCCACCCAATCTATGGGCCTGTGACGTATTCTCTACTGCAGCCAGTCTAAATATACAAAGCATCCCCATCCGAGGGTATATATCGCTAGGGCACCGAATTCTACCCGTACCCTCTTACATCTGTGTGACCTCTTCTTGAACCCACAAGAATAAGTCATGCTCATAACTCCGCCTGCGAGGGTAGTCGAACGCTCAAGTAAAGTACGGTGGATCAATCACCTAAAAGGAAGAATGGGTCATAACGCACAAGAAAAGCGCCACCTTCCCCTTCCATTTAGGGAGGGGATTATTTACTTTCCATGAAGAGAGGATCACCCTCCTGGGGGATAAAAAGGAAGAAATCACAGAAGAAAGAGGTACGCAATTCCAGATCCAAGAAAGAAAGAAAAGGAGCATTTGAATAGTCCGCACTGAAAAATCTAACTTAAGCATCGGAGGGGTGGCGGTCACACCACCGCCGTTTTCTTGTTTGTTTTACAAGTTTCGCTTAATGGCGATAAGCCTGAACACGATCCAAAATGGCTCGTAAAGCCAGAGACTACAATCGGGTAACCGTCTGTGGGAAATGCCTAGCAGGAAATCTCAGAGGCGATACGCGAGAGCCTGGGTTTATCCGCTCCCAAGTGATCTCCTTTTACCTAAAGTTTTATGTTCCTGCTCATCCCAATCGACCGGCTTGAGTTTATCGCCATGTTCAGCGAACTCCAGCCAACCCAACCATCAAGATCGTCACTGGCGCCGCATGAGCGGTTATGAGCGCTTACGATACCAATTATGTGAGCATGCGAACCGCTTATAGTAGAAGAATGAACGCTTACGGATCCGCTTGGAGACCAACAAGGTTGGAAACCCACAAGGAGCTGCCCAACATGTACCCCTAACCTAGACAAATAAGGGCAAAGAGCCCCCCCTACTTGGCCATAGTGATCCACTGGAAGATGACGAGTTATCTTCGGATAGCTCTCCACTCCCTCGTCGTTGACCACCCTAGAACAATGCGGAAGCCGAGTCCAAAAAGAGACCTCCTCGCCATTCCAAATGGCGATATGGTGTGCATCACGGATGCGAAAAGAGGCGCACGACCCCATTCTGACTAAACATATACACCTACTCCAGCCGGCATGGCCCCCGCCTACATGCACACACCTCATCTGTGGCGGCTCCCATCTCATGCAAAGATCTTATTCCCCGTTTGTCCCGGATCAGTGACCACCTCGAGAGGCATATTTCATTGCATCTTGATCGCAACCGAAGCAGGACGGATTTGATCTCCATATGATCACTATCCGTCACTAACCACTAACAAACATTTTGTAGAAGATCTTGCTTATAAGATCCTGCCCTATTCATATCAGAGAGAAATTTTAAACCCATTCGACTTCAAGGCTACGTTGTCTCTCAAAAGATTCGTGTCTAATAGATAGAAAGGAAACATCAGCTCGCTCCAATCCATCTTCAAGCGGGACGATGAATCCATCCGAGATTTCACCCGGAGATTTGGACAAGCCGTCCAACAAATTGATGTTTATAGTATGGATGCGGTCTTACAGAACTTCCAAAGAAGCTTTGGGCCAACTACCCTTTTCTTCCAAATCTTTTTCCTTTGATCACCAATCATGGAAGAACTCGTGACGACCGCGCACAAACACCACTCGAGATGAATATCGGCCACTTCACAAATATGGATGATTAGAGTGTGCGAAGGGCAAGTCGCTATAAAGAGCTAGCCCGAATGTAAAGGGAGCCGTATAAGGGTAAAACCAAGAATAAACAAAACAAAGGAACCTGATCACCTCTCAATATCTCCTATGATCACCGCTTCCCTCATCCCAGACCACCTTGATTTTAATGGGCCCCGCGGCAATCCGACCACGCACGGTCTCAGGCGCGCGTAAGGTTCACGCCATGGCGGTATGTATGATTTATCACAAGGACCACACATGAAACAAATCATTGCCAAGGCCCGGTTCTCGTTGAAAGATTAATTCGGCCTGACACTTAAGGTTCATTCGTGAACCACCATAAACGAGACCGCCCGCAGCCTCCAGGTAGAGAGCTATTATTGCTACTAAGCATCCATCAGAACCCTGACCCACCATTAACTTTGTATTGGGAGGCTCGATTGATGATCAATACGCCTAAGAGGTAAAGACGGCACGTTTCATACCACCTCGCCGTAGAGCCCAGTAAAACAATTGATCAGCACCCTGAGTGCAAGATAACGGTTTAGCCGATCGATGGTCCCAGAATATCCTTTCCTTCATAAACCCAATCAGGCCATCACCCCATTATGATGTGCTTATACCACCTCAGGTATAAACAATTTTGATGCAATGAGTTCCGTTGATCCGAAAATGCTTGAATTGTTGCACCTCCCACTTTAAGTGATGAAACCACTGGTCATCCGGGCCACTAACGAGTTTTTCTCGATTCAGTCAGAAGCACCACATCGACTGGTGATATTGCTCTTCTATCGGGCGCGGTGACCGGGGTGAACTCGATATTGTTTTCTGGGTATTAAGATTTCGTCCCAGATAATGCTATCAGAGGCCGAACCCGCTACATGCCATGAAAGAAATTCCCCCAACCTACCACCAAATCCATCGCTACCTCACGCATTCGGGCAAAGTTAACCTCCACAGAAATAATTAGCCAGCTCACAAGCATTCAACCGCCGCACGCGAGCATGAAAAAGGTAAAGGCCCCGATAGCTCGCTCCGAAACCACCCCCATCAGCACTAAGGCCCCGCTTCCGGCCATTTTAGAAGATGTGGAACACCGGGACAGTAGATCCCCGGAACTACGCTTTATGTGCGGCTCGACAGCACTTAATGCTAGTTCCTCCCCGGGCCGGGGAAGAAAGGGCTCGATTACAACAAGTAGTAAAGGCTAACGCGACGGTTCACCGACCCATTTACACAGGATAAGCCCCATAACGCCCCACAAGCTGAATGTTCTCCCATCCGCTGCACTTTGCCCAAGAGAGTACAACGCCTCCACCCTAATTCACCATCAGATCATCCAAGTCGCTACAACTCAAGGTCACTTATATCGAGAAGTCAAATACCCTAATTATTTCATAATGGTGTAGTCTCGAAAAGGAGGAAAGCTGAGAGTATGTGAGACTATATGGAGCCCAACGATGCGCAAGGTCTGGCGATAGCTTACTTCCTTCGCTTCCGCATAGGATCGATTGTCGACTACCTACCGTGCATGACATGTCAGTTGCTTCTAGATGCATTCTCACCATCGATCCCTATGTACCCGCATGATGCGTAGAAAATGTCTTATCACTCTCACTGGGCTTTTCTGCCAACGAATGCCATTCAGTTAAAAAATGCCCGAGCCACCTATTGTAGACTGCAACCAAGATGTTTCGGCCACAAGTACCTGAAAACTATGGAGGTATATAGATATGTTGATAAAGTCCGCGATGCCTGATCACACTATGCATTTGCGTTATGGTCGATCTCCAGACTCAATGAGAAATCCTAACCTCCCGCAAATGCATTCCCGGTTGCCAGAGTCGGTTCCTGTGGATTCCATGATGACTCGTAGGGGATTGAGGCCAAACCCTCCCAACTTAAAGCTATCCCTAGAGTCTCCCCAAGCTCTAGAAAGAGGTGCACAATTGACTCGGGTCGGTTAGTCATTGGGATCTGCGAGTTTCTGCTCACGACCGCTTAAAGCCATTTTTCGCCACCCTTAGGGGAGCTAATCGGGCCGGATGGAATGAAGAATGTGATCTGGCTTTTATCTAGATCAAGTAGTATTTAGCCGAACCCTCGATTCTCGCAAGTCCCTACACCGGCGAGACTCTCTTCTTCTATTTGGTAGTCTCGTGGCGAGCGCAAGGGCCGAATTGTTCAAAGAGAGAACAAGACGAAAATAGACGCCAGGTTCTTTGTTAGCAATCCCAATGTACTAGGTATAACCATCTGGAGCGCATCGCCTTAAATTTCTCCGATAGCAGCCAAGAAACTCCGCCTCTACTTCCAAGTGCATCCCATTGTGGTACTAACCAACCTCCCTCTTTGGAGCACTATACATAAACCTGACCTATCGGGAAGAATGGCTTGCTGGGCAATTGAACTAAGCGAGTATGATATCTAATACAAGCCAAGACTTTTAAAAAAGGGATAGGTGCTAGTTGACTTCATAACAGAACTCCCCCAGTTGAAAATGTGCCCTGATAGCTTGGATTGGTGGATGCTTAATATTAACGGGGCGTCCAGACAAACCGGGGCGGGCATTGGTTTACAGTTAAAATCTCCATCCGGGGATAAGATCGAACAGGCAATCCGGCTCGGGTTTAGTGCCTCTAACAATGAATCAGAATATGAAGCCATCTTGGCCAGGCTCGAACTAGAGGCCTCCCTATCTGCCTGCAAGCTCCTAGTCCAAAGTGATTCCCAATTAGTGGTCGGGCAAGTTAACGAAGAATTCGAATCCCGAGACCCCCGAATGGTGAAGTATGTCTCCCGGGTGAAACAATGCTTGAGCAGTTTTCTGTCCGAAGCTGTGAGATATTCCTAGAGACTCACGAAAAAGCGCGCACGCCCTGGCTTATGTGGTCGCTTTCTACCAATCCATCAACTATATTCCGCCTCATCTACTATCGCCCGCCATCAATTGCATCCCCGCAAGTATCGGTGGATAAGGACCTCCCTTCTTGGATGGACTATAACATTATCATCTCAGCAGGCAGCTCACAGTAGAGAGACAAGGCCTCAAATCTTCAGAGTCAATGTTCGTTTCCTTGGTTGATGAAGCGACTATTCAAAAAGATCCTTGGCGCACAATATACAAAATGTGGCCTTGGCAGAGAGTCATTATGTGTTAGCGAAGTACATGAAGAATATGTAAATCATCATGGCCAGAGCAGCCCTTCAATTTACATAAGAACTATTGGCTAACCATGGTGATGCAGCCAAATTATACTGAGAAAATTAGCTTGATCACGCGACTCTCATCACGAAATCACGGTATAAATTCGCGATCTCTATTTGAGCCCTTGGCCCTTTGCTCCGATAGAGTTGATATGGTCGGACCAACGCCTTGCCCCAGCCCCAAAAGTTGGCCTTGTGTGCCTTCTTCCCATTAAATGGATTGGTAGAAGCATTACCCTTTCGATCAAAGATGAGAGTGTTACTCAGTTTATAAGGAAAAATATTGTATCAGGATTCGGTATCCCCCGGTCGGTGGGTGAACCATGAATTTGATTAGACAGCTAGTGCAACCGAAACTTCTGTCAGGAATTGAAGATAAAATCTATGCTCCACCTCACATTATCCACAGGAAAGCAAATAGTCGCCCCAGAAGCCCTCAAAGCAGAAACCTGTTGATATTTTTGAAGAAAGCGATTTAGCTAGATCAAATGAATTTGGATGAACTCCCAAGGAGTACTCTGGAAACTACGGGACTACTGCGTAAACCAATAGGGTATATCCCATTTGCAATTACTTATGGGATAAGCTATAATCCTGCATAAATTGACCTTACCCTACCATCGTGGGCGTCCCCAACGAGGGAATGCGATTTAGTGATGAGGATCTGGAGCACGGTTGATGGTGCAGTCAGCGATGTCATAAAGCGTCCTACCAGCATGGATGGCAGTTCTTACAACAAATGGGTTGAAGCGCCGAGCGTTCAACGGGGGACACGGTCTAAGAAGTATTTGAGAATCTGGCTAACCATTGCCAGAGGACACGAAGCTCAAAGTAGGAAGGACCTATCTTTGTAACATAGTGGTGAATCAGATTATACTGCAATTGAGCAATGGGACACCTGTACCTAGAATGTGGAGCTACACATCTTAGAAGGTATTATAAATAAAGAATGATTGATATCAACGCATATGTAGATCCATTTTCTCACTCTTGTGAATTCGACCTAAAGCGGATGACGCAGAAAATGACTTATCGGCGAGTTTAGATAACATCTAGCCCGGTCGACCCTAAAAACTTGGATAGCGAAAATGGCTTGTCGAAGCCAGTTTAGATAACATATAATTTGGTCAACCTAAAGCAGAATATTGCGGTAACATCTGACTGATTTAGATAACATATGACTAGTCGACGAAAGAAAACACGGTTAAACGTGAAAATGACTGTCAGGCCAGTTTAGATAACATCGGTAATTGACTGAACACAGATAAGCGTAAAAAATAACATCTTCAGGCCAGTTTAGATAACATCTGGCATTGACTTAAAAGCGGATGATCACGAGAAAACCGCTTTTATGCGGCCAGTTTAGATAGCATCTAGCGGTCGACCTAAGCGGATGACCTGAGAAAATGACATGTTCGGCCTAGTCTAGATAACATCTAGGTCATTCAAAGCTCGGATAGCGAGAAAATGGCTTTTTTGTCAGGCCGGTTTAGATAATATCATTGATCGACAGCTCGAATGGCATAGTAAATAGTCTCTGTCACCGCTTGATTATAGATAATATCTAAGCGGCGCGCCAACGGACGTGATGGCGTGAAGCCCGGTATGGAATAATATCTAAGCGATGACGTAACACGGAAGCGCGATAAATGACGCAATCGGCCAGTATAGATAGCATCTAAAGCGGTCAAAGCAGCGTTTTAATGGCGCGATAGGTAACCTTTGGGCTGCCTTAGATATCGAGTGGTCCTTTGAAGAGTGGATGGTGCGTGATAACAACTATTCGGCCCACAGCTTTGGTGATCATCAACACGCCACTGGTGAAGAGAGGCAAACTTCTTTCACCCACAACTAAATTCAAACATTTTGAAAAAAAAAGAGTGAAATAGCAATTATAAAATCACAAATCTGATTGCAAGACATAAGAGTAAAAGCGGCTTGTGACAGAGTATAAGGTGTAAAACCCCAAGCGTGCATTTGGGCGATCGGGCTAGCGCCGGCGGCGGGAGACTCGAGCATAGTCCATCAACGATTGTTAAGGACTTAATGCGAGCTCCTCCTTGACATTTAGAGTGAATGAGATAAAAGGAATTACTTGGGGGCATCGAGTTCAATAAGAAAAATTAAAGGTGGCTCTATGCATTATCGGGCATCTCGATTGGGATCATGGGCTTGCTCCCATTTATATCGTCTTGTATGGCGTGGCGACCATAGCCGTAGTTGAAGATCACATCGGCCCAATAGCATCGAGTCTGCCTCAGTCTTCCTCTTCTACGGTTGCCGCACAGAAAGTTGCGAGTTCCTCCTTACTAGCCCCAACCTCCATGATTAGGGATAATTGTTCATCTGTTAGCTGACATATCTCCTCCTCCGCTTTCCGTGAGCTCCTTATGTGACCCGGGGGCTTGCTAAGCGAGTCAAGTTTAGACTTGGCCTTGATGAAGCCACCTTTTGAGTAGTCGGGCGCATTGGACTTAGGTCGGTCGGAGCTCCATGCGTGCCCGGGCGCGCTCGCCTCGGTCTCCCAGCCCTGCCATCACGTTTCATGGCCAGGCGACATCCTCTCAGCGCCTCCGCCCAGCTTCTTTGAGTCTCCTCCGGCTCTTGGCGTCGGGCACCGGTGGGCCTCTTTCCGGGGCATCAAGCTCTGATCGGAAAGCCTATTGAACATGTATAATGAAGCCTCTCTTGCATCCCTTATCGGAGTTGGCCAGATTCACTTTATCTTTGGGGGACATGTTGCGGCGTGATAAGCTTCGCAAGAAAGCGTATTTAATAAAACGGCGAAACTATGATTTCAGACCTTTTTATGGGTATTACTACTTCTGACTCTGCTGCTAGACGTAGTTAGATTGCGAGAATCTGCGTCCCGTCTCTCTTATCGCTAAATATCCTCTTTTTATAGTACAGCGGGAACAACAACGAATACTCTTTACCTGATCCGGCTTCTGGGCGATTGCAGACATCGTGTTCCGAAGTATAAGATTATCTAAACCTGATGGCTGCGAGATTCACCTTGGTTGAAGGCTTCGGCGGTGGAGGATGAAGCGATGTTGTTGGGCGGTCGCATCACTTCCTCCGTCACCAAAGTCCCCGAGTACGTGATAAGTTCGATGTGTTGTTCGGTGATGTGGCGCTATGCCTTTCAGTTAGGTACAAGCTTGGCGATGCGGATGGTTTCCACTATCGGTCGAAGGGTGGATCCACCTACGGTCTGGGGGCGGGATGAATTGCCCTCCCTTGGAAACCTACTGTTTGAAATCCTCTGACCCTAGCGGTCGGTAGATCTCTCATTTGGAAAGAGCTCGAAATAGCGATTGCTGCATCTCAAGCCTCCATCCATGAGGAGGCGGCTCGATCCATGGGCCGACGGCCTCCTGTGATCCTCTCTTGCTTTCGACTGCTTGGTGGCATAACGATCAAGTAATCCCGTCATCTCTTCTTCCTCCTCTTTCTCTTTCGAAGCAGAGGGCCTACTGGGTTCAGGATGAACTCAAGGTATAAAATCTTCCACTTGGGCCCCGGGAGCGTTCTTCCCCCGGTTTGTCCTCTTCTTTTTGATCTTTGATATTGGGCGAGCAGGGTCCCTTTCTTGATGGAAAGCCTCGGCCCCACGAAGATACCTTATTACCTCGGCGGGGTCCAGGTAGGCAGTGAATCCCTCTGTAGGCCGATCGTCTGACCAGGCCTGTGTCACTTGTTCAGTTCGATGTTTGGCCTCTGGGGTCCCGGATAGTGATACCACTTCCTGCGAATTAAACTTAGCGGATTAGAGTAAACGAAATGTTCACGTCCTGATTTTCGATGGCATTGAATGAGGATAATCCCGGAAGAAATTATCAAAGAGCAGATAAATCTCACGTAAGTAAGGTTCTTTGAGTGAGGAAGAACCTCATGTGTGCTCTGTTAGAAAGTCTCCCAATAGTCTACTTGAATCTTCATGAGGCTCGCCTTCTCTACCCTTCCACGACCCCGCCTCTCGAAGTTTTTCCACCTCACGATGTCCGCATTCGATCCGTGTAAATCATGGTGTACGTATTGTAGTGTTTTAAACTCGGCACACTTTGCACACGGGAAGGCGCGGCCAGTTAACATCAAAGCAGGGGAGATCGGAGAGCTTGGAGTCGTCAGAAACTCTGCGATGTTACATACTTCACTCCCACCCAGCGAATCAGAGGATTGTTCACTAGCTGCGGTAAGATCGAGTTGACATAGACATCCGGCCACCTTGCCTTATCATAAAAAAATAAGCGAAGCAAATCTCGACCAATAAGAGGTGATTGGTATAAGAAGGTTGAATGCTGCATGGTTTAGAATCACAGGGTATGTTGGGATGAGCGAGGCGGCGCTTGCCCTTGTAAAGTCATAAACTATTTGACAGGCGGAGCACAAGGGGCGGGCCGGGCTACTAAATGCTGTTGAGTGAAAAACACGGAGTTGTGTTCTCTGTAGTAGTTCATCAGACTCCTCCAATGATTAAAGTCGATGTTATCGGGAACATCGATAGCCATAACTCCTCCATCGTTAGAGACGAATGTGCTTGCAGAGAAGGCGGCGTCCCTGGGTAGGTCTCTTGCAGACCCTCTTGGAGGAGTCTCTTCTTGACCTCCTCACCATTCTACAACGACAAAGAAAGAGACAACGGTTAAAATTGCCCAGAGCGATCTGAAGTGTTAATACCCGGTAGTGAAAACAAAATGCTTTATCCTAGCTGAGGTCCACCAGAACCCAGGCTCAATATACCCTCTCCCCGAACTTCTTACAGGCGGACACGAAGCCGCTGTCGAGTCCTAACACTCGGGGGATAACAGTGTGTGGCAGTAGTTAGCGAGAATAACCCGGCGAAAGAGGACGTAAAAATGCACATGACCTTACCCCATAAAGAAACTAGAACTAGGCAAAGCAAACAGGGTGGAAGAAAATAAAACTCGATGATGAAACCACAAATGCCCCTAACGCCTAGGCCTGCCAAACACACATTCATCATCGCCAACTCTTCACATCTCACGACGATTTGAATTTTGCGACGATTAAGCAATGGGGCACATTAAACAAGTATGGGTCCTTTCGTGGGCCTTATATTATCTCAAGCGACGGCGGTTAAATATGTCATCTTATTTAGGCTTTATTTCGGTCCAAGCATCACCCAGAATACCAAAGTCTCGGCCCATCGAGAGTCGGCGGGTTGTCATCGACCGGCAAGGAAAGGCATGGAGACATTGTGTATCTTGCGAAGATTCAAAAATATGAATTCATTGATCAAATGGGAAAAGTTCGTAATTGCGGTATCATTATTTTACAAGTAATGCGTATTACGGTATAATCGTCGGATAATCTGGCGCGACAAGCAATGAGTAGAGTAGCAAAGTAGCGGAAAAAATTTGGCGATGATGTGAGACCATAGAGTGGAAAGGCATACGGAACCCGTTGTTGTGAGAGGGGGTATCCTTGGATGCAGAGGCTTCCATTCGAGTTTAAGAACCACCCAGGGGCCAACTAAAACAAAGATGTTCAATTTCGACTCCGCTCAATCCTTGCAATCTACTACAAAGGCCACCCTTGGAAATCATGAGTGACGGAAATCTGTGTGACATCATATTCAGTAAAAGTCGAGTCTCTTCGATACCACTGACAATCTTCCTCGTTGAAGACATGGTATGATAGCCCAGGCTCTCAGCTCTCTTAACCTTTTATACGAGTCCTCCGGCCTTAAAGGAACTCTAGCGGCTATCAAATGTGAGTCCCGAGAAATTTAGAACATTCAATATTGGAATATGTTACTATTGGTGTCTGTTGTTCTGTGCTAAAATTTAGTTCAGCACGCCTTCTTTTTCTGTGGAATCAGCGCCCTCCCAGAGTGAAGGAAATATGGGCCCATAAATTTGAGATCCAGCTGTTCGGCTAAGCGAGGTGACGACTAAGGATAGTAGAGACCCGATCTGTGAGCTTTAGGCGTGTCACTTTACTAGCGGTTGAATATACGTCCCCATCAGGGAGAGTATATATGGGCATTGCCCTCTGCTAGATAAACTCTTTTACAAGAGTGTCAAGGCCTCTTTGAACTCGAGGCAAGAATAAGTCATGCTCATATTTTCAATGAAGAATTAGTAGACATTCCTTGGGGAGAAAGTGAATTGTTGGACACACAAAATACTGGTCATTAATACCTGAGAAAAGCTCACCATTTCTTTTTAGGGAGGGGTCTACTTTCACTTTGAAGAGGATCACCCTCTTAGGGGATAAAAAGGAAGAAATCACATAAGAAAGAGGTACACAATTCCAGATCCAAGAAAGAAAGAAAGAAAAAGAGCATTTGAATAGTATGTCTTGAAAAAATCTAGCTTGCGTCGAGACGTGAGTGCATCATTTTTGTTTATTTGCGAGTTTCCACTAATTGATTGATACTTCGACGATCCAGTGGCTCAAAAAGTTCAAGAGACTACACTTATATGAAAAGATAAGCTCAAATAAGTTATAGATAAACTTTCTCAAATGCACCCTAAACTATAATTAGCTAGCTTATTGGACCCTACCCCATGATTAAAGTCACGAAAATATCAATTCCCTTAAGGTGATTTGATCAATGGCCTTTTGAAAACCCAATATCAAAATTTGATTCTTCATCAACTTTTAACATATTTTGAAAAAAACACATTTCTTATTTTCTTGTAAAAATAACATCTTCTTTCAAAAGATAATATAAATACATAAAATAAAAAATGACACTTTTATCCAAAAAATATTATTTTTCAAGAAAACACATAGGAAATGTCAAAATGATTGAATACAAATTTAGAATTATTTGATGTCTTTTAATCAAATATTTCTTTCTTAAATTGATACAAGTCATAATTATTATATACTAGCGGTCACTCTCTTTTTCTTTCATCTTTTTCTCTACTAGCCCTTTTTCTTAAGCAAGGAGCAGTGATTTTTTTTTGTCCATTTTAGCTTTAAATCACTTATCTACATATTTCTTTATCATTTTCTTCTCTATAAAGTCATTCTTTCACATAGATCTAAGTTTCTACTTTGTTTTTTTTTTTTTTTGTGATTTTGTCATCGACTTATTGCGGTATGTGGTTGTAGGCGGGCGATTCAAACAACAAAATATATTAAATTTGAAAGAGACATCAAATCATGAGTGTCAGTACGCTGCAGAATTAGAATCATAAGTATTGTAGTCATTATAGAATTATCAAATATGTAGGTTTTGAGTTAATTATTTATGCTATTAACCTTGCTGGGTCATTTGATTCTATGTTTCTATAAAATGTATTAATAGTTTGAAATTTGAATCAATAAAAGCATTTCTTTTTTCAAAAAAATTGACACAAATCATCAAACACTTCTAATTTCATTCATTATGGAAATCAAGTACATATTTTTAATTATTTAAAAGGATATATTGATGACTACAACAAAGGATAACACCACATAACATATTACAACATTACCTTTCCCTCATCATTGGACACAAATCAAAGCCGGCGCCACGTCATGTCGTGAGGCAAGGCCACGGCAGAGCGCGGCTCCACCGCCACGCCATAGCGGGCTCTTCCGGCGTCGACGGGCCGAAGGATATCTATCATGTTCCGAATGCTCGGCTTCATCCCGTCAGGAAGCTTCCATCTGAACCCATGCAGAAGATTCGCCAAGCTCGACTGAATCACCTTCAGTCCGAGACTGTATCCCGGGCACATTCGCCGGCCGGAGCCGAAAGGAAGAAGCTCGAAATCATGCCCTTTCACGTCGATGTTCTTTCCGATGAATCTCTCCGGGATGAATTCGAGTGGCTGCTCCCATATCGCCGGATCTCTTCCGATCGTCCGCCGCTGACAAGAACTGCCAATTGTTTTTCAGAATGTCGTAGCCGGCGATGTTTGTCTTCTCGAGAATCTCGGCATGGCATCGGCGCCACCGGATGCATTCTCATCGTCGTTGACGATCGCTTCTATGTAAGGGGTCCCGGAATGTCTTTTCGGTCACCCACCGCTCCTTTCCGGTGCAGTCGAGTTCTTCCCATCACTTTTTAAAATCTCCGGCTTTCTCAGGAGCTCCGAGATCGCCCACTCCACTGTCACGGCGGAGCTCTCCGTTCCACCGGCTATGAGATCCTGACCAACAACCGAAAAAAATAACTAACTAATTAATTTTGGTATGATTTTGAAAAAAATGTCCCTCTTATTTTCTTAAAAAATAACATGCGAAAAAAAGAAGGATAACAATTAATTATTTAAAAAAACTAATTAATTAGTTTTCTTAAATACATGAAATAAAAGGACATTTTCATTCAAAATGGTTATTAAAAAAAACATGGAAAAAAAATAGTGCTCGGGGGGTTTTTTTTTTTTCTGAAAAACATAAAAATAATAAATTTAAAAAACAAAACATAGTTTTCGGTGCTTACATTTCAAATATCTCTTTAATTCTGTAATTAGTTTATATCTTCTAACTCATCACTTTTTAAAAATATATATTTTAATACCTTACATGTGTTATTTATGTCTTTTAACCAAATATTTTTTAAAAATATATATTTTTATAATAATATATTACCTGGGTGAAGGCCTTAATACCATGTCTTTCAAGCTTAACCTCCAAATTAGGATCGTCAGCAAGCTGCAACAGCACGTCAACCATATCTTCCTTCCGCATGTCAATTCCTCTTTTCCTTCTCTCGTTGTGTTCGTCAATACATATAAAACATATCAAATTTCTTCGCTAAACCTTCATCACTCTTCACATACCTACCGTCCAAGAATTCAGCCATGGAATCAGACTCCCAATGTTCGCAAACTCCGTTCAGCAAGAACAACTCGTCCAGCATCTTCTTGAACTTCTCGACGTCACGATCGAAACCCTCCGCGCCTCATCGGTCGTTTTCCGAGAACCATCCGGCTGATCACGTTCAGGCTGACGGTGGAAAGTTCGTCCTTGAGATTCACCGGAGATTCCGATCCCGACTGGTTGTAGATGGAGGCGAGGAGGGATTTGGTTTCTTCCACGCGGATGTATTCGTAGGATTCGAAATCTGGCGGTCAACCGTCAGGCACATCTTCAGGCTTGGCGCCGGTGGGGCCGTGGGGGGACCAGGTGATGTCGAAGAATAGGATTTGTGGGTCGTGTGTGTTTTCCGGCGGCGGTTTTGGGGCGGTCGGCGAAGACGACGTCGTGTGTTTTGAGGATGAGCTTGGCGGTGGCGACGGAGGAGGCGACGACGACGGGGCAGGAGCCGAAGCGGAGGTGGATGAGGGGGCCGTACTTTTGGGAGAGGGAGTGGAGAGAGTGGTGGGAGGCCGATGGTTGGTTCGATGATCGGCCATGGCCTTTGGAGCCTGGAGGAGGTTGAGTTTGCGGCGACGGGGTGGGTGGAAGGAAGAGAATACTTGTTTGCTAGCCATGCTCCGACGTAGGAGGCCCAAGTTCCTAACTCCATTTCCGTCGTGGTGCGGTGGTGGGATTCTGGTGGTTGGAGGTGGTGGCAGTGATGGTGGTGGTGGTGGTGGAACTCATAGCTCTGGCGAAGGGGATTTATAGGTGCACTGAAGTTTGGGAGTGGGAATTTTTTTATTATTTTTTATTTTCTGAAATTTGTTTTTTTTTATATATACATTCTTTGTTTTGTCGATTCATTTAAAGGTCAAAAGTTCTATAATGATTTCACATGAATAGTACAAAATATCCTTTTAGATGATTATATGATCAAATATTTGGTTAAAGTAACTCACATAACTCAAAATTCCTACAAGATAAGTTTGATTTCTATTTATGAAAATTATTCTAATAATAGTTTTTGAAATCATATAGGACGTTTTATTTTGGTATTTCATGAAGACTATTCATTTTTATTTAGTTAATATTTTGTTTTATGTAAAAAAATTGAGAATCAAACCTCATTCTCATATCATCCATCTATTCGGAAAGGGATCTAACCTAAGAAGTACAGAATAATAGATGGGGTCCAGCCTCGAATATCACGTTAGTATAAAGATATCTTAATATAAAATTCATCATAAATAATATCTTTGAACATGCCATCATTGACCTTGGGACATTAGTATTAGTGTAAGTTGATCATGATAATGGAAAGACAGGTGAGGCAATGGTGCTATTCTGTGAATTTATCGCGAGACTCCGCTCGAGCGCTATCGACTTCATTCCCCAAACCCCACTCTAGTGATGGATCGGGAAGCCAAATAATAAAATGATATCTTAATGACTTGACAATAAATTGCTATGATTGTAAACTTAAAGGGATGTATAATCTTTTTAACAACTTGAGAGAAATAAAAATTCTTTGAGAATTAAATCATGTCCCACGCGTTTTCCTTGTTTTTATGATAAAAAAACAGTTTTAAAAAATTGTAAACAAATTGACCCTAATTCTCTCCATGTTTTTTTAAAAATGACTTATTGTTCATCATTCCTAACTCAAGTGATAAAAAGTTCACCATTTTAAACAAGTATAGAGAGAGAATCTCGAGTTAAAGTTCCAATAAGGATAATTTATTACCTTAAAATTAAAGTGTAAATAAAAAAAAGACTTATTATGAACAAAAAGTACCTTTATTATTTCATATATTTACATAAATTTTTGAAAAAAAAAATGATTATTTTTTATTAATATCAAAATTTGATGAAAGATTAGATTTTAGAATTTTAGTTTTCAAAACCTATTTTAATCAAATCACCCTCTAATGATATGATTTATTTTTGACTACCAACAGGGGAGGGGTAAATTTGTAAAAAACAAATTGGAAATTATGTTCCAAATTAGAAGTGGGTATAATGGATGTCAACTTACTCTGTGGAAATTTCATTTCCATTTCCTCCACTTTCCCGGAAAGTCATTCCACTTTCCCGGTTCTTCCATGCAATAGCTAGTGCACCAAAAAGGGCAAATAAAACAGCCAAAATAAAAGATGGGGAGGGAGTTTTGTGGTATGAACCAGATTTGGAGGTGAGGTATCCGAACCAGATTTGGGCCATGTGGATATAAGGGTGACAGAAGAACACAACTTTAAGGGAACTTTTCCGAAAAATAATAAGAAAATTAAAAATAAATCTTAAAAAAAATGTAGTTTGAAAAATAATTTTATATATAATGTAGTTTTTTCCACATCGATCATCAAACCATGTTATATCAAAGCTTGAAAATTTTCAAAATTATGAAGGTGTCTCTTCAAAAGATACTTTCAATATAAATTAAAATTTTCAAAAATATGAGTTCTCTATGAAGACTGTGAAAGTGTAAAGTGTCTCTTCAAAAAGATTGCTTTTAGTATAGGTAATTTTCAAAATTATAAAAGTATCTATTTAAAAGACACTTTCAACAAAATAGTGTAAAAATATCTCTTCAAAAGACAATTTCAATGTAAATTAAAAATTTCTAAAATTATGAAGGTGTCTCTTTAAAAGACACTTTCAATGTAAATTAAAAATTTTCAAAATTATGAAGGTGTCTCTTCAAAAGACACTTTCAAAGAAATATTGTAAATGTGTCTCTTTTAAAGACACTTTTAAATTGTAATTTAAATTTTTGGGAGTATGAAGGTGTCTATTCAAAGACACTTTCAATGAAATATTATAAAGTGTTTCTTCAAAGGCATTTCATTGTAAAATTGAAAATTTTCAAGAGTATAAGTGTTTCTTAAAAAAGGAACGACTTTCAAGAAATAGTGCAAATGTGTCTTTTTTAAAAGATACTTTTAGTTTAAATTCAAAAATTTTAGAATTATGAAGGTGTTTATTTAAAAGACACTTTCAACAAAATAGTGGAAATATGTTTCTTCAAAAGACACTTTCAAGGTAAATTATAAATTTCAAAATATTAGAAAATGTCTTTTGAAGAAACATTTTTTAAAAGTGTCTCTTCAAGAGACACTTTTTAGGTGGCACAAACTACACTAGATTTAGGAATACTTTTGAACCTATTGTATTTAAAGAATTTTTTATTTTTTTAAACTAAATTTCTAAAAACCCCCCAACTCTAAGCTTCTAGAGCTAGATGGGTATAATCCAGCTTTCTTCCAACATTATTGGCAAGTCATAGGGCCTCTTATATTTCATGCTGTAGTGGCATTTTAACAGACATTTAACAACCTGATAAGCTCATTGTGCTAATCCTGAAGGTTAAGAATCCCAACTCCATGAAGGATTTTACACCCATTGCTTTATGCAATGTTTTGTATAAGATACTGGCAAAAGTATTGGCAAACAGATTGAAAAACATTCTACCTTCTATCATTGATGAGTTACAAGCCGCTTTTGTCCCTAGTAGATCGATAACGGATAATGTGATAGTAGGTTTCGAGATAATTCATCACATGAAAACAAGAAGACATGGTGGTATAGGTGAAGGAGCCTCGAAGTTAGATATTAACAAAGCATATGATCGTCAGATAATGCAAGTGATGGGCTTCGATGATCGATGGGTCAACTGGATTATGCTCTACGTTTCCATAGTTAAGTATTCTATAGGATTGAATGGAGAACTGGTGGGGCCTGTTATACCCAAGAGGGGTCTAAGGCAAGGTGACCCCTTCTCTCCCTTCTTGTTATCTTGTGTTCAGAGGGCTCTTTCTTTTCTCTCAGTGACAGAAGAATAGAGCACATCTTGGGAGTAGAATTTGCAGATGATAGCTTCTTGTTTTTCAAAGAAAATGAGACGGAAAGCATAGCCATTCAGAATATTTTGGCAAGGTATGAAAGGGACTCTGGGCAAGCCATCAACACTCATAAATCTGGGATTTTCTTCAGTAGGAATACACTAGAAGGGGTAAAGGAGAACATCTAGGGCATTTTAGGGGTCAGCACTCCCATAACCACAGGCCAATTATCACCGGACTCCTTCATTGATAGGTGAAACTTTTTTTGAAAAGAAATTAAATTGTAAATTGCCATTCTGATACGGAGTTGCAAACCTGAAGATTTCTTAATGTAGATGACAAATAGAATCTCTTATTGATTCATACCGTGAAATCTGGTTGCCAGCATATTCGGCCGGATTACGAGATAGTCGATTTTCACGTTTCGAGGCGACAGGTGTTCGGTGACCTGCGAAAATCTTAAAAAAAATTTGAAAGTTAGAAAATAATTTAAATAAAATTCATATAAAATAATTTGAACTTAAACTGGAATAATATTAATTGTTTTAGGACAAAAAATAGACCCAAACAAGTGGTGGACATGTGACACGACGTGAGCCAAGTCTTTGATATTATGGGTAGAGTTAAAAATCGGATGTTTGGAGAAAATATCTCTTTTTTTCTGGTTTGAACATGGAAGAGAAAGAGGGAGAGAAATAAGAATCTGAGTCACACTTTCGGTGAGAATCCTCGGATTAGTTGGTCGAATCGATCAATCGAATCCAGAAATTCATCTCTTGACAGAGACTACATATGTACCAAGAACATGAGATTTCACTGAAGATTCAAAGCAGGAGATTTGGGGAAATCAAAGGTTTTGGGCTTAAGAAGTGTTCTTGAAGCTTTCTACCTTTTCTACTACACTCAAAGAGGTAGGGTTCTTCCTACTTTGGTTTTACCTCTACTTTTTGGGCTGATTTTAAGGGGGCTATTATGTGTATATTCTAAGGGCTGTTTGGGAGTTGTTTAAGGGGTTGTTTGGACGGTTTTATGGCATTTTTCTGGCTTGTTTGTGGCCAGTTTTATGGCATGTTTAAGGGACTGCTTGGGAGTTGTTTAAGGGGTTGTTTGGGATTGTTTTTGGCCTATTTAGGGGGTTGTTATGGTCTGTTTAAGGGATTGTTTGGGAGCAATATAAGGGGTTGATATGGGACTGTTTTTGTGGCTGGTTTTATGGCTTGTTTAAGGTACTCTTTGGGAGCTGTTTAAGGGGTTGTTTTCTGGCTTATCTAGGGACTTTTATATGGGCTGTTTTCTGGGCAGATTATATGTTACAATTGACATTGAGAATTAAGGGTGTTATTGCTTGATTATGTAATGGCATGCTTGGTTGCTGTTGTTAGATAAAATATTGATATATGTGTATTAATATATTGACATTAGGATGAGTGTTTATTTGGAGATTTTATGCATATGATATGATTGTCCATGATACATGATGAAATGTGTGATTTAAGTTGTCCATGTGACATTCACTATATATGAGACATGACATTGACATGCAATGGTACATTACATTGCATATTCATGGGGGCATCGCATTTCATGGGTGTGAGTGCATGGTTGAAATTAAACACCACATTTGACAATTGATAAGTGGCTCGGTACCGTTAGACCAATTTCAATAGAGTTGCAAGGTCGCATGACATGGAAAACTTGTGTCGGGTATATCAAGAAAGGCTAGACACTCCCTCAGTTGAGAGACCCGGTTACTGGTTCATACACTTCGACGGTGAAAGTCTAAAAAGTGTAGATAGGCTTGCGGATCTAGCAATGTGATTCCAAAATCCGCTACCCAGAAAGACACATGATTTTGTTTATGAAATTATCATTCAAGGTGTAATATCCAACAAGTTTTGGTTTATAAACTCATGACTTCTATTTCAAAGTGATCATTGGATGTAATTCATTAATGACGGGTTTTATTACACATTGACATTGCATTGTATGGTGGGAGTTGGTGAAGACTCGGGGTATGATGCACGAGTGAGTTTCATCTCATTTCATAGTATGACATGTAGAATTCCAACCTAGAATTTGCATATTCTTACTTGAAATGTTGATGTCAATATGAATTGTCGAATGTGAACATTGCATGTGTACTTAGGTGAGGAATAGCCTCTGTAGGAATTACTCTACTGGGCATGGGGAAAACATTTCAGGTGCGGGATATACGCCGGTGGACGACTCTCATTTGGTTTGGGACCACAAGGGTGAAGAAAGCTGACAGGACCCGACCCGGATACCCTTCCAGGGTACCCCGGGTGGTCCCGCCTAGTGGAGTCCCATTGTACAATCCCTAGGGAATGCATTAAGGGGCCCCACCTAAAAGAGAAGTAAATACCTGCAGCACTACAATACCTCAAATATATAGAAAATCCACGACCGACCTATCCAAATGTAGGTCATAACCACAACATACATAATAAGGACTCATATGAGTTTAATACTAATGTCAGAGCATTCTAAGAGTATTCATAAATTGGTGGTTACAAAATAAAATACAAATAGGTCCGATAACTCAAAGACGATGGATGGGATAGCACTCGCAGTCAAGCCGCAAAAAGAGCAAAGGTCAATTCCAAGGCGAGGTAGCCCTACGAACCCGCCCGAATCCTAGTGGAATGTGATTTTTAAACAATAAACGTGAGAAATAAATCCCAAAGTGGAGGACATAATTTATACTAAGATACATTTTTTATATTTTTAATGGTTCTCCTTCAAACCTTCCGTTCACTCTTTATAAAAGCTCCCGCTTTTAGAAACATTTCTACAAACCCAACTCTTACCCTAAGTCCAACATATACAATTCGTCAACAATTTAGCCGACAAAGTTACTTAAATCCATATCATGAACTATACACAACATGGGCCAAGCATAAAGCATGTATAGTCATCATGTAATAAAATAACCATGAAATGCACCGCTAACCACGGTGCATCAACCAGTCAGCACCATATTCGTAAAGATAAATCAATAACGCCCATACTACACATACCCATCATATATCACTACAATCATCATAAACCGTAATTCATATACCCATCACATACTGCATCATATACCCAATTATATAATCGTGACTATATGCTCACTATAACCGTACATATGCAATAATTTTTATGTATTCATACCATATACCTTCATAAACCGTGGGACACCCCACCACGACTTCAAACTCGAAAGGTGTCGTGGTAATAATAATAATGATGAACCATCGGTGATCTCGACCTCACGCCACCGCATAAACCGTATCACCAAAACCGCTTGGGTCAAACCGACCTCACGGCAACGTGGTAAAACCCAGAATACCCAACCGGGTCGGATCAAAACCACCACGCCAACGCGGTAAAACCTGAATACCTAACCGGCTTCTGGCCGCAAACCACCTCACGCCAACGCGGGTAAAACTCAGATTACCCAACCGCTTCGGATCAAACCGACCTCGCGTCAACGGTAAAAACCCGCATACCCCAACCGCTTCGGGATCAAACCGACCTCACGCCAACGTGGTAAAACCCGTAATACTCCAACCGTCGGGTCAAAACCGACCTCACGCCAACGTGGTAAAACCTTAAAATACCTAACCGTCGATCAAACCGACTCACGTAACGCGGGGGCAACTGCAATAAACCGTCGGGGTCAAACCACTTCACGGCATCGTAAATCTACTAAACCGTCTGTTCAAAACCGACCTCACGAAACCGTGGCAATCCCAGTGTACTATAATATAAATACTGAATCCAATCTCCGGTACAATATGGTACATCACTTTATAACCTTCAACACAATGTCCTTACTGTACATCACCTTATAACCTTCAACACAATGTCCTTACTCACGTGTACTTTTTCTAACGTCACCTTATCCTAAGTTAAGAATCTATGAATTTACTTTCCACAACTCAATCAACTACATTGAAGATCTTTAGTTCATCAATCCAAGCCGAAATTGAGAAATACCTCAATGACTATATTCCTTATCAAATTTTTTAAACACATATATTTCGGGAATCCAATCCATGAAACAATAATTGTTCAAGGGGATTTAAAACCCAATCCACATACCCCAAAATATCTAAATACCACATACCCATCCACGAATCCAGTACAACTTCCAAACAGTTAAAATGTTGACAAAATTCACATGAAATGATAACTTGTTTTATATGAGACCGATAATCACATTTATATGCAACCAACCATCTGGATCAAAACATTATATATATAAAATATTTAATCACACAGTATAACAACATAATACCCTAAATCATTTAAAAACATATAACCCACTCACAGAATATGACGCTACCTCGCTCCCGCAGATCGTTCCTACCTGGCCAAAGAAAGCCCAATATAGATAAACTCCGCCTAGGCTCTAATAACTGAAACCAACAACCTTAGGATGCCCCAAAGGCCCAGAACAATGTTAGAACGATGATACCATCCAAATCGACTGGCAGTCCACCATACGCTGCGCCCCATGTAGCCCGATACCTGTACCGGGGCCAATCGAGCTAATTTCTAAATTGAACCATCCAATAATTCCTAAGAACATCCAATTTCACTAATACAACTTCAATTTTGAAGTTAAATTCCGACCACTCCAGACTTATTTCATTCCGGATTTCTGCAGAATTACCCGAAACAACCTAAAAAATTAAACCTAACCAAACGACGTCCAAAATTTACAAACCACATATCAGCTGAAAGCCCAAGAGACCAGGAACTCATAGTACCATTACCTTGGTCCAAAAGTCGCTGTGGTGGCCGGAAAACTTGATCTAGTTTCGCCGATTTCGCTGCTTGTAACTTCCAAACGGTGCGAAACTTGCAAAAAGGGATCACGAGATGAGTTCAGAAGGTCCACAAAAATGGTGGTAGGAGCTATGGGGGTGGCTTAAATGGCCTGAAATGGTTTAAAACCAAGAAAATACCTGACTCCACAGACTACCACGTCACGCTCGATCCCAACATGGTGGGCTGGACTAAAAAGGCAACACAAAAGGTGTGTCAAGCCGAATGGCCTGCAACCTTCCGGAGGTTGCGCACCCCTGTCCGCGCGTGGCCAGTAACCTCCATCGGTGGTGCCTCGCCTGGTCCGACCTCTCACCCGCCTCCCAACGAAAGCAAAAGGTCCAACTTGCCTCTTGCCGAGAGCTCCTTCCTAGTGGCTTCGAGTTCAAAAGTGGGTTCTGAGGCTGTGGTTTCATTAGGAATCCAAAGTTATGTTTATATAGGGCCCGGGTCTCTTTCGTAAAACGAAAACAATTTTTGATAATCGATAAAAGAAGCGTCATTAACTTAATGGGAGTCAGAACTTTTATCCGTAAGCTCTGATTTTGACGCTCAACCTGTCTATAGAACTCGTGGTCACTGAGTCTACGAAATTAAAGTCTAGTCAACCCAAAATTATTCATCCTTGAAAGCCAACTTTGGTCCACATACTAAGTGTTAATAAACCTAGTCAACTGCACAAACTTACCAAACTCGATCAAATCCTTTGGCCAAACGCAAATTGTATTATTCTCGTGCGGTCATTACAAAAAGCCACTTGTGGCTTTGAATCTTTTGTAAATTTTTTGGAGCAAACTAGTTTTGACATGTACTTTTATGTAAGAGAGTTTTAATTGAACTCATATGAACTGTTTTTAAAATGGTGTTCTGTATGTTTGAATAATATGGATAAATGATCTGCAGGTCACTTTATCACAATGTAATCCAACACAGAAAGATCAGCCTTTCTAAGATGGGTCATGTTATCGTATATTGTACAGGTTAAGTTTTAGGTAGAGCTCCTTGTATAAAAGAGACTATGTTCGGATTATAAATTATGGATCCCTTGTGAATGGGACAATCTATGTGGTATTGGGTTACACGATATCCACAAAGATTTTCATGTTTGGACAGCGATCAACTGACTTCAGATTTTAAATATTACAAATTCTTTTTAGAATTTTCAGGAATTTAATTTAGCTATGCTTGGTAAGCAAGGGTGGAAGCTCTTCAACAAACCAGAATCCTTAACAGAAAAAATGCTAAAAGCCAGATACTATAAGAATGGGGAGTTCTTCTTAGCTCGATTGGGATATAAACCAAGCTTTGTATGGTGCAATATATGGAGTGCACAACAGGTATTAAAAAGTGGGTGTAGATGGCAGATTCGTGAAGGGTATCGGCATAGATGTGTGGTTAGACCCTCGCTAAGGAGTGATGGGAATTTAACCTGAAACCCCTGAGACCGCATTTAGACCTAACACAATTGAGAGTGCATGACCTATGGATTCAAAACCATAGGGAATGGGATGTTGAATTGTTGGGATAACTCTTATAGGAAAGGGATGCTAGAGCTATGGCTAGCATACCGCTAAGTTTGAACACAAGGGAGGACTCATTGATTTGGCACTTCGATAAACAAGGACACTATATGGTGCGATCAAGTTACCATGTAGCTAGGAGTTTGTCACAACAAAGGAGTGACGTGCTACCCCAACTTAATTAGCCCACCCTATGGCAACTCCACCTCCTTACTAAAATAAAAGTATTTCTTTGGAAGGCTTGCATGAGGTGTTTATTGACAAGAGCATCACTTGCGGCAAGAGGCATGTAAATACTGAACATATGCGTTCTTTGTGGTGAGGCCAAGGAATCATCAACGCACTTGTTCCTCAAATGCCAATGCGCAATTGATTGTTGGAGGTACACCTATGTGGATCTGGAAACACCTAAGTTTTCCTCACTAGGAGACTGGGTCTGGAAGCTCCTTGAGGAAGAAGATGGAGACTCGGTGAATCATAGAAGTGCAATTCTTTGGGGGATATGGAAGCAAAGAAATGCGAAACTATGGAATAACGAATGCCATTCACCACAATAGAATGTCCGAGCAGGCCTTCATGTCTAGAATGTCCAACATAATGGGAGGAAGCTAAAGGAAAAAACACCATTAAAAAAAAGGGCTTCATCCAAGAGAGACAAGGTCAATGACGTCCCCAACCAAACCCCCACCCCCTCCCCATGGGCTGCGCTGAAATGCAATGTTGATGTCGCACTTATAAGCCAGAGGCAAGTTGTTACCTTGATCGTCTGACCTCTAGGGCATCAGCGGCGCAATGTCAACCTCCATAAAGGGCGATTTGATGACGGTGGGCCGGCTGTCTCTTCGATGATTAAGTCAGCAAAAACACGAAGAATAAGAAAAAAAGGTTCGTATAATTGGGATTGCATACCTTCTCGTCATGGAGATCCTCTTGATTTATAGAGGGTGGTTTGGAGAATCCCTCAATTTTTCTCCGGAAAGAATCTCTTTTTTTTTAGGAACGAAATATTTCTTTCATATCAAAGACTAATTCTTCCTTATCAAGGATTAATCTTCCGAGAAGTAAGTGATTTGGAAGTTAGGAAATTCGAGGATAAAAACCTTTTGCATATTTCCCGCCTTTATCCATTCTCCTACAACGAACTTTCCATAAGCGGAAGGATGGCCGGCTGGGGGACTTGGAATTCTAGACGGGCTGCCTTGAGGTTGACCTCTGGGAGGATACTTCATCTTTCACAGATGGGCATCCGGGTTTCCCGTATAGGTAGTGCCTACTAGTTTTGATATGGAAGGTAAGCTTGAGCTGCTTTGCATCGTGGGCCAGGCAGATCATGGGATGAATGGGCCGGGCCTTAGGCTCATTGAGTATTGGGTTAAAGGCCCATGGTACTCACAATGCCCCCCTTTTCCCTGGCTGGTATTTTGTGCTTTTTTCTAGTTAGGGAAAATACTGTGTTCTTCACCTTGAGCATGGAAAGCTGGAACGATTGAGGTGCGCACCAAATGTGTTGGAAGGTGAAGTGTGTTTGATCATAAAGCATGTGAGTGGCGCACACACCTCAATGTGTTTGTGGCCCATGATGTTCTGATGGCGCATTTAATGCGCTTGTTAACGTTCCACTCCTACATATAGGTGTCTGACTCCGAGTGCTGCTTATCCACAAAGTCTTTCACCTGCTGCGATTTCTTTTCCTCTCTGTTTTTGTGAATTGACAAGGATAAGGAAGCCATGGAGGAAGACTATTAGAAAGCTATGGAGCTGTTTTTTGCCTATGGCTATGGATGCCGTGTGTTCAAACACAACATCTGTGGAGACCAACCGTAGGTTCAGATCAGAGTGCCCGACTTCTAATTTTCTTCTCTGTGAGTGCTTCATGATCCCTAGGTGCCCCCTTTATCGGCATCCTTCAAGACACAAATTACGAGGTGCATCGTAGAGAAAGTGTATGAGGAGCTCGAGAGAGGTGCCCTATCAGACGAAATGGAACATACTAAGTTCCACTTTTTCTTCTACTTTCTCATTTTTCTATAATGGGCCCAGTGTGGCCGATTGGATATATATCTTCATGTAACTAATGATGCCGTTAGCATATTTATGAGATATAACCTTTGGTATTATGTAACTAATGACGTCGTTGGTGTATTTATGAGATATAACTTTTGGTATTCTTTGTACAAGCGACTCTTTTTTTTTTTTTTTTTTTTAAATTTTCGGCTAGGATCCCCTTTTCCCCAACTGAAAGTTTATATTTCCGCCAGAACTAACCCGCTATATCGACAAGCCAAAAAGGTGAGGCGCTCAATACTAAGCACGGGGAGATGCACTTCCTCGAGCTACCACTGGCTATCCGACACATTCACGCGTCTTATCCATCTTGTCCTATATATGCGGGTAGTGGATATATATGCATTTTATACCATTTACTCCCTCACACAAGTCTTTTCCTAAAAAAGTTTTCATAGTTTCTACAAACTTTCTCTAGCAAAGGAATCGTTAGTGTAACACCCTAAAAATAACCTAGCAGTTTTATAACATGTTTAGAGTATAAAATAAGTTAAATTATATTTTTCCAGAATTTATATTGTTAAAAAAAATGATAAAACCCGGAAATTATAAAAGAATTAAGGTTAAATTGGTAAAATAATAAAATGAGTGGACCTAAGGGTCATAAATGAGAAGTGTATGTGCCAAAATGGAAGAAGAGTAATAAGTTGAATAGAAAATGAAAGAGAAAAGAAGGATTAAAATGCAAAAATGAGAAATGAGGAAATAATGTGCTAGCCAAACAAGGCATAGTGAAGGTTTTGAGTTAAGATCAAAAATTGGTCTTTGAATAGCATTTCTCATTAGGTCATATCTTCACATTGAGAACTAGGGCACAATTGAGAGAGTGAGAGAGGAGACCAAGTCAAGCTTTAGCTTCCAAGGATTTTGAGCCAACAAAGAAGAAGGAAGAAGAATAAAGTGAAAAGAAAGAGATTAAAATGTGATGAAACTAACCCTAACCCTCTTTAATGTTGTGTTTGGCTCTCAAGAAACCCCAAAACTCCAATAATTGTTTTTGTACGGTCAGAGATAAGTTTTGGTGTTGTTTTGGGTTAAGTTTCAAAGTGTTTTTGGGTAAGTATTGGTTTTGAGGAATTTTTGTATAAAGGAAATGTTGGGGTTTAGGGGAGATGCTTTGAAAATTTTCCAAAACCTATAATTTTGTTTTTGTTATAACTTAGGCATCACTCATCCAAATTGAGTGATTCAAATTTCTAGGTAAACAAGACTTCTAGGATAACAAATCTCCTTGAAATAAGTATATTCAATTAGACTCTATCGACTCAAATTTCGCCAAATTCGAGGCCTGTTTTCTGCAAATTTTTGTCTACATACGCTTTCGGTATTTTGGTATTTAGGCCATAAGCTGAGTTTCACTCATCCAAATTGAGTCATTCAAATTTCTGGGTAAACTAGAATTCTAGGAGAACAAATCTCCTTAAAATAAGTGTATTCAAATTTGTAATCCCATCGACTCCAGAAATTCACAAAGTGAAGCTCAATTTTCTGCAAATTCTCGTTATGTTTTGAAAAATAGGAGAAGTCCCATTGTTTTGAACATATCTTAAGTTTCAGTGCTTCGAATTGGATTATTCCAATTTCTGAATAAAATATATTTATAGGGGAACATTGGACTTGAAGGAAGTTGGGTAAAATGTGGCTCATTTGTTCCTAGAAAATTTAACTTGAAGGAAATTGGGTAGTAAACAACCCTAACTAGAAACCAAAATAAGCCAACTAATATTGTTCTCTAATTGTAATGGATTAGGGGTTGGTGACGAGGAAGCTCTAATTTAAGAACTGATCTCAGAGGATATAATCTATAGGCGAGAACCTTTTTGGGTTTGTTCTCCATACCTCTCTTCTTATTTCAAGTTTTGTGATCGTTGGTTGAAATGATTTTCAAGAAAACCGCAAATGTGATTTGTTTAAAGCGATTTGGGAAAATTGATTTCAAATACATTGTCATAAAAATTGCATGAGCATCAAAATGTAACATTTGAGTATAAAGGTGTATACAATATTGTAAATTACTATGACCGAGTTTTAATGCCCTTAATAGAATGTGTTATCTCATTATATTCGAAGCTAATGATAGATCGGGTATACCAATAAGGTCAAACTAGCAAGACTGCGGAACGAAAAATGAAATATAGTAGCATACCGATCCGTATCTAAATGACAGATTGGTAGTACAATAATAATGATTTTAAATAACTAGGTCAACACCAACTAGACCGCATCGTTATAAAATGCTTTTCTATCTAGCTCATAGCCACGGATCGCTGGGCTAGTGATTCCGTTTATCCTAGGCAATCAAAGAAATGGTTAAATTCGTTTTAAGGCAAAATTATAAGTAAATGTGAAATGCATGATTTGAGTTTCGAATGAAATATTGCATATGAAATTGTATACTTTGAAGTGATCAACTGATTTGCAAATGAAAGTATGTGAAATAAGCACATATATGTAATGTATATTGCATAAACTATTGAAATTGTACCAAAACATTGTTTCAGAAAAGCTCTATATTTGTGTTTAATTGAAATGAAGAGAAAATTTCATAGAACCACTAAGCATGAAAATACTTAGTGCGTTGTTTTTATCATCGCAAAGGTACCGAGTGACTAAGGACAAAAGCAAAGGCCGTAGAGTTTAGAGTCATCGTTGAATTGTGTGGAGTATAAGTAAACGCTGTGTCTCATACATACATTTCATCCCATGACATTATTTGATCCTTTTTGTAATGAAACCAAAAATGTATAAGTTTTCATGGGAAGAACATATTTGGTTTATTTGTGGAGATGAACTCTGATAATGTTTTGTAAATGACAATGTTGAAAGGGCATATATGCCATATTGAATGAAAGTGTTAGTTGAAAAAATGGTGGACCTTCTTTAACCGAAATGATTATGCGACATTTATTTCTACAAAGATTCTAAAATTTATATACAAGAAACTCGGGTTCAAGGCCCTCGATCCTACTTTACTCGGCCGGGTCGGGGCACGGTGGGCGACTAGCCTGAGATCATTTTCAACTTTCCAGTGAGTTCTTTTCTCTTCCTTCTTGTTTTACCTTTGATCTTGATTGGATGAGGCGCTTATGTTTTTGTTTTTGTGGCTCTGAGCATCTCTAGGTTGATAGGTTTTGCGTTTGTTTTGAGGGCGCGTTCACCATCTGCCAATAGGCTTCCGGTGACGAAGCTATAGGTTGTTACTGGGATACTCCTAGGTCCGGGGATATTCCATTGGGTTTCGTAAAGTTTCCTAGAGGGGGGTGTTGTTAGTTTTTGTTACCAGTGCGCTGTAAAACCGGGGAGGGGGGGAAGAAATTTCTTTTATCTTTTGGGGTTCCGTTTCCACCTTACATGGACCTTGTTTCCACTTTTTTTTTTTTTTTTTTTGCCTGCAATGGCAAGAGGTTACAAAGAGGTTTCCAAACAAATGAGTGCCTGGGAGGGTGACTCCCGTGAAAACACCTACTGCAAAGGCTTGAAGGTTGCTATGTCCTCTAGAGGAGCTGAGGTTTTACCGCTGTGCTCGCCTCGAAATCAAGCATGGAGATGTTAGACGACCTAACTACCTCAATTGTAAGGGAGGCAGATAATGCCATCTACTTCACCCGAGAGCAATTTGCTGCAGGACTTCGCTTCCCTGTCTCATCGTTGGTGAAGCGGTTTCTGCACTTTACCAGAGCACCTCCTACACTTGTACATCCGAATGTTTTTCGGATTCTAACGAGTTGCAGTGTGCTGAACTCTCTCTACCAGCTAGACATCTCACTAGTGGAGATTTGTTTTATTTACACTGAAGTCAGACTAGTCATTCTGCCTACGTCACTTCATAGTTCCCCACTCCAATGTATAACTAGCCCCCGACTCCCAAAAATGGAAGAAAGGGGCTATTCGTAGTTAGGGCCCGTACCGTGGCAACGTGACTCTTGGCTCTCCAGGGCTTCCTTTTGATATGAATCAATCTCTTTCGTTCCCAGGCCTGTTTTAGTTTTGATGTGGCTCATATTTGTATAGGCGGTCTTCTCTGTTGACATGCCTCTGTTTTCTTGATGATTCGTAGACAGGCGTAGGCGAGGCTGGCTTGTTAACTAGATTGAAAAGGCAAGGCTGGACCGTATTAGACAGCTGCTTGAGATCATAGAGAGGGAGCGCAACCATGAGCTCCTTCTATTTGTGAGGAATCTGCGGGAGTTGGGCGCCAGTCCTTTTCCATACATAATGCTAGTTCTTCCCCGTCCGCTGCTTGATGAACTAGTCAAGGGCTCTTCACAAGCTGATTCAGCTTCGAAAACCTTTGTTCGGCCAGATTGCCTACCCTTGTCTGCACAAGATCTCAAACCTGCCCCTTAGGTGGTGAAGAAAAAGAAGAAGAAGGTCGGGCGGGTAAAGGATCTCCAAAGGGGGCTTGAGGGTTCCCGATTGACGGATGAAAGTTAGCACCATTCAAGAAAGGAAGGTCAAAATATCTATTCTCGTAGTTGGTTTTGGGAGGCTCTTCGAGGTGGTCGCCACGGCCTTCAGCCAGCTTAAGGTGTCCAACCCGCGTAGTGAGGATGGTCGACAGGATGGTGTTGAGCTCTTATGTTTAACTGATGGAATGGGACTGTCCATTCGTGGACGCCCACTCTACCCAGTCGCCTAATAGATTATCGACCGATATGGTCTCTTTAACCGCAGGGACTCTCTCCACAGCATTACGCGATCTCACCTACTATTTTCCTGAGTGTCGGTGGTGGCCTCGTACTAAGGAGTAATTTCTATCCCCTTCCCGACTTTGACGGACAAAAAGTCTTTCTAGCCGGTGGTCAAGCACGGGATGCGTACATCCGTGAACTGCGGTCTCCAACGGTCACCGAACTTCTACCATTTTGAATATTGGCTTCATGTTAAGATTTCCTTCTGACTCTTTTTTTTTTTTAGCAGGCTGTCATCGCCATCCGTAATATGGCGTGGCAGCATAGGGAGCTTCATTACCAGATGGATGACGCCTAGAAGCTACGCCTCTATGCCCAGACAGCTACCTCTAAGCACCCTCATCCTAGAAGAGTCTCTAGACAAGGCCAAATCCCGGTCCAAACATTTGGAATGGAAGGCCAGGGAAGGCACAGAGAAGATGAAGAGTGCCAAGGAGGAGAGGGATAGGGCTAAGGAGGAAGCTCAGGTTGCTCGATTGGCTTCCGTTGCTGCTGGTGATGCGAAGGCACGGGTGGAGAAAGTTAGGCGTAAGGTTGAAGCGGAGACTGCTCGTCTGGAGGTTGAGCGAACGTCTCTTCTACTGGAAATTGGGGCTATGAAGGATGAGGTTTGCTCCTTTCAACCCCATGTTGGCAAGGATAAGGAGGCCATGGAGGAGAACTACCAAAAGGCCCTGAAGGTGATCTTTGTGTACGGCTATGGGTGTTGTACGTTTAAGCATAACATTTGTGGGGATCTTTCAGAGGTCCCAGCAATATGCCCCGACTCTTCTGTACCGTTGCTTCCTAAGTTCTTTGTGAATCCCAAGTGCCTCCCAGTCTCAGCCGCCATTAAGGATACGGCGGCTGAGACGCATCTGAGAGAGGCGGTCTAGGAACCGGAGGAGAACACCCTCGCCGGGGACCAAAGCTGACTTTAATTCCTCTTTTTTTTCGTAAGGGGCCTTATTCGACCGCCAAGACTTGTGTACTTTTTTTATGCCTTTGGTGCTTTAGTAAAATACCATTTTTGGATTTATTTCTTCCACTGCCTTTCTGTTTCTTATTCTAACGCCATAGGCATACTTATAAATCTTAGCTTATTTAAGCTATGAAGAGATCCTTTCCACGAAGTTTAGCTAGGTTAGTCTCTTAGGGGTATAAATATTGAATTAGAGATCGGTAGGGCTACTAGTAGGCTAGCAGGCTTAGAGCCTAAAACCTGGTCTTTTGAAAGTGCTAATAGGCTTAAAGCCACAAGTCTAGTCTTTTGAAAGTGCTAGCAGGCTTAGAGCCACAAGTCTAGTCCTATGAAAGTGCTAGAGAGGCTTGTGAGCCATGTCCGTCTTAAGAAAGTGCCAACATACTTGTGAGCCACAAGTTTAGTTTTGAAGTGCCACAGCTTTTAGAGCCACAAGTCTAGCTCCAAAGTGCCAGACTCGGGAGCTATAAGTCTCGGGGTCTTTGAAATAGGGGTTACTCTAAAAATTGAAGTAAATAATGCTTTTAAAGAACACTTGATTGGTCATTTGCCAAAGATTTTGAAAGGCAATATTCTAAAGGAAAATTTATTGATAACCCCCTTAAAGAAAACTTTACTGATAATACCTTTTAAGGTGCATAGAATTCCACATTCAGGGCACTAGTGCCCCGTTTAATTTATTTAATGAGTACGACCCGACTAGCCCTACTCTTATGATCATGTATGGCCCCTCCCAATTTAGTTGGAATTTTCTAGTTGTCGAGTTAGCCGTGTTTTCAAAGACTTTTCTCAAGGCTAAGTCTCCGGCTCAGAATACATGCGGGTTTATATACTTGTTGTATAAGTTTGCCATCATTTGTTGATAAAATGCTATACGTATAGCGGCTGCTTCCTGGAGCTCGTCTGCCATATCTAGGTCCTTAGAGATGGCTTCAAAGATACCGCTCCAGAACCTCACCAAAGCTGCATCCCGATTTTTGTAGGAATTAATGGCCTCCCATACCATAGGTGAGGGTAAATGGTGAAACTCCAAATTAACTTCCAACTAGTTTCACTCTATAAATTAAAGGACTCCCTACGCCATTCAATTTATTTTCCCTAGTCACAGATGCTTTTTCAAAGTCATAGAGAGTTTTGCCTGATGTCGCTCAGCCATTGCTTCCAAGAAAATTTCACGGGGTTGAGTACAAGTTTTTTATTTTCAACTCATGGCAAAAGTTTCTATATACTTTGCTGTCAAACTGTGGTCCATTATTAGTTATGATCGACTAGGGTATTCCGAACCAGTAGACAATGTTCTTCCACACAAACTGGGTGACATCCTTGACTTTGATGGAAGAGAAGGCTTCAGCTTCTATCCATTTGCTAAAGTAGTATGTGGCAACCAACAACAACTTTTCCAGCTACGACTCGTAGGTAGCATTCAACGATAACAAATCTCACTACAAAGGGCCAAGAGTCAGAATGGAGGTTGGGGTCTTAAGTCGCACCCTCGAGAGTGGAAGCTTGCCGTCAGTAACTAAGCACTTCTTGACATAGATGGCTACATCTACTCTCATGGTTGGCCAATAATACCCTTGCGTATGGGCCTTATGAGCTAAAGTTCTACCACTTGATGCAGGTTTTCGCACACCCCCGCGAAGTTCCTCGCTAGTATATCAGCCTTTTGTCGGTGGTGAGACACTTAAGATACGACTGGTCTGTGAGCTCCGCTTGTACAAACTACTCGCTTATCAAGGGAAATCACAGAGTCTGACCTGACCCGTGGGCCCTGGCTCGTTATTCGACATTTCCCAAGGCTCGGATAATGCAATATTGGAGTGAGCCAGGAGGAGCCCGATTCATTTATTTGACTTACTCACTCTGTTGTAATAGACGATGCCAGCTGATAGTAGATTGGGAGGAATATAGTTTTTTTTATCGGGATGGATGAGGTTACGACTACCAGCCGTCTCGCTTCTTCTTACTGTATCCCCAGATAAGGCCCAAGCTTCCAAGATGCAAAATCTCTAGTCAAGGCTCTCGACTCATGCCCATATACCCGCCACGCTGTCTCGCTTTGTATACTCTGCTTACTCCGTCCTACTACTCAGCTGAGTCGCTATGTATGGAGTTTCTAGATGAAAGCTTGATTGAAGCGAGTCGATCCTAGCTAGGATTGCTTCATACTCAGTCTCATTATTGGATGCGGGGAAGTCTAGTCGTATGGCTTACTCTACCCTCTCCTTAGTTAGGGCTTTAGTTGTGGCTTGGTCCCGACTCGTTTGGTGAGAAGCCACATCCCACAGTAAGAGGATCCTGACCATCGTTATCCTAGACCACATTAGGCTAGGGTAGTTATGCTAGGAAATTTGCCAATACCTATCCCTTCAATGCCAAGCGGGGTTTATACTAAATACCGAACTCACTTAGGTCGATTGCTCGTACGTGCCATCACCAGCAATGAAGTCGGGTTTTGTGTATAGTGTATCGCCAGGAAGTGGTCGATATGTGATATGGTGTGCCACCACGTGAAATTTGAGTCTTTGCCATTCTAGACAGGAATACCGAGTTTATGCTTATGCCAGGGATTTTCTTATGAAGAATATCGATCTCTGTTTTCGATTGTTGTCTTCTTTGAAAAAAGCTGCGCTTACCGAGACTTCTGACACTACTAGGTAAAGATAGAGTGTGTCCCCTACCCTTGGGCTAGCCAAGATTGGTGGTTCAGCGAGGTACTATTTGATTGCCATGAAATCCTGATTGCATTCCTCATTCCACCCGATCTGTTTGGCTCCCTTTAAGGTCGTAAAAAATGGTCTCGGTCGTCGTAGAGCGGGATATCGCGGCACGAGAGCTGCGGTAATCCGGTTTGTGCTCCCCGCCCCAGTTAGTGAGAGCTTGAAAGTCCATTATCATTTAAAGCTAGACGAGATTGGCCTCTATTCATCTCTAGGTCACCATAAAGCCCAAAAATTTGCCTGAACTGACTCCGAATGCACATTTCAAAGGGTTTAGTTTCGTGTTGTACCCTCGCAACAGCTTAAAGGTTTCTTGTAGATGCTTCATGTGGTCAGGGCTTTGATTGGACTTGACGAGCATATCGTTGATATAGACCTCCATGGTCTTTCCTATCAGTGGTCGAAATATCTTGGTTACCAGCCTTTGATAAGTCGCTCTGACGTTTTTCAAGCCAAAAGGCATTACATTGTAACAGTATAATCTACGAGGTGTAATGAAGGTCGTTTTCTCCGCGTCAGGTGGGTGCATTGGAATCTGGTTGTATCCAGAAAAGGCATCCAAAATGGCGGTATCCGTGCGGCGAGGCATCGGCAATTTGAAGTACATGGCGGCGGAGAAGCTATCCTTCGAGCATGCTTGGTTAAGGTCGTGGTCTACACATACTCTCCATACCTCCACTACTTTGGAACCAACACCACATTAACCCAAGCCACAGCGCTTTTATCGCCCCCTGGCCCGACCCGGCCGGGAGCGAATCGGATACGGGCACGCCGGTTGGTTTACACGTATATACATTTCCAAATCTTTTGTAGAAATAAATGTTGCATAATCATTTCGATTAAGAGGGTCATAGTTTTGTCAGTGCTACTTTCATTCAATGTGCTGTATGCCCTTTCATTATCATTTACAAAACATTATCGGCGTTCATCTCCACAAATAAATCAAATATGTTCTTCCCATGAAAACTTATACCATTTTTGGTTTTCATTACAAGGATCAAGCATGTCATGGGATGAAATGTATGCATGAGACCGAGCGTTTACTTATACTCCGCACGATTCTACGATGACTCTGAACTCTGTGGTCTTTGCTCTTGTTCCTAGTTACTCGGTACCTGTGCGATGATAAAAACAACGTGCTAAGCATTTTCATGGTTAGTGGTTCTATGTAATTCTCTCTTCATTTCAATTAAACATAAATATGCAACTTTTTTGAAACAATGTTTTATACAATTCAATATCCATCGATATGTATATATGTGTATTTCACATACTTTCATTTGCAAATCATTTGATTACTTGAAATATACAATTTCATATGCAATATTTCATTGAAACTCAAATCCTTACATTTCACACATTTGCTTATAATTTTCCCATGCATGAATTTAATCATTTATTTGATTGCATAGGATAAGAATCGCTGACCGCGGTCATTGGATTTGCGGCGATAGAAAAACATTTTATAATACGATGCCGGTTACGTTGGTATTGGCCAGTTATTTACAAGGTCATTTTGTGTACACTCACGAATCTTTGTCCCTCTTTTGGAGCTCTTGATCGATTATGTCATTATATTTAATTTCAACTGCTAGTTTGACCCTTATTGGTATATCAATCTATCCTTAACTCGAATATGATGGATAACATTTTATTAAGGGCATTAAAACTCATTCATAGTAAGTTACAATATTGTATATACATTTATACCAAAATAATACATTTTGATGCTCATGCAATTTTTATGGCAATACATTTGAAATCAATTTTCCCAAATCGCTTAAAAAAAATCACATATGCAGTTTTCTTGAAAATCATTTCAACCAACGATCACAAAACTTGAAATAAGAAAGAGTATGAACAAACCCAAAAAGGTTGTCGCTCCTCGATTCCTATCTTCGAAATCCCGTTCTTGGGTCATGCTTCCTCATCTCCAACCCCTAATCCATCACAATCAGAGAACAATATTAGTTGGCTTATTTAGGTTTCTAGTTAGGGTTGTTTTCTACCTAACTTCCTTTAAGTAAAATTTTCTAGGAACAAATAAGCCACATTTTACCCAACTTCCTTCAAGTCCATTTTTCCCCTATAAATATATTTTATTCAGAAATTGGAATCATCAAATTCGGTGCATTGAAACTCAAGATATGTTCAAAACAATCGAGACTACTCTATTTTCAAAACATAACTAGAATTTTGAAAATAGAAGCAGCTTTGGCCCAATTTACGGGATTGATGGGATCAAATTTGAATACACTTATTTTTTTTTTTTTTCGGGAGATTTGTTTTCCTATAAGTCTAGTTTACCCAATAATTTGAATAACTCAATTTGAAGGTGTGAAACTCAACTTATAGCCCTAAACTAAAGCTGATTTCCAAAACACCATGCTTGGCCTGGCCCAGACAGAATTTGCCGTGAGCCTCACTATAACAAATTTCTGGGTCCAATGGGTCCAAATTTGAATACACTTATTTTAAGGAGATTTGTTATCCTAGAAGTCTAGTTTACCCAGAAATTTGAATTACTCAATTTGGATGAGTGAAACTCAACCATCATCTAAAAGCTGTTCCAAAACACAGCGTACCAAATTTAACCAGAATTTTCCCGAAAACAAAGCCTCACTCTGATGAATTTCTGGGTCCAATGGGGTCCAAATTTGAATATAATTATTTCAAGTAGATTTGTTCTCCTAGAAGTCTATTTTATTTAGAAATTTGAATCACACAATTTGGATGAGTGATGACCAAGTTATGGCTAAAACAAAAACATGAGTTTGGAAAATTTTGATAACATCTCCCCTAAAACGCCAACATTTCCTTTATACAAAAATTCCTCAAAACCAATCCTAACCCGAAAGCACTTTGAAACTTAACCCAAAACAACCTCAAAAATGATCTACAACCCTTTAAAACACTTCTATTCTGATTTGGGGTTTTCATCAAACTAATCCCTGACGTTAGGGAAGTTAGGGTTGGATTCGTACCTTAAATCTCTTGATTTCTTCCACTAGCTTGACTCTAGCTTCATTTTGCTTGATCAAATGGAACCCAGGATGGAGAGAATCACACCAACTTGGCTCCCTCTCTAAACCACGCCCTTCTCTTCTCTTTTACCCAAATGAGAACTCTCTCATTCTAAGACCAAAATTTGGTCTTAATCCACATCTTTCATAAGGCCATGTTTGGCTCTCACATTTTTGCTCATTTTTCCATTTTTTTGCATTTTGGTCATTCTTTTGTCTTTCATTTACACTTTATTTCATCAAATTTTCCATTTTGGCATATACATGTACTCATTTATGACCTTTGGGTCCTCATTTTGATATTTTGCCAATTTAACCTTAATTCTTGTATAATTTCCGGGTTTTATCATTTTTTTTCTTTCACAATATAAATTCCGGAAAAATACAATTTAACTTATTTTATACCATAAACATGTTATAAAACTGCTAGGGTATTTTTAGGGCATTACAACCCTCCTCTCCTTAAAAGAATTTCGTCATCGAAATTACCTTCATTGAACAGTTGTGGATACTGCTGACGCATGGTTTCTTCACTTTCACACGTGGCTTTCTCTGTCTTGTGGTTTCTCCACAATACTTTGATCAATGGGATTCGCTTGTTCTGCAAGTCTTTGACTTCTCGAGCCAAAATCTCTACAGGTTTTTCTTCGTATGTTAAGTCTGGTCTAAGCCCAATAACTTCCGAAGAGACCACATGTGATGGCTCTGACCTATACCTCCTTACCATTGAAACATGGAAAACATTATGGATCTTTTCTAACTTTGGAGGTAAGGGTAGTCTATATACCACTGGACCCACTTTCTCGATCACTTCATACAGCCCAATAAACCTAAGGCTCAACTTGCCTTTTTTCTCGAATCTCATGACTTTCTTCCAAGGAGAAACTTTTAAGAACACTTTCTCACCGATCTCATATTGAATGTCTTTTCTATTCAAGTAGGCGTAAGACTTTTGTCTATCAGCGACTACCTTTAATATTTCTCTAATCATTTCACCTTTTCTCTTGTCTCTTGAATCCAAATCCCAGTAGATTACTTTCTTCTCACTTAAATACATCCGACCACCATTAGTGTCACTATGTTTTCTTATGTAGAGCCTTGTAGGTGTCATTCGATACTCATTGGAAGCTATTGTTATACACAAATTCAACTAAAGGAATATGTTTATCCCAACTACCCTCATAGTCTATCACACAACTTCTCAGCATATCTTCTAAAACTTGAATTACTCTTTCTGATTGTCCATCCGTCTGCAGGTGGAAAGCTGTGCTGAAATTCAGTCAAGTGCCTAAAACTTCTTGCAATTTTCCCCAAAATCTTAAGGTAAACCTCGGATCTCCATCTGAAATGATAGACACTGGGATCCCATGTAACCGAACTATTTCCTTTATGTAAAGCTCTACCAACTTATCAAGTGAATAGTCGGTTCTTATTGGTAGGAAGTGAGCTGACTTCGTTAATCAATCTACCACGACCCAAACTGAATCATGCTTTCTCCCTCTCAATGGTAACCCAACCACAAAATCCATTGTGATTCGATCTCATTTCCACTCTGTTCCTAGCAGTACTATGATCAAGAAGGGAACTTGATCATTACTTTCCTTTCGACACACCATACATTTGGTCTGAGTGGAAACATCTCTCTTCATTAGGACCACCCGATATGATGTCTTTAAATCTAATACATTTTTCGTCTTGTCGGGATGTATAGCGAGATCCCTTGTGTGCCTCTTCAAAAATGGATTTCTTCCACCCATCATCATTGGGTACACAAACTCGGTCTCTATTATACAAAAATTCATCCTCATTCACTGAAAACTTAGTTTCTTTCCCCTCTCTATTCTGACTTACAATTGCAGAAATTTTTTCATCACTCTTTTGAGCCTCTAGCACTCGATTAAACAAATCCGGTTTTTCTATCAGTTTCGCTACGATTGCACCATCGTTTGACAATGACAAATGAGCAATCAATACTCGAAGTGTTTATGTTGACTTTCTACTCAGTGCGTCTGCCACTACATTAGCTTTCCCAGGGTGATAATCAATGACAAAATCATAATCCTTGATTAATTCCATCCATCTACATTGTCTCAACTTAAGCTCTCGTTGCGGGGGCAAATACTTAAGACTTTTGTGATCTGTGTAGATGAAACACTTTTCCCCGTAAAGATAGTGTCTCCATATTTTCAATGCAAATACAATGATGGCCAATTCCAAATCATGCGTAGGGTAATTCTTTTCATGCGGCTTCAACTACCTTGAAGCATAAGCTACCACTTTACTCTCTTGCATAAGGACACATCCGAGTCCATTTAACGAAGCATCACTAAATATCACATATTCTTTACCGTAGGTTGACTGAGTAAGGACCGGAGCCTCGGTTAAGAATGATTTCAACTTTTCAAAACTGGCTTGACATTTTTCACTCCACTCAAATTTTACATTCTTTTGGAGTAATCTCGTTATCGGGGCCGCAGTCATCAAAAACCCCTTAACGAACCTTCTGTAGTAAGCTGCCAGAAACTGGAAACTCGCGCCAGTGACATTTCTTGGAGGTTTCCATTTTAAGTCACTTCTATCTTACTTGGATCCGCCCTAATTCCTTCTTATGATCTGATGTGTTCCGAAGGACACTTCCCTCTGACCAAAAATTCACACTTTACTCATTTTGCATACCGTATTCCTTTCTCGAGGTTTTCACACTACCCGAAAGGTGCGTATCATGATCTTCTCGATCCTTTGAATGCCTGGGGATGTCATCTATAAACACCAGCAAACCGATCTAAAAGCGGTGGAAAACGATTCATTAAGTCCGTAGCGGATTGGTGCATTTAATCGACCCAAATGGCATTACGAGGAGCTTCGTAATGTCCATTACCACGTTCGCCTTGAGTATTCATCCTTTCTAAACCATCGTTCTAGCAGTGACGGTAGATATCACATTAGAGTGGTGGTTCGGCCTCTCACCGATGAAAGTCACTTCCTCGCCACTCGGTGTTCTTAAGGTCAGTTGTTTCATTCTACAATCAACTACCACTCGGTATCGGGACAACCAATCCATCCACAATATCCGTAAATCTCTGAATAAATCGATTAGAAGTCTTAGGAAACTCATACTCGTATTCGATGGAACAATCTCTGTAAACTCTATTCACAATAACACTATGCCCTAGCAAATTTGTCACCAAGATATCATACTTTCAGTTTCTCTTGAGTAAAACTACCCCGAGCTCGGAAGAAGTACGAGACAAAGGAATTGGGTTGACCCTTATTAGGACTGAACTCCATGCTTAACCTATTAAGGCGATAAGATCACGTAGAGTCACGTCATCCTTTTATATGCAAATGCAATATATCACACACAATTTCAAAATCATTTATAGATAGCCTAAACCTAGCTCGATACATTAAATATGTCGCCTCAGTGCCAGGCCACCTTGAAGTAGAGCCCAGAATCTCCGGGGATGCGGACTAGTTTTACCATATATACATTTTCGAATATTGTAGAAATAAATGTCACATAATCATTTCGGTTAAAGAGGGCCCACCGTTTTGTCAATTAACACTTTCATTCAATATGGCATGTATGCCCTTTCAACATTATCATTTACAAAACATTATCAGAGTATGCATGAAATGTTCTTCCCATAAATCAAATATGTTCTTCCCATGAAAACTTATACATTTTTTGTTTCATTACAAAAAGGATCAAATAATGTCATGGGATGAAATGTATGCATGAGATGGAGCATTTATTTATATTCCGCACGATTCGACGATAACTATGAACTTTACGGTCTTTGCTCTTGTCCCTAGTCACTCGGTACCTGCGCGATGATAAAAACAACGCACTAAGTATTTTCATGCTTAGTGGTTCTATGCAATTCTCTCTTCATTTCTATTAAACACAAATATGCAGCTTTTCTGAAACAATGTTTTGGCACAAGTTCAATAGTCCATGCAATATACATTATATACATGTACTTATTTCACATATTTTCATTTGCAAATCATTTCATCACTTCAAAGTATACATTTTCATATGCAATATTTCATTTGAAACTCAAATCATACATTTAACACATTTACTTAAAATTTTGCCCTTAAATGATTTTAACCGGGGAATTTTTTCTTTGATTGCATGGATAAGCGGAATCAGCAGCACGGTCTGCTAATTTACAATGGTAGAAAAACATTTTATAACGATGCGGTCCCACTTTGGGTACATTGACTAGTTGTTACAAAATTCATTTTATTTTTCAGTCTTGTCCTCTTGGGCTATGGATCGGTATGTCACTATATTTCTGTTTAAGTTCCACGATCTTGCTAAGTTTTGACCCTTATTGGGTATATCAATCTATCCTTAACTTTCGAATATGACCGGATAACATTTATTAAGACATTAAAAACTCACTCATAGTAAATTACAATATTGTATATACATTTATACCAAAATAATACATTTTGATGCTCATTAATTTTATGGCAATACATTTGAAATCAATTTTCCCCGAATCGCTTAAAAAACAAATCACATATCGGTTTTCTTGAAAATCATTTCAACTAACGATCTGAAACTGAAATAAGAAGAGAGAGGTATAAGAGACAGGCCAAGGTTCTAAACCTCGATTCCTATCCTCATAATCCCGTTCTTGGGTCGGGCTTTCTAGTGCCAACCTCTAATCCATCATAGTGAAACGATATTAGTTGGTTTTATTTGGTTTTTCTAGTTAGGGTTGTTTTCTACCCAACTTTCTTTAAATAAAATTTTTTGGGAACAAATGAGCCACATTTTACATAACTTCCTTCAAGTCCATTATTTCCCTTATAAATCTATTTTATTTAGAAATTAGAATCATCCAATTCGAAGCACTGAAACTCAAGATATGTTCAAAACAACTGGGACTACTCTATTTTCAAAATATAACCAGAATTTGCCCGAAAATAGAGAAGCTTCGCTGGCAATTTTGGGTCGATGGGGTCGAATTTGAATACACTTATTTCAAAAAGATTTGCTTTCCTAGAATTTTATTTTACCCAGAAATTTGAATCACTCAATTTGGATGAGTGAAACTAAACTTATAGCCTAAACACCAGAATTGTTCTAAAACATCAAAACTATACCAAATTGAACTAGAATTTGCCTGAAAACAGAGCCTCACTTTAACGAATTTCTGGGTCTAATGGGGTCCAAATTTGAATACACTTATTTCAAGGAGATTTGTTCTCCTAGAAGTATAGTTTACCCAAAAATTTGAATCACTTAATTTGGACGAGTGAAACTCAACTTATGTCCTAAATGCCAAACTGTTCCAAAACACCAAAACTGTACCAAACTGAACCAAAATTTACCCGAAAATAGAGCCTCACTTTGATGAATTTTTGGGTCCAAATTTGAATACACTTATTTCAAGGATATTTATTTTCCTAGAAGTCTAGTTTACCCAGAAATTTGAATCACACAATTTGGATGAGTGATAACCAAGTTATGGCCAAAACAAAAATATGAGTTTTGAAAAATTTTGACAGCATCTCCCTTAAAGCCCCAACATTTCCTTTATAAAAAAATTCCTCAAAACCAATCATAACCCGAAAACACTTTGAAACTTAACCCAAAACAACATCAAAACTAATCTACAACCATTTAAAACACTTCTATTCCGATTTGACATTTTCATCAATCCTACACACAACATTTAGGGGAAGTTAGGGTTAGTTCATACCTTAAATCACTTGATTTCTTCCACTAGCTTGACTCTAGCTTCCTTTTGCTTGGTCAAATGGAACCTAAGATGGAGAGAATCACACCAACTTGGCTCCCTCCCTAAATTGTGCCCTTCTCTTCTCTTTTACCCAAATGAGAACTCTCTCGTTCTAAGACCAAAATTTGGTCTTAATCCATATCCTTCATAAGGCCATGTTTGGCTCTCACATTTTTGCTCATTTTCCCTTTTTTTTTTTTTGCATTTTGGTCCTTCTTTGTCTTTCATTTACCCTTTATTTCATCAAATTTTCCATTTTGGCATATACACTTACTCATTTATGATCCTTGGGTCCTCATTTTGACATTTTACCAATTTAACCTTGATTCTTGTATAATTTTCGGGTTTTATAATTTTTTTTTGTTCTTTTACAATATAAATTCCGAAAAAATACAATTTAACTTATTTTATACCCTCAACATGTTATAAAACTGCTAGGGTATTTTTAGGGTGTTACAACTTTATTTCTCTGATGAAACCTGCCTTTAGGAGGTTGTTTACTTCTGTTTAAATAATATAATGGCGGTTCGGGTGGAAACGTCTCACTCTCTATCTTACGTGCTTGGCCTCATAGACGATATTCAACTTGTGGGAGGCTAATGTCAGGTCGATTCTGACCATATCTAAGTGACTCCAAGCGAACACATCTAGGTTTTTTAATAGCACGCCTTGTACTTGCTCCCTTTCTTTACTTGATAGGAGAGAACTAACGTATGTGAACTTCTTTGGCCCGTCCAACACTACTATCTCCAAGGGATCCAAGGCTAATGGATCTCTCTCTTCCGCCCTGATCTGGGCCTGTGATTGCTATTGATGAGTGTAAAACTCATCTATGTTTTGAGTTCATTTCACAAACTATTTTAAACATTTTATATCCATATTCATGTAAAACTCATAACATTTCCTCTAAATTTGGTTTTGCAGGATTTTTTTATGGAAAGCAAGTGATTTAGTAAAAAAAGATGCAAAATGTTTCCAAAAAGAGAGTTAATCGGATGTCTCTGTCGTCGTGAGGAAGATCAATTTTTCTGTATCATTTGGAGCATCAAATGATTCAACTCTATCCATGGTTACATTCTACATTAAAAGAGCTTTTCAACGACACCTCACATGCCAAAATCTGAGTTCAAACGAAGAAGTTATGGTCCCGACAAGTTGGATAAAGAAAACTATCGCAACAGAGAAAACTCTGTCGTGATAGAAAAAAATCTGTTGCAACAAAGTTTTCTGTTGCAACAGAGAAAACTGTGTTGCGACAAAAATGCTGGAAAAAAACCAAAAAAGGCCAAAAATGGATATTTTGGCTTGTTTTCAAGCCCATTTCACCATAGGACTATAAATACTCGTTTTTTAGGTTTTTAGGGCAACGGGGAGGTAGGAGAACACCTCTCATGGGGTTTCTCTCTCTAAATTGCCCATTTTCTAAGTTTTGCTGTAGATTTTGATTTTTAATAGATCTTAGAGTAGTTTTAGAGCATATTTTTATTTCTATTGAAGAGATTTTGAATGTCTTTGTATATGATTGATTGCTTGTTTAGACAAAGATTAGGCCCAAAATGCGGATTTTTTCTCACTCCTTGTCTGTTGATTTCTTTCTTCATTTTCTTACTTTTTGTTTGATTAGTGATGATTGGAATCCAGTAATGGAACATTAAACACCCCCTAGGAGTGGGGATTAATTGTTGAATAGTCAGATTTGCATATTCTCAGTTATTTTGTGGGTTTAGTATTTGAATTTATATAATTAGTCTTGTTCATATAATTAGCTGTTCAAAATATTAGTAGCTTATACGAGAAAGAGATGTATCTTATCGATTTCCAAGAGGCCCCTACGAGTGACACAAAGATGGAGATTCCTGAGTAAGAAGCGATAGCAGGGGTATGTTACACTAATATTATGAAACTAATGAACTCTAAAAGATTACTTTGATAGATCACTAATTACTCATGGAGTGAGGATTAATTAGATGATGTATCAATTTAATGTTTAGAGGTCTCACCTCAATATGATAGAATGACCTTGATCCCGTGTTAGCATAGATCTAATCAAGGAGAGAGAGAGCTTTATTAGATTTGATGCCTGAGATACCAATTACATTGGAGAAGGCTTGCATTATCACATTTATGGGGCGAAATTCCTTGAGTCTTAAGAAATGGTTGTGATATTGGAAAGAAAAACAATCAAATCTTAAAGAGGGTCAAATTTTACAAGTAGCTATTTAGACCCATTTGTTTGAAAGAACGTGGATCTACGATTGGTAAAATGTATAGTATATGGAGAAATCGAAGCTATACTGCATTGCTCTTGCACAAATCAACATTGACTCACAAATGTTGCGCTTTCAAGGAAATGCAAACTGTTTTGTAAATAATTATCCCCATCCTTAGTGCCTCTCTTCATACCTTTTAGAAATAAGTAGTAATTTATTTGATAGATTTTAGGATTAGTTTTAAATCAAATTTTGTTTTAATTAAATTGATTATATTCCACATCCTATTTGGTCGCCTAAATAGTGAAGAGCCCTTGTAATCGGGGTGATCAAATTCCAATTAGAGAGAACCTCGATCGCGTGGAGTGCGATGTCCAGGACTTTTAAGTCAACTTTATTACTTGGCATGACCGTGCACTTGCGAAGAGGTTGAGTGTTGGTAATACTTTTCATTTCAATTTTTGAGTATACTTACTTTTGTTTCAAATTAGTTTTTGAGTATTTACCACATTCACTCCCTTGGCCATATTTTCATATATACATCATTTGGTCAACAAGTTTTTGGCGTTGTTGCCGAGGATTGGCGCAATTCACTTTCTCTCATTGGAAGTTGACATTTTGAAGAACGGGTTATTTGCTAATTTAGGCAGTTTTTATTTTTATTTTTGGTTGTGATTTGTTTCTTAGCTTTTTTTTTTTTTACTATTAGTATTTTTGTACTTTATTTTCTTTATTTTTCTTCTTATTTGTAGGTGGTTATGGAGGAATATTCAAGGGAAGATAGACTTGCCTCCATAGAAGCTAATCTTGACTTCCTTATTCATCATTTGGACCCAAGAATTCACAATGACTCACTCATGGAACAAGGAGTATTGCCTTATCAAGGGAGTTCAAACCTCACATTTGGGAGGAAGAAGAGTTGCTCTCACATTAAAGACGATTTTTATCTCATGGATGGGAGCAAAGAGAGATAGTTAGTCTTCATGAGCAGAAATTTCTAGATTTAGATGCCTTCCAAGTCAACAATATTGTTAGATTGAAAAACGTAGAAGCTCAAATAGGACACTTAGTCTAAGCATTTAAGGAAAAATTCTCTAGGACCTCTCCTAGTAACACTTTGCCAAATCTCAATGAATGCATGGATACTCCCTTGAGCAGTGTGCATAAATTTCCTATCCTAAAATTTGTAGAAGAAGATGAAAATGAGCAAGAAATTGAGAAAAAGGCACTCCTAAACAACTTAGATAATGAAAAGTCATTAGTGGATAAATTGAAATTTAAAGAAGAAAGTCAAGTGATTGCTATTGAAAACGTCTTGGTGAAGATTGACACATTTACCTTCCCCATGGATTTTGTGGCTTGGGGCATTGAAGGGGATCTAAAAAATTTGAAGATATTAAAAAGACCACTTCTTTTCTCAAGCCAAACATGGATTGACATCAACAAAGGGGAGCTCACCTTGCTTATGGGTGAGGAGAAAGCAAGGGTTCGATCTTCGCGACCATTACCTTTGACCAGGCGAAGAGCCATGTGCGAGAAAGTGCGTAGCTTGCTTCCATCAAAAGGGCACATGTTTGAACAGTCCCTCTTAAGCATAAATGTGTTTGCATCTACATCACAGGACTGTTTTGAAGAATTTATGGCTGAACCACCAGCCACAATTAAAGGAGATTATGAGTTTCTTTCCCCTCTTCAAAATTTGGAATAAATCATCCTTGAGCTGAATGGTTATGAAAAGAAAGTGTTGTCCAAGATGGATGATTGGTCAAATGAAAGTCCTAGTACTTTTCCAATGAGTCTAGCTAGACTCTAAAAACGGAGCAGCTTCTTGGGAGGCAACTCAAGCTAAGTAATAAGGAATTTATCCATTATTTTCTCTTTTCATTTGTCTATTTTCAATTACTTTATTTGTTGCTGTTTCTTTTTTTACTGTTAGGATGAAATTTCCAGCACCGTTTTAACTTTGTTTGTTTTCAGAATAAAGTAAGTTTGAAGCTCAACATGTTGTAATGAATAGTTTGCAAGAGCAAAAGACTATATCAAGGGGAAGCATACTAATGTCAAGGTTTGAAAATCTTCAAGGTTTCTATTCAAAGTGGCCGAGACTAGAAAGGGGAGTTTAGTTTTCCTAACTCTTTCTACTTTATTGCTTAATTTTGCTCATTGTTAGACATTTAGGACAATGTTCATCTCAAAGTTTGAGGGTGTTTATTTTTGGTTAGTTTATCATGTCACAACCCGCATGTTGCACATGATAACTTTGAGAATAAAATTTTCTGGTGCTTTTATGGATAAAGACTTTGTTTGATGCTTTCTAACTTACATCTTAATTTTGGTTTATTTTGTTGAGTTTTTGTTGAGATTAATTGAGTTTTGTTTGGAGTAGATTGTGATGTCAATGAAGATGGTGAACCCTTGAGATATGGACAATATTCAAGATAATAGGACTTAATGCTTAATGAGTTATCTCTCTAATAGGCTATTTAGTCATTAGTTTCTCAAAATCCATGCACTTAGTTACTAAGTACCCTTGAAAAGCAGTTTTTGCTTGGGTTAGAGAAGGTTTATGAGAATCCATCTAATTTTGATCTCCATAGGTTCTAGAACTTGTTTTATTATCACTTGAGGCGAAATCCTAGGCAATACAACAATTGAGAAATGATATAGGTCATCCTTGGAAAGATTGTCTGCGCTTCCAAGTACTTATTAATATGCGTATCGTATTCCTCCTAACAAATGTTGAGCCTTAAAGAGCCAAAATTATGTTTATAAGAACCAAGTTTGAAGCCAATAACCTTCATATACATCACTATTCCTCAGTAAAGAACCAAACTCACCCATAACATGAGGATTTGAACATAATTGAGAAATGTGGTGATGAGCAAGTTTGAGGGAGTTATTTTTTCATAGGAAAAATAACTCCAAATTGGTTGAAATGAGTTAAGTTGAAAATCAAAAGAGGTTGGTAAAGGAAGGAGAAAAAAAGAAAAATATCAAGTGTAAAGCCAATGCAATAAAGTCAAGGAGAATTGAGTCTAGCCTCATAGCCTTCCTTCCCTAGAGTAAGTAAATCCTAAGGGGTGTCTCAACACATAGTACCCTAAGGCCAATTGGTCTGGGAGCTACTGATTTAAAGCTCGCTAAGGATTGGTAGAAAGCTTAAAGGGGTTTTGACATTGCACCACTCTAATAACCTTGTCTTAAAGAAAAAGGCTTCTTGGTGTTTGCTGAAAGAATGAAATTTTTTTGCAGAAAGGTGATATGAAGAGTATGGAATGATGCACCTAAACAGATTTTTGGGGTGCTTGAGAGTAATGCGTGGCGATGGTAAAGTCAGGATGGAGTAGGAATTTGTGAATCTGAGAAAAATATGTATGTTTGGGTAAGTTTTAACCTAAAATGACTACCCAACTACCCCTTACCCAAACCTTACATTATAAACATAAAGACCTACTTGATCTTGAGAGTTGTGTGCACTACACATTAGTGGAAGTGATAAGAACAACAAGCTATGGAACCTAAATAAATTATCTTAGGAGATCAGCGTACTTATCTCAATTCTCATAAACTCATCAGCTTGCAATTGTTTGGTTGAAGACCACACACACACACACGCTAGTAGGGCATGATCTAAATTTGTACATTATGAGATTAATTCACTATTAAAATGAATAAATTATCTTGATCATATTCCTTTTTATTTTCCTTGTAAGGGTAATTCTTGAGGCCATGTATCACATACCTTGGAAAGCTTGATAGCTCGGTTTGGTTAAAAAGGGTGAAATGAACTCTTCTCTTCCATTACTTGAGTGCAAACAACTTCTTTTCTTTTCTTTGCTTGAGAGACGAAAAACTTTAAGTTTGAGGTATTTGATGAGTGTAAAACTCATCTATGTTTGAGTTCATTTCACAAGCTATTTTGAGCATTTTATATCCATATTCATGTAAAACTCATAACATTTCCTCTAAATTTGGTTTTTCAGGATTTTTGATGGAAAGCAAGTGATTTAGTAAGAAAATATGCAAAATGTTTCCAAAAAGAGAGTTAATCGGATGTCTCATAGTGTGTCATTGAGAAGATCAAATTTTTATGTATTATCTAGAGCATCAAATGGTTCAAATCTACTCATGGTTACATTTTACATTCAAAGAGATTTCCAACGACACCTCACACGCCCAAATCCGAGTTAAAACGAAGAAGTTATGGCTCCGACAAGTTGGACAAAGAAAACTATCGCGATAGAGAAAACTTTGTCGCGACATAGAAAACTCTGTCGTGATAGAGAAACTGCAGCCATGACAGAGTTTTCTATCATATGAAGAAACCTTTGTCCGCGACAAAGTTTTTACGTCATGACGAAAACTACATGACGGAAAAGCGTACCGAGACAAAAACTGCGGAAAAAAACCAAAAAATCTTAGAAAGTGGATATTTTGGCTTGTTTTTCAAACCCATTTCACCACTAGGGCGTAAATACTCATTTTTTAGGTTTTTTTAGAGACGCAGGGGAGGGTGGGGGAGAACACCTCTCATGGGGTTCTCTCTCGTGCCCATTTCTTAGTTTCTTTGCAATTTTTATTTTTAATAGATCTTAGAGTAGTTTTAGAGCAGATTTTGTTTCTATTAAAAGAGATTTCGATTGCTATATAACGGAGATTGATTTCATTCTTGTTTAGACAAAGGTGAAACTAAAATGCGGATTTTTATCCTCCTTGTCTCTTGATTTCTTTCTTCATTTTCTTACTTTTTGTTTGATTGGTGATGATTAGAATCAAGTAATGGAACATTAAACACCCTCTAAGGGTGGGGATTAATTGTTGAACATTCAGATTTGCAGATTCTCAGTTATTTTGTGGGTTTAAAGATTGAATTTATATAATTGGTATTGTTCATATAATTAAGCTGACCCGTATATTGGTAACATACCAAGAAATTGTATCTTGCTATGATTTCCAAGAAGCCCTCTTAGTGACACAAAGATGGAGATTCGAGTAAAGAAGCGAGTAACTTAGGGTATGTTACAACTAGCGTATGGAACTAACGAACTCTAAAAGATTACTTTGGTAGATCACTAATTTACTCATGGAGTGAGAATTAATTAGATCATGTATCAGTTTAACGTTTAGAGGTCTCACCTCAATCCGATAGAATGACCTGATCCCGTGTTAGCATAGATCTAATCAAGGAGAGAGAGAACTTTATTAGATTTGATGCCTGAGATACCAATTACATTGGAGAAGGCTTGCATTATCCTGTCTATGGGGGCAATAATTCTTTAGTCTTAAGAAATGGTTGTGAAGTATTGGAAAAGAAAAACAATCAAATCTTAAAAAGGGTCAAATTTTACAAGTAGCTATTTAGACCCATTTATCTAAAAGGAACATGGATCTCTGATTAGTGAAATGTATGGTATATGAAGAAATCCAAGCTATACTACATTGCTCTTGGACAAATCCAACATTCAACTCACAAATGTTGCCCTTTCAAGGAAATGCAAACTGTTTTGTAAATAATTATCCCCATCCTTAGTGCCACTCTTCATACCTTTTAGAATTAAGTAGTAATTTATTTGGTAGATTTTAAGATTAGTTTTAAATCAGTTTTTGTTTCAATTAAATTGATTTTATTCCACATCCTATTTGGTCGCCTAAATAGTGAAGAGCCCTTATAATCGGGGTGATCAAATTCCAATCAGAGAGAACCTCCAATCCTCGTGGGTATGATATCCGGACTTTTAGAGTCAACTTTATTACTTATATGACCCGTGAACTTGCGGAAAGGGGTTGAGTGTTGGTAATACTTTTCATTTCAGTTTTTGAGTACATTTACTTTTGTTTCAAATTAGTTTTTGAGTATTTACCACATTCACTCCTTTGGCCATATTTTCATATATACATCATTTGGCCAACAGTTATGCGGGGGTGTGATCTTCAAGGGGAGGATTCTCATAATTGCTCGCCCCCCCCTACACCTGCATAGATAATTGATAACATTGCCGTGTAGCAAGTTGATTGCTTAAAAGGTTAATTTTCCCGACCGCCATCGAATAATAGTTTGATGACGGTCCAGGGATAAGCTTTTTATTGGAGGTCTGACGAGTCCACCCACTATGGGTTGTGGGCCCGAATCTTCGACAGCGGGAACAAAATTTGTTGGTGGTAGTTACATTGTTGTTACAAGGAGTGCGACATCCCCTAATGTTACGGTAGTTGCCCCGTTGAAGCCAAAGAGGATTCGCTCGGTTGAGTTCATCATTTCTGAAGAAAGCTTCATATGCCTAAAGGCTGGTAATTGTAATAATTCTACCGCATTGCTAGGGTCCACCAGTACCCTGTATACATTAAAACCATTAATACAAAGAGTGAACACTAACGCATCATAGTGGGGCATAATGACCATATTCAGGTTGACCGGAGGAAAGGATATGAGGCCATCTATTAGCTTAATTTCTGCATGGTTGCTCCTCGTGTGGATGGCGTTTACCCTGGCCTTAATCGTGGCTGCTCTCATGAGTTTCTTCTATTTGCGCTTTGTTTTATATTGATCATCCAACGGGCTGCCCAGTATATGGTTATGGCTGGTCTAGGTTCTGGTGGGGCTGCTGCGTCGATTATGATTCTACCTGCATCTTACACGCCAGTTGGCCTTTAGTCGGTTTCCACTAACATACCTCATGAGGTGCCAGCTTTGGTGCTTTTCCATGAGAACTTTGGAGCTTGGAACTTATCGGTCCTCCCATGCCTGATCTCTATGATAGTCGCCTTATGAGTTTGTTTATGTGGGAAGGATTACGTCCCCAGATAGGGCGGGGCCATTAAACTCCTAGCAAGTCGCGAGATGATTGGCAATAGCCTGCTTATAAGGAGACGGGGAAATCGCTGTAGAGTTCTCTCTTCTTTTGTGATTGGGGTTTTCAGTTTTCCTAAGTGAAGACCTTCGCGTAGGTGAGTACTCCTTCGCCTAGGTCAAAAAGCGTTGGGTTGGAACATAAATGGCCATTTTTGCCCTATTTCACCGAAAAAATTCAAATACAAAACAAAACAAACTTAAAACCAACCACAAAACTAACTTGAACGAACCAAAATACCTTTATAATGAGAGTTAGGGTTTTCCCTAACCCAAACATAGACAATGAGGGAGTTAGGATAGTCTTCTAACAAAAGTTCCATACTAGATTTTCATACTAAAGTTTCATACCTTGATTTCTTCTCTTCCAACTAGCTTCATTTTCTTCACTTTCTTACTTGTACAAGGATAGATCTCCAATAGATGGAGAGAAATCACCAAAAATGACTCTTCTCCCTCAAACCCGTAAGCCCTAGACTCCCAAAAGCCAAAATGAGAACTCCCTCATTCTAGAAGACCATGTTTGGTCCTATCCCTTTTTGGGTTTAATTTCTTAACCCTTGCTATTTGGTCATTCTTTTTTCTTTTATTTGCAAAACAACTTATCATTATTTCATCATAACATATAATCTTTTATCTTAATGTCCTTTGAGTCCTTAATTTGTTAAATTACCATTTTACCCCTTTTTGACACAACACTTAATTTTCCAAAAAGTACAAACTTGATTTTTATTATACCATTAAATTGTAATAAACTATTAAGGTATAATTTGGGGTGTTACAGGTTATACCATATTTCTTTCTTTTGAAAGTTTTCCGTGAACATGGTAACTGTGTTTATAAACTTAAATTTGAATAACTATAAGTGACTTTTGTTTGGTTGCCATGTTTATAAACTTAAATCTGAATAGCTAGGAATGGTTTTTTGTTTTGTGGGTTTGTTTTTCTTCCCTTCCTTTCGATTTTTTTTTTTTTTGGTTTGTTAAAGCTGCAACTTAGCTTTGTGTTGCTTCTATTATTTTTTCAGATTTATTTCTAGTCCTCCTTCTTTTCTTTTTCCTGTTTGGAATCTTGTTTTTCTAAGGACGTGGATTATATTATATTGACCATTCTAGGCTTTTTTTTATTTATTTTTTAAAATTTTATTTTATTATTTTTATTATTATTAATATTATCATTATCCTAACAATTTCTTTACTCTTTTTCTAAGACTTTGGCAATCCATAAGGCTCTTTAATCTTTAACTCATTTAAATTAGATCCAACATATTTAGTGGGGCCCATTAAATTAAGTCTAATATACTTAGGTCCATCCTATTAAATTAAGTCTAACATACTTAGGCCTAACCCATTTAAATTAAGCCCAACATACTTAGTCACAATCCATTATATTACAGCTTTGCTTTAGGCCCGTGGCCAGATTAGGTTTAATCGTCTAGGCCCGACTCATTAGGTCCTTTTAACCAATCCGTTGGAACTTGTCAGCTGTATCATTTGTGTCCCGACTCATTATAACCTTTGGTAAACCACAGTAAGACTTAGTCGAAAGTGGCTCATCTCTACAAGCGATCCATTAGAACCTTTATTGACCAATTAAGTCCATTAGGTCATTCGACCGAGCCCTTTGACCAACCCATTAAGTTCATTATGCTCATTTGATCGTACTCTTTGACCATCTCTTTGGCCCATCAAACTCCCACCCTTAACTAATCTCAAATTTCCAATTTCAAAATTTTTAGCCTTTCCAATTTCTCATTTTTTAAATTTTTAAAATTTAAAATTTTAATTTAATTTAATTTAATTTTTATAAATTATTAATTTAAAAATTCAATACCCTCATTTTCTAATTTCAAAATTTCAAATTTCCAATTCTTATATTACAAATTCCCAATTTCAAACTTTAAGTGTCATAATATCAAAATTTAAGTCCCTCAATTTCCAATTTCAAAGTTTCAAGTTTCCGATTTAAAGATTAATAATTCCCAATTTATACAACCAGGTGTCCTAATTTCAAAATTTAAGTCTCTCAATTCCTAATTTCAATTTTTTCAAGTTTCCAATTATAAAAATCAAGTGCTTTAATTTCAAAATTCAACTCCCCCAATTTCAATGTTCAATTTTCCAATTTCAAAAATTACAAAATTCATAATTTCAAAATCAAGTGCCCTAATTCCAAAATCCAAGTCCCATAATTTCAAATTTCAAAATTTCAAGTTTCTAATTTCAAAATTACAAAAAATCCTAATTTCAAAATTCAAGTGTCTTAATTTTAAAACCCAAGTCCTCCAATTTCCAATTTCAATCGTTCAAGTTCCAATTTCAAATTTACAAAATTCCCAATTTCAAAATTCAAGTTCCCCAATTTCAAAATTCAAGTCTCACAATTTCTAATTTCAAATTTCTAAATTCCAAATCTCAAGTTTATAAAACTCAAGTTCTTAATTTCAAGATCCGATTTCCAAAATCTCAATTCAAATTTCTCAAACTTCAATTTCATTTCAAAATTCTCAATTTTCAAACTTCCTAATTTCAAATTTCAATTTAATAGGTTTTAAGCATTTGAACGTGATTAATTCTATAATTCCTATAAAATTGAATCTTGGGGAGTTAATTTGTGTAACATATAAAATGGTTTTGGTGGGGCCCGACATTCCATGTATCATTTTAATAAATAATTTGACATATGATTTACAACCAATTTTTAATTGAATGTTAATAGTTTGTGTTTTGTTATTGCACTAACATTATTTTCCATTGATAGCTTTCTCGATTCGCCGCCCAGGTACATATTTTTCTCATATGACCTTATTTATTTATTTATCTGTTTATTCATTTACATATATCTAGTGTATTGTTGTATTGTTATTACTTATCTTTGGTATTTATTGATCAACCAGCCAAGAGCCATATTTTCTTTAGTTTGTTTAATAGAGACTCAACTTTAAGGGCTTAAAGGGGTGCTACGCTTCCATCGTACCTTCTCGATAAGTAACCCGAGCCCAGACCTATACTCAGTTTTCTTAGACCTACCTTTTCTTATCAAGAGTTACATTTAGGGTTTTTCTTTTTTATTTTGTTTTCCCTTTTAAAATAAAACCAAAAAAAAGTGGCGATTCCAAACCGCTTTTTTTTAAAATGGTTTTTTAAAAATATAAAAAATGAGTCTCGCCTTTTTAAGTGGGAAACGCATAATAGAAAAAAAATGCAAGGTTCCACAAAATGGCAACTCTGTTGGGGACAATAAGGGTCAAGCTTGAATACAAATTAGGGAAAATGTGGCTTTTGATTAGTTGATTGATAGAAACCTATTTTTTGTGCATTTGTATACTTGATTATTGGTAGCATATTGAGAGTTTTGTATTTTCGTGTGATATTTACGATCGTTTACTCTTATCTTTGCATTTTCATGTATTTTCGTATACTATCAAATATTTATTACAGACAGAGATTCCTTTTAGACAAATTTTCTGGGTCCACTGGGATCCAAATTTGAAGACACCTATTTCAAGGAGATTTGTTATCCTAGAAGTCTAGTTTACTTAGAATTTTGAATCACTCCATTTGGATGAGTGATGGCCAAGTTATAGCCTAAACAACCAGGACCACTATAATGCTCCAGCAGAACCCGGCTATGTCTATGACATTAAGCTCCCCTTTGACAAATTTTGGGTGCAATGGGGTCCAAATTTACATACACCTATTTCAAGGAGATTTGTTCTCCTAGAAATCTAGTTTACCCAGAATTTTGAATAATTCAATTTGGATGAGTGATGACCAAGTTATGGCCAAAACAAAAATATGGGTTTAAAAAAGCAGTGTCTCCCCTAAAACCCATCCCATTTTCTATACAAATTTTCCTCCATTGAGGACTGGCAAACCAAACAACCATATAACAACTTAGAGTAACCCCCAAAACTGAACTAAACCAATCAACTTCATTGTTGAAGGTAGGAGAATTTCTAACCAACAAATGGGAAAAAACTCAAACCTAAACACGATTCCATCAAATATCCATACAAATCCTTACATAGACAAGGATTCAAACTAGTATCCATACATTAAAGGCTTCTCCTTCTTCTTCCTCTTCTTCTTCTTCTTCTTATTTTCTCTTCTTTCTCTCTCAAATGTGACCTAACTCAAATGGGAAAATTACCCCAATTGCAAGACCAAATGTGGTCTTATCCACTTACATGGCTAAGGTCATGTTTGGCAAATGGCTTTTATGACTTATTACCCATTTTTGCATTTAAGCCCTCCTATTCCCTTTCATTTACACATTCTTTTCTCACATATTCTAATTGGGCATATAGTCTTATGATCTTATGACATTGGGTCTGGATTGGTAAATTACTAATTTATCATGACCCTTAGATAAATTCCGGGTTTTGCTTATTTTATTTTTAGCATTATTATCCCCGAAAACTTTAACTTTTAACTTGTATTACACCCTCAACATGTTATAAAACTGTCAGGGTATAATTTGGGGTGTTACATGACTGTTGCATGACTGCCCCTCACCTGCTTGATTGCATGTTGCATGTCTATGTGGGACACACATGTATCCCCTTATATCTAAATCCTTAGTCTCGGTTGATATATCTTTCTTGATTGTGTGTTTGATTGGAGACTTGTTGCTCCTTGTTTGCTCCTTGTTTGCTCTTCGACCGAGCTAGTGACTAGGAGTAAGGTTTAGTGATGAGCTATATCCATGTTTGGGAGCATTTTAGAGGTGGCCGACATAATAGATGCTGAGGAGTCCAATCTTTGAAGACTTGTATAGCCCAGAGCTAGATTTTAGGATACTTGCGTGACCAGTGTGCCTTTTTTTTTGTTTTAGATGTCATTTAGGTTTTCGGATGCACCTACACATTCATTGTACACTTAGTTTATTCCTGAGTGTTGAGAGTAGTGAGAGCCTTTACCATAGGCTGCCCCTTGGGATGTCGAGGAAGTGCATGTGTGGAGTTAATGACCACCTTGCATGGAAGCACCCCGTCTCTTCTGAGACGTGTAGAGGTTACGTACTCACCTGAGGGTACAATATCTTCTGCTAGGGACCCCTTTAAAAGACCCACCCACCCTTATATTTTTAGAGCCACCATTGACCTTCTAGGTTGAGTTTAGATCCTACTGATTAGGACTTCCATCCTACATGTGGGTGCATCTGTGAGCCTTTAGGGCCAGTTTAGTCATTATATGGATCTGAATTTCTCCATTTTGGTTTCCTCTTGAGGGTATACAAAGATTGAGCAGAGTTTTGAGTTTTAGTGGGCCAGTTTTATGCATAGTGATAGATTGCTTATTTCAGTTTCATTAAAGCAACAATCTTTTGGGTTCAACTCGGACTCCACCTTATTTGTTTCAGTTACACTTTCAGGATTCCTTGACACAGACTAGGACCATCTTTGTGGGTTAGAGTTGAGAGTAGATTAGTACGTACATTAGATCAGACAAATATGGATCCACACAGCAGCCTAGACAACTCAAACACTTTACACTACTAGGCATGCCTTTGGGTGAGGTATGACAAACATTGATGACTGTTGGATTGCTTGGTCCATTAGCACCGAGGCCATTACCACAGGTTATTCACCCTCATTTTCGGATGGACCTACATAATGCCTATCATCAAGGCCCTGGACATACTACAGATCAGTGCATTGCTTTGAAACATGTTGTTCATGACTTTATTGACCAGGGTATTGTGCAATTGGGACAACCTAGTGTTTGTTCTAACCCCCTTCCGACTTATTCTACACATGCGGTTCCTTCTCCAGCAGGAGGTATTCATTCTATTGATTTTGCTGAGTTTGATGATCGAATCCATATGTTGTCATGGGATGATTAGGGGTCGAAGCCCATAGTATTTGATGATGGTTATGGCGGTGAAGGGGTTCATGAGGTGTTTATGAGCCAGCAGATTCACGCACATGTCGTTTTGACGTTGAGAATCACTCCAGTTTAGATCCTCCCACCTAGGCCAATGACTTTGTCGTGTTATAGTGTTTAGACTCTTTTTATTTTGACTCCACATCGAAGGACAATTACTACACCAGAGATTCAGTATGTTATCAAAGGAGGTAGAGTGGTCTGGATAGTAGCCTCTGGCCCATCTCTACCATAGATCCCGGGAGCACGCTAGAGACGAGACAATGAGAGGATGATGAGATCCCCAAGCGCCACAGAGTACACGTGGCTCGCATTCTATTTGGAGTTTGTTAGCTTCCCCCCTACCACCCCATAAAGAGACTTTGATTAGGCTCAGCCGAGACTTGAGTTGACACGACCACATGGCCAGAGGTCCTGATACATATGCTCACAGCTGGTCGAGCCAACAGACGCTTTCTAAGGATGAATTACTCCTGAGGGTTCGTACCACACTTAATCTTTGCATATCGCTTAGTTGTTTAGGTTGTCGTGTTCCATCTATCCTCTTAGACAATGGATATGCCCTAAATGTTTATCCACTTGTCACTGCTATCGCTCTAGGATATGGGCCCATAGATTTTTGAGTCATCTACAATGCATAATGAAAGTTTATGACAAAGATTTGTAGAGAGTGATGGGCACCTTTGACTTTGTGCCAATGATTGGGTAAGTCGTTTTTTAGGTTATGTTTCGGATTTTGAGGATCCTTGTATCCTTTAACCAGTGATTAAAATATCGCGATATATCGTGTATCGATGTCAATCGATATGATATACAACATCGATAATTGGTCAACAGAAGTATCGACAAAAAAATCGAAAATATCGTCGATATATTGGCTTGGGAGCGATATATCGACAATATATCGGTAATATATTAGCAATATTTTCGATTTTATTGAAAATTTTCAAAAAAAAAAAAACAATATTTGAGGTGGGTGTCTCGTTATAGAGTAAAGAAATAGGAGATGAAGAGATGTAAGAGAGAAAATGAAAAGTATTTCCTTAATAATTGATATCACTTATTGCATGTCTTCCTTAATAATTACTATTATTAATTATTTGTAGAAAAGAGGAGAAGATCAAGAGATTATTGGAATTATTATGTCTTCCTTAATAATTACTATTGTTAATTATTTACAGAAAATATGAGAAGATCAAGAGACGGTTGGAATTATTATGTCTTCCTTAATAATTACTATCATTAATTATTGCAAAAAAAAATAAAAATAGAAAAGACCAAAACGGTAGGAGAGAAAATGGAGGGTCTTCCTTATTAATTTTTAATAACTAATATTAAATTTTAGATTGAAAAATTTTTAAATTAAAAGAAAACTGATTGAAAACTTTTTAAATACAAACAATTTAAAAAAAAAAAAAAAATTATCAAATGAAATATTTTGAAATTATTTATGTATTTTTTAGAAATTTAAAATGCAAAATAAAAAATATAAAATTAGTCATAGAGCATAAACATTTAACCAATTATTTTGTATAAATCATAGAAAATGAATTTTAATGTTTTTTTCAAATCTAATTGATATTATCATTTCATATATATTCAAACTAATTTTGATATATAAATTGAATATATCTTTAAATTTTGAATAATTTATAAATACCGATATATCTATGATATATCCAATATATCCGTAAAATCCAAATACCGATATATCCGTCAAAACCGATATTTTCATCCTTACCTTTAACCTACTCTTAGGTCGCCCATGGATTCACAGTGTTAGTGCTATCCCATCTTCGCTTCATTTGAAGGTGAAGTTCATTCATGATGGTCGAGTGATCACTATTTCATCTACAGGAGGGGCACATTTGACTTCTAAGCCAATATTGGAGATTAGCCATGGGGGTGATGATTTGCTTATGATCGGATTCACTTTTGATGAGGTATAGACCGTGGAGCCGGGGGATTTTTTCAAAGATTCAGTACCCATGTCATTTGATTAGCATAGCAGCCCAGTCGTTTTGGACATGATGAGGAGCATGTTATACATGCTTGGTTTGGGTTTAGGGCGTCGTTAGCATGGTCGTAGCGAGTTTATCACAATTTGGACCATGATTCACCCTTTGGCTTGGGATTTGTAACCGTAGAGGTAGATTTTCGATGCATGGCACAGGTGTGCCATGAGAGGGTTAGATCTCGACTTCATCACATTCTATTTAACTATCCTGTTCGTCCTTACAGTTTGAGGTTGACTGACTATTTTGTGAGGGCTTTAGAGCCATTATTGCATCCCGATAGATCGATTAATGAGCCTACTGATATCCAGCATGTTGAGCTACATCATCTTTTTTCACAGCTTTAGTTGAGCGATGGGGCTCCTGACACTTCTACTACCTTGATCGCTTCTCCTTCCCTTAGGCAATCTAGTGTGTTCACTATGAGCTTTCTGGACGAGATAACTGATTATGAGGGTATTGATGGGGTTATGTCGTCTGATGATTATGATGAGGAGCTACTCCATATGGTTATCAGTCAGCCCGAGCCAGATTCCACACTTAGTGATTTTTGTGTGCTTGCTTTGATAGATGATGAGGATGCTTCTCCTGCTCCAGCTGCTCATGCGATTATGAATGATGTCATTGTTGATATTGCATCTCTTGATATTTTAGGACATGTTGTGGGAGCAAGGATGGAAATATCGATTTTGACGAATATATCGGTACTTGGATTTTACGGATATATCGGATATATTGGTGGATATTTTTACATGAATATCGATATATCGGAAATTAACAAAAATGCCTTGAAATTCATGGAAATACTTTCTAAAAGTGTAAAAATTACATTAATAATCAAATATATACATTGAAATTACATTACAATAAGCTTTTAAAATCAAAATGAAGATCGATGTGGCTCCATTGCAAAATTTGATAGAGGGATCCCATCTTGATAAAGACAATACTCATACCAAGACATGGTGTTCCGATAATATTGATTATAGGATCGAACATGTCATGCATAAATGTCTTGACTTGTATCCACAACTTCTCGATGGATAGAAAATTTGGGGTTCATCAACATGCTCATTTCAAATATTAACTAACATTTATTAATGAAATGTTAATTTATTAATATATTATTATTAAATTAACTAATTTAAAATATGAAAGTATCATATAAACTATCACAAAGAAAAAAAAAATTAGAGTGAAATGAAAATTAGATATAGGTAGAGAGAATTTGTGTTCAAATGGAATGATTTTAGAGGTATTTATAGATTTTTTTGGGTCAAAATAGTAGTTGTATGGTAAAAAAATATTTGTAATTTAATTATAGCCGTTGGATTTAATTTTTGTGTAAATATGACCGTTAGATATTCTTTAAACTATTAGGATCAATCCATAACCGTTGGATCAAGTCAGAATTTCAAATCTGATCGTTTGGATATATCATCGATATATCCTCGATATATCGTCGATATATCCCGATATATCATAATATATCCCCGATATTTTACTGAAAAATTAAACTAAAGCGCCCGTGAGCCACAGACCCGATATTTCCACGATATATCGGTCTAAAACCGATATATCGTCGATATTACCGATTTTTCCCTCAAACAATTAGCGATTGCTGATATCGTGTCGAACATTACCGATATATGTTATATCAGATATTTTTAACCCTATATAGGAGAGTCCGATTCCGTAGGCCCACCACTTTCTTTTGATATTTTGTCGGGATTTGTCTCCCATTTGGATGATGTACTTGCCTTTTCATTTATGGATTTGACCATTTTCAAGTATTCGCCTATCTCTTTTATTGATGATATTGATGCATGTGCACCTCATTCACCCACATCACACATTCATGATATTTATGATGAGCCTTTGTAGCCTTATTTTGATGACATTTACTGGTTTGACTCCGATCATAGCTTTTCTGATGAACAAGTTTCACCTCTTTTTGATGACCTTGAGACAATTGACCTAGGTATAGCGACCAGCCTAAGGAGTTGAGGATCGGTACCACTTTGTCTGCAGATGAGAGAGATAGTTTTCTCAGGTTACTTGGATCATACTTAGATATTTTTGCGTGGTCATATGAGGACATGCCAGGCCTAGACTCCTCTATAGTTCAGCATCATCTGAAGCCATGCTACATGCTAGACCACTAAGCACAAATTGAGGGCGGATACACCCGACGGAGTGTGTGTGAAGGAGGAGATTACAGCGCCTTTAGTGTTGGCTTCATATAAGTGGTTTAGTATCCAAGTGGTTGGCTAATGTCGTCCTTGTTCCTAAAAAGGACAGCAAGGTTAGAGTTTGTGTGGACTTTAGAAATCTCAACAAGGCCAACCCCAAGGATGATTTTCCTCTCCCACATATAGACATGCTGGTTGATGGTACTGTAGGGCATGCGATGTTGTCTTTTATGGATCGATTCTTTGATTATAACTAGATTCTGATGGCTCCGGAGGATAGGGAGAAGACATATTTTATCACTGAGTGGGGCACCCATCATATAGAAATAAGGCCGGGTTGGTTGAAGAACGCAGTGTGCTACCGACAGAGCTCACATCATTTATGACATGATGCACAAGGACGTTGAGGTCTATGTGGATGATATGATTGTGAAGTCCCGTGATAGGGCAAATCACTGGACATCTTTAGAGCTTTTCTTCCAAAGGATCAGATGCTTTAGATTGAGACTGAATCCCAAGAAGTGCACTTTTGGAGTGACTTCTGGGAAGCTCTTTGGCTACATGATTAGTGAGAGAGGTATTGAGGCGTGATCCCACAAGATCGTGAGCAATCCTGACATGTTCCACCACAGACCAAAGACTAAGATCCGCTTGCTTCGGGTAGATCAAGTAAAGATATCAACAAGTTTATTGCTTGGGACTCACGTATACTCAGAAGCCTATCTTGACTCGATAAGAAACAGCCTAAGGTTTTGGATGATCAGTACGAACAAGCCTTTGAGCAAGTTAGAGAGTATTTGCTTTCCCCTCATGTTTTGGTACCTCCCATGCCTAGACGACCTCTATATTTGTCAATTTCAGATATCGCTTTGGGGTGCATGCTAGCCCAACTTGATGATTCCGACAGGGAACAAGATATCTATTATCTGAGTAAGAGGATGTTGGAGTATGAGACGAGCTACATTATGACTGAGCGCTTCTACTTAGCTTTGGTTTGGGCCGCTCGGAGATTGAGACATTACATGACAGCGTATTCTCGTGCGCCTTGCTTCTCGATCCTTTGGTATATCCGCTCGACATAATGCTGAATATTAGCGTGACTTAAGGAGATGACTTGTACTTTTGACCAAGTTTGATATTCAGTATGTCACTCAAAATTCCATAAAAGGGAGTGTCTTGAAGGTATCACTCGCCTCACTTTCGATTATCTGACAAAGAGAGAGCGACTGACATTGATTTGATGAGGGGATCAAAGGGTGACTAGTCGGTCTGTCGGTGCATGTACTTTGATGCACGCCAACCATTCTGGATATGGGATAAGTGTTCTATTGATTCCTCCACATGATGATCATATCCCGAGATCAGTTCGTTTGGCCTTTTCGGATCGTTATCCAGCCACGAACAACATTATTAAGTATGAGGCATGCATCCTCGAGTTAGAGATTGCACTTGAGCTCAGGATTAGAGGGATGGAGATATTCGATGATTCTAATATGGTGATTAGATAGATTCAGGGTGATTGGAATACCAGAGATGTGAAGCTTAGGCCATATCGTCCTTATTTAGAGTTGTTAGTCGAGAGATTTGACGACTTGAGCTACACTCATCTTGCCTAGAGCACAGAATCAATTCGTCGATCCTCTGGCTACTTTGGCTTCCATGAGTGACATTCCTAAGGGTGTGGTAGTTCGCCCCTTTCTAGTTGAGACTAGGATTGTTCCTGCTTATTGTTGCCTTATAGATGAGTCAAAGTTTGATGATGGTCTGCCATGGTATCATGATATTTATCAGTTTCTTAGATATGGCACATATCCTGAGACCACGACGGCCAAGGATAAGAGAGCTTTGAGACAGTTGGTTACTCGCTTTATGATACGTGGAGAGACACTATATAGACATGTAACTGATGGCGTGTTATTGTTGTGGTTAGATCGAGATTCAGTTGAACGAGTGATGAGAGAGGTTCATGTCGGAGTTTGTGGTCCCCACATGGGAGGACATATGTTGGCTTGTAAGATTATGAGGACTGGCTATTTTTGGTTTACAGATTTTTGTCAATTTGTTCAAAGATGTATAGAGTGTTAAATGCATGGAGATCTCATACACATTCCACCATCAGAGTTGCATGCATTAACCTCACCTTAACATTTCATCAAGATGATGTTATCGGGAAGATTTCACAATTTATAGTGGTCATGAGTTCATCCTGGTCGCTATTGATTATTTCAAAAAGTAGGTAGAGGCCACTTCTTATACAAAGCTGAATACGACTAAGGTTGCCACCTTTATTAGATCGCACATTATCTACCGATATGGGGTTCCTCATGAGTTGATATCAAACATAGGTGTACATTTCAGAGGTGAGGTCGACACTTTATTTCAGAGATATGGCATCTAACATCATAGATCGTCTACGTGTCAGAGACCTAATGGGGCAATAGAGCCACGAATAAAACAACATTATAGTTATGATTTTAAGAAGATGATTGAGACTTCGAGACTTGTCCGAGAAACTCTTTCGATTATGGGTGTACGGTAATTCTGGGTACAAGAGCCACACTTTACTTTAGTTTATGGGCATGGAGGCAATTTCACGCTTTAGGTGGGAGATGATCTCGAGAGGTAGCCCAGAGCGCATTTCTACAAGGAGTGGGTTTAATACCATTGACAATTTTAGCCTATTAGATGAGAGGAGATTGAGAGTTGCTGACCATGTTCAGGCTTACCAGAGGAAGATAACATGCTCTTTCAAAAAGCGGGTTAAGCCTAGACTACTACAATGAGGCGATTTGGTTTTGTGAGTCCTTAGAAGATTGGTCACTGACCCTAGAGGGAAGTTCAAACCCACCAAGAGCAGATCTTACATTATCAGAGAGTTGACCCTAGAGGGAGTTGTTGGTTGGTGGATTTAGATGGAAACCGATTCTCATAGCCAACCAATGTGGACCAACTGAAAAAGTTTCACATTTGAGACCATGGTACCAGGATAGGTGGCCATTATTTCGGTTAGCCATATACCTTATCACTTGTTACTCACATTTTTTACCGTTGCTAGCCCATTGAGCCTCACAGGTGCATTTTGGCCCATCTTTCTCTTATAGCCCTACTTACCTTTTCATACATGGGATAAAATCTCCTGTAAAGTGGGATGTCTTAGTTTAGGATCTTGGTGAGTTGTAGACACATCGATACATTCTTGAAGCATCACCTACCACATTCACTTCATTGTTTCCGCCATTTTGTAGTTTCTATAGCCACCACTTTCTTTCCATCTGACTCCTTGCCCCATCTCATTCTTTCCACTTTACTATGATCATTCATCTTTTCACCCGATAGTGGTCTGGTCGGTCGCCCCCACCTGCTCCATCCATTGTCAAAGATCCTGAAGCTGAGATATGAAATATATCATTGGAGTTGTTTTATTGTACATTTGCACTTGGAGATATGTTTGTTTATTGCTATATTGGTTTGTTTCTCATTCTTTTATTCAGTCTATGCTCAAAAAATAAAAAGGAAAAAAAAGAAAATTTAAAATAAATGGTACGGTATGTATTCGTGATCAAGATCTTTGAAAGGTATGATATGGATTACAGGATCATTGTTTTTTGTGTGTGTATTACTTGTGGGAGTTTAGGCGTGAGCTTCCCCTGATCCCAGATCACTGCGGCTTACTAGATTTTATTACAGGCGAGATGACCGCATCCTCTCCTAGGGGCTCCGAGTCAGTGTCATATTCATCATCCCATTTGTCGACGACATGTCTTCCCCATGCAATGATTTGGGCAGTTCATCATATCATCATTTTTTTTCCTTACTGTTATTTATCTTCTTGACTTCATACCTCTCATTTTCACATTTATCACCCTCATATGTTTATTGATTTTGAGTATGATATTTCACTCTACATCCTTGTCCTTTTACCTATCTCACCACATGTTACACTTTTTGCATCACATCATTATCAATTAGCAATTTCATTGATGTCTTATGTCCATAGCTCATGAGACTTTTTATGCATGTGGCATTCCACACACGAGGCACGGAGTCGATCATCAGGTATTCGAAGTCTAGTTTCCTTCATTCTTTTACCCATCACCCTAAGCTTCAAGCATTACGGTCCGTGTTTTAAGACCACCCTGAGACCATGAGATTTAACGTTTTCTTTGACATCATTTACTTGAATAGTTATTTGAGACTTGGTTGATATTTGGACATTATCATGTTTCTTTTTCAGAGATGTCTTACTGCTCGATTCATTTCTGTGATGCGCTTGGATGACCCGGTAGCTGCCTTTCGCTATTGATGGATGCATGGATTTAGACTGATTTCTCGACACTATGGAGCATTAGATGCCTTACTGGGACATATCCCCTATCTTTCGGGATCATCTAGATATGTTGGTTTGTATAGATAGATTCTTGTTGAGATGTCGAGCCATATTTTTATATTCAAGGGTTTCATCACGTCTCTGTTAGATGACATACATGTCATACTTGGGCATATCCTTTATTTGCCAGGATCATCAGGTGTTTATGCATACAATCTTTATCGAGATGATGAGTCTTATTGTGACATTTTTGGGATTTCATCATGTTTTTGTTAGATGCCACACTGGGGCATATCCCTTATCTTTCAGGATCATTTTGAGGTGATTAGTTTGTCCATGCAGTTCTTATTGAGGATATGAGCCATTGTTATGACATTTTTGCACTTCATCATGTTAATGTTAGATGTCTTACTAGGGCATACACCTCTAGTTATTGAGATCATCTGGAGTTTGTTGGTCTGTGGAGACAGTCCTTATTGAGAGGATGAGCCTTGTTATGACATTATCTTTTATTCCATCATGTTTCCATTGTATGTCATACTAGGGCATACCCCATAGTTATCGGGACCATCGGGAGGTGGTTGGTTTGTGTAGGTATTTTTCATCGAGAGGATGAGCCTCATTATGACATTTCAGGTAGATGTCATCCCGGAGTATATTTCCCTATTTTTTGAGATTACAAGGTCTTCGGAGATATGGAGATGGTTTTTACCGAGGACAAGCTTCATTGTGACATTTTTTCTCTAGTATTGATTATTCAATGGATCTTTGTTTAGCCATGCGAGTTGGTAGACATTTCTCAAGCACTATTTTCTTATCCATTGTTGGCATTGTTTTGAGACCCCTTGTCTTTTGTGTCTCAAGATTTCAGAGTCATATTCCATATATGTTTCTATCATGGATTTTTGAGCCAATGAGAGGAGTTATTCATTTTGGACGTTGAGTTCTTATTAGTCCTTCATGATAGATGCACATGCTTGTACTATTTCTAATGATATGGTTGGTTCGAATTTTGAGCATAGTGTTTACTGCCCAGAGTCACTTCGGATTTCCACTCAATGTGATGTTCCACTTGCCACACTATGGCATATCCCCTTATTTTATTGATGAGATGATTTGGCTTCAATGACAGTTATTTGGCAGTCCTTGTTTGATTGGTGGATCCCCTTTACATTGATAGCAATGTTCTTAAGATACAGAGATCCATGTATATATATTCGGCCTTCTACATATGTTTATTCCAGATGAGATTTTCAATAAACAGGACATATGAGTTCAAGGACTTTAGCAATAATCGAAACATGTTTGCCCTCATAGATTTCAAGCGTTCAAACTTCGCCTTTGCTTTTTGGATTTTATGCGTTCAAACTTCTCCTTTTCTGTCTTTAGTTCAGATATCAGACATTCAGACTTATCCTCTTCTCTCCTACTACAAATTGGGCTTTCAGACTTCGCCTTCATATGGATCAGATGTTCAAACTTCATCTACATCACATTTGCTAGCACTGCAGTTTAGTATTAGGCGTTCAGACTTCGCCTTCATATGGATTAGACGTTTAGACTTCATCTGCATCACATTTTCTAGCATCATAGACATACGTTCAGACTTCGTCTTCTATAGATCAGGCGTTCAGACTTCGCCTTCATATGGATTAGATGTTCAGACTTCATCTGCATCACTTTTACTAGCATCGCAACTGAAACATTCAGACTTCGTCTTCTATAGATCAGGCATTTAGACTTCGCCTTCATATGGATTAGATGTTCAAACTCCATCTGCATCACTTTTGCTAGCATCGCAGCTGAAACATTCAGACTTCGTCTTCTGCAAATCAGGCGTTCAGACTTCATCTTGATATGGATAAGATGTTCAAACTTTATCTGCATCACATTTTCTAGCACCGTAATTTAGATGTTCAGACTTCATCTTCTGCATATCAGGCATTCATACTCCACTTTCATATGGATCAAATGTTCATACTTCATCTGCATCACATTTGCTAGCACCGCAGTTCAAACGTTCAGACTTCGTCTTCTGCAGATCAGGCATTTAGATTTCATCTTCATATGGATCAGATGTTTAGATTTCATCTACACACATTTTCTAGCATCGTAGTACAGACGTTCAAAATTCGTCTTCTACATATCAAGCATTCAGACTTCGCCTTCATATGGATCAAATTTTCAGACTTCATCTGCATCACATTTCTTAGGTCATATTGTGTCAGCTTAGGGAATAATAGTGGACCCTATAAAAATTGAGGTCATTGTAAATTGGAAATTGTCTCGAAGTGTAACCGATGTGAGGAGTTTCTTGAGCCTAGTAGGATATTATAGAAGATTTGTGAAAGGATTTTGTGTCATAACTTTTCCGCTCACCAAATTACTCAGGAAAGGAGTAAAGTTTGAGTGGTCAAATAAATGTCAGAATAGTTTTGAACAGTTGAAAGAAATGTTGGTTGACGCACTAGTATTGACGCAGCCTACCTCAAGAAAAGAGTACACCTTATACAATGATGATTCAAGCATTGGTTTGGGATGTGTGTTAATGCAAGATGGGAAAGTAGTGGCTTATGCATCCAAGCAGTTGAAGTCACATGAACAAAATTATCCCACTCATCACCTAGAGTTGGTTGAGGTAGTGTTTGCTTTGAAAATATGGCGATGCTATTTATATGGGGAAAAGTGTAGAATTTACACAAATCGTAAGAGTCTCAAGTATTTGCTGACTCGGAAAGAATTAAATTTGAGACAACGGAGGTGGTTAGAGTTATTCAAAGATTATGATTGTATAATAGATTACCAATTTTAAAAGCTACGCAGAGTGCATTTTAATCGTAGTAAAGACATGGCAAAGAATGTCACTAACATAGTGATTGCATTAGTAGATGATGGCTTTTATTCGGCCAATTAATAGCGTTAACCAATTTTAAAGCAAATGATGATAAGTGCTAGAGAAATGATGTAGAGTTACGTAAAAGGTATAGACGGTCGAGAATGTGATAAAATGATTTTCGTGGAAAAGCAGTTCGGAAGTTCATATTTTCGCACGATTATAAAAGCGATGATAAAGAGCTAAAGAAAAGTTGTTATTTGAAGCTCATAATACGGTGTTTACCATGCATCCTGGAGGTAATAAGATGTACTAGGATTTGAAACAACATTATTGGTGGAAAGGAATGAAAAGAGATGTGACAGAGTACGTGTCTAAGTGTTTGACATGTCAACAAGTCAAAGCTGAACACCAAGTTCCAACAGGATTGTTGAATCCCCTTCCAATTCCTCAATGGAAATGGGATAACATTACCATGGATTTTGTGTCGGGTTTACCCCTCACACAATAGAAACATGACTCTGTTTGGGTGATAGTTGATAAGCTCACAAAGTCGGCCCATTTTATACCGATCAGGATGGACTATACTATGGATCGACTAGCTGAGTTATATGTGAAAGAAATTGTACGATTACATGGTATACCGTTGTCTATTGTATCGGATAGAGATCCGCGTTTTACATAGAGATTTTGGAAGGAATTACAGTCAGCCTTGGATACTAGGCTGAATTTTAGTACAACATTCCATCCACAGACAAACGGACAGTCAAAGATATTGATACAAGTGCTCGAAGACATGCTTTGAGGTTGTGTCATGGAATTTCTTGGAAATTGGGATAGGTATATTCCATTGATGGAATTTTGCCTATAACAATAGTTATCAAGCAAATATTGGCACGGCACCATACGAAGTTTTATATGGTCTTATATAAGAACCCCAAAAGATAGTCAAGCAGAGTTGAATGCTGGGAGCATAAGGTGATCGGGTCCGTACATAAAAGATATATAAGAGAAAGTACAAGTTATCCGGCAAAGGTTAAAGATGGCTAGTGACCGACAAAAGTCATATGTTGATCTAAAGAGGAGAGATAATGAATATGAAGTGGGAGACAAGGTCTTCTTAAAGGTATCGCTGAGGAAAATTTCACATTGTCAAAAGGCAAGTCGAGTCCAAGGTCCATGTGGCCATATGATATTCTAGGAACGTATTTGGCCATGTGGCTTATCAATTGGCACTCCCTCCGAGTTGGCCAAATTACACGATGTGTTTCATGTGTTGATGCTTCGGAGATACCGCTCTGATGGGTCGCACATACTACCAGTGCAAGAAGTACAAGTATAGGCAGATTTTTCATATGATGAGGAGCCAAAGGCTATTCTGGCTCGAGAGAGGAAGCAGTTGTGGAATAAAGGCATAAAGCTAGGTGAAAGTGCTCAAGGGAACCATGGCGGTGGAAGAAACTACTTGGGAGAGCCATAACTATGAGATAATAATACCCGCAACTCTTCGATTTAGTTATGAATTTCGAGGACGAAATTCTTTTTAAGGGGGGGAGAGTTGTAACACCCCAAATTATACCCTGACAGTTTTATAACATATTTAGGGTATATTAAAAGTAAAAGATTATTTTTATGGAATAAAATAATGCTAAAAATAAAATAAGCAAAACCCGGAATTAATACAAAAGTCAAGGATAAATTGGTAAATTGTCAATTAAGGATCCAAATGACATAAGAAGAAAAGATTGTATGTTAAAGTAGGAAATTGAATAAGTTAGAATGGAAAGTAGATGAGAAAGGGAGGACCAAATAGCAAAAATGGAATTTTATGTCAAAAATTGGATAAGGCCAAACATGGCCTTATCTCAAGACCTAAATTATCCTATTTTGGTAGGGCTTTTACGTAAAGGAAGAGAGAAGAGGAGAAGAGAGAAAGAGAGAAGAGAAGAAGAGAGGAAGAAGTAAAGGAGAAGAAGGGAAGAAGAGAAGTTCTAGGAGAAGAAGAAAATCAGCATGGATATGTAAGGAATTTTTGATGAATTTGCGGTATGGAATTTTGTGGCTGAAACTTGTTAAGATTTTTTATGGGTGGATACTTATTTGAGGTTTGAATAATTTCTTTTTGTGTAGAATCCTTGTTTGGAATGGTTGTTTGGTTTGGTTGTGGTCCTTAATGGAGGAAAAATTTGTATAGAGAAAATGTTGGGTTTTAGGGAGATGTTGTCCTCTGCTTTTTTAAACCCATATTTTTGTTTGGGCTATAACTATGTTTATCACTCATCCAATTGATTCAAATTTTTTTATAGTGAATGACTCTAGGAATAAATCTTCTCTAAATAAGTGTCCAAATTTGGATTCTAGTGGACCCATAAAATTTGTCAAAGTGAGGCTCATTTTCAAATAATTTCGATACGCTTTGGGTTTCTAACAGCTGTATTTGTGCCATAAGTTGAGTTTCAACATCCAAATTGAGTGATTCAAATTTCTAGGTAACTCAGACTTTCATGAAAAAAAAATCTCCTTGAAATGCTATTGGTCTAAATTCTGACTGGTTGGACCCAAAAATTGCCAAAGTAAGGGAAACACTCATTCCGAAATATGTCTCATACACCCTCCGAACTCGAAGTAATTCCGATTGTTTAAATCATAACTTGAGTTATACTGGTCCAAATGAGGTGATTCAAATTTCTGTACAAACTAGACATCTGGGAGAACAACTTTCATTAAGAAATTATGATCAAATTATGTCTTTATCATTCCTAGAAAATTTTCAAATATAGGACACAATTCTAGATTTTGTTCCTGGAAATTGTCCAGGAGCAGTTCTAAATGTTTAGACCATATCTCCTAAATTAAAAGTCCAGATGGAATGATGTTTAAACCATAAGAAACTTAAGACATAAGGGTATATTGAGTTAGAAGATCAATTTCTCTAACAACCTGCTAATGTGGTCAAATAGTGAAAATTGACTTAGGTCGCTTAGAACCTAAGCAAAGCAAATTGGTTATGGAAACTGAAATTGTATAAAGGTTATGGCTTTGTTTGGGGTTGCGATGAAAAAAAGTGCGATTTAGAAACGTGTGTTTAACAAACTATGGTTATAAAATTGCGTTTACAAACAAAGGAGACACGCTTGGTTAAAGTTATCAAAGGATGTAGAATTAATGTTTTTACATGTTCGTAAAACATTGATTAAAAGTGATTCAAATATAAAATTACCAAAAGGGATAGTTATTCATACATGTATCTTCCTTTTGATGTTAATATTAATAATTTTAAACTAATGTTGTTAATACAATAATGATAATAAAAAAAAATAATAGTGATGACCAAAAATTCATTATAATATTCAATATGAAATAATTAAAACATAAAAATTGTTAATTTAACATTCCAATATTTGCAATTATAACAAAAACAAATAATTTGTAAATCTTATTGTTAATAAGCCCCAAGTAATTTATTTTTCTGCTAATGACTTTCGATTGAAAATTTTACATGAAAATCCAGATTTTTCATTAGGTTAATTTGTAAATCTATTGATAAACTGCATCTTTAAATTTTTCCTATATTTAGCTAATTCATAGGTCACATCTCCAATTAATTTGTCGTTCATAAAAAGCAACAAAACAATGTAAATAAACAACTTAATAGTTAAATATTTATAAAGAAAAACTTACTGGTAAAGGGAATTGAGCAACAATCCAAAGCTTTGCAACCTTACACCAAATATTAATATAAATTCTTAGTAATAGTTAAGAGGTTTTGTATGGTGAAAGTTGACGGTGAGGGTTTATCTTTATATTTGGTTCATTGTAAATATAAAAGTTATTTGGGGTTATTTTTGTCCAAAGAAAATAAAAAAACTGTGACGCGCAATTTCAATTTTTTGTCAATGAGAAAAAGCAAGTCTTACCTCGCGATAAAATCGAAGCTTTAAAATCAAATTGCGGATTCACCACCATAGATTTTTTAAATTAACCAAACATCCCAAAACTGCGTTTAGACCTAAAACACAGTTTTGCTACCTCAACGCAGTTTTAATCGCAACCTCAAACAAAGCCTATATAAATGTATTGTTATATGAAGATAAAGAGAACACACGTATAATCAGTTATATGAAAAGTGCAAAGTGGCGCTTAAACAGTTTATAAGAGATTATTTGATAATGAATATCTCATAAGTATACATGATATCAATAGTTATTCATGTATATGAGATATCTTTTCTGATACCTAAAAGATTGCTAAGAAAAACATAATAAACCGAATGCCCGTCAGACCGGTAGTTGGATAAACAGTATGTCTATAAGGATACAGCCATATTAAAGATACAATTTATATATATCGAGGCCCCGTTTGGGTCGATGACATAGATTCCGTTTGAATCATTATAGTGGCCCCTTTTGGGGTCATGCGCGTATAGAGATCATCGGTCCCAGATAGTGATAGTAACTGTACAGACACAAATTTTTCCGTATCTACTTTTAAGGTTTATGCAGCATAAAACATAAAAGCAAACGACAAAAGATATTTAAACGGTATGTATATAATATATGACATGATATAATAAGCATAACACTTGTAACGACCCGTACCAAATAATACAAGTTTTTTTAACACGTTTGACCAAGTTTGACTAAGTTTGACTAAGTTTGACCAACAATTAGTATGTGGGTCAAAGTTGACTTTTTCAAGGATGAATAATTTTGGGTTGACTAAGACACCACTTCGTAGGCCTCGTCGATACGAGTTCATAGACGGTTTGAACGTCAAAATCCGACTTACAGATAAAAAGTTATGGCTCTGAGAAGTTCAAACAACATTATTTTATCAATGTCCAAGTTAGTCCGGGGTTTTTACTTGAAAGCAACCCTGGGCTCTATATAAACCTAGTTTTATGGCCAACAGAACCCTAGCCCAAAAACACCCATTTTCCTCCAAAACCCTAGGAAAACTCCCCAAACCCGAGGATTCGAATCACCGGCGCCACCCGCTTTAAACCATCGGTTTCACTGTGGAGACGACCGCCACCTCTTTGATACACGCACCGCCGTGGAGGAGCGCCACCACCGACGATTCGACGCGGAAATTTCAGCGCTAACTGATCATCAACGCGCTTCGATCAGTCGGCTGAACGCGGCTAAGCAGAACTACTGGGTTGGTCGGATTTCATTGCCGCCATTCCAGGCCTGACCCATACCTTCCTCCCCCCATTTTTAGACCCTCTGAACTCATTCCCGTGGTCCTTTCTTCGATTCTCACAAGAAAGATAATGACGAAACAAGTTTGGTCGACTGATCGAAGCTTTCCACCACCACAAAGAACTTTGACCAAAGGTAAGAGTACCGTGTTCTCGGTCTCCGGGCTTTCTATTGATATAAAGTTTGTAAATTTTGGACATCGCTGAAGGTTTTCCATTTTGGGTCATTTTTAGTAATTACCGAAAAGGCCTGACTTAAATTGGGCACCAACCTGGTCAAATTAGGAAAAATTGAAGATGGATTAGTAAAATTGATATTTTTATGATTTATCGGAGGGTTCAATTTCAAAATTAGCCTCCTGCAAAAGTCTCACTCTTGGATACCGGGTCTATAGGGTACACCGTATAACTGGACCCTGCCCAGTCCAATTTAGATAGTTTCATGTTCTAAAGACTATCCTAAGACACTGGGGTGTCACAAATGTCTCTTGGTCACGCATACCCGAGCCTAAATTCAGATTTTATTATATTACGTACACTCACGCCGAGCCCGGAGACGAATCCAGGGGGAGCAGGACGAACATCTATAGTCTATGAGTGGTTTATATGCTTAAATGCTTTGGCATTATTATGATATAAAATGGTGGTAAATTATTTATATATATATTATTTGATTCGAATGGTTGGTTAGTGCATAAATATAATTATCTGTTTTTATATAAACAGTTATCATTTCATGTGAATTTTGTCAACATTTTAAATATTTGGAAATTTTATCGAAGCGAGGATAAATTTGTGGTATTTAAACATTTTGGTACATGGATTGAGGTTTTAAACCACTTTGAAAATTTATTGATTTAAGAAATGGATTTTTGAGATTTTGTGAAATGATTATAATACAGTATCGTTGGAAAGGTATATGTGAGTAAGGATACTGTGTTGGTTGTTATAAGTTGATGTACCAAATAGTACCAGAGGTTCGATTCAAAGATGAGATGTTGTATAGGTTTGCCACTTGCATCGTGAGGTTGGTTTCATCCAACTATATATTTCCATGATCGGGAGGCCTGCTTACTCCAAGGTTTACATTAGGTTTTGCCACTTATGTCGTGAGGTTGGTTTCATCCAACGGGTTATATATTTCCACGCTATGAGGTCTCGGGTTTATCCGTTTACAAGGTTTGGCTATGGTGTCGTGGAGGTTGCCTTTTCATCCAACGGTTACATATTATTTCACGGGTCGTGGAGGCTCTGGAAGCTTTCTATCGTACGATTCATCATTATTATTATTACCACGATTAATTCTCTCGAGGTCGAGGGTCGTGGAGGTGGTATTCCACTCTGTTTATGATGGGTATAAGGTATGGTGCATTGTTGGTTTCGAGTAAGGTATGTCCATTTCAATATTTATGGTTATTGTATTTACGTGACTATTTTACGTATATGATGTATACATATTTTATGCTCAATTTTATGTCAGGAATAAATTCAAGTTAAATCTTCTTACAATACCTCAAGTTAAATCTTTGACACGAATTTCATATTGTCGACTTGGTATAAGTTTGGTTTGTGAAATGGGTTTAAACGGAACCTTGCAAAGAGTGGACGTGAGGTCTCGAGAGAAGGAATTCTCCTAAAAACATTATTCTCCTTATAAATTATGCCACTCAATCGAGATTTATTATCTTACGCTTATTATTTTAAATCGCTTCCTAGGTCCAGCATCAGAGACCGACTTCACACTACCTTACATCACTCTTTGCGACAAATGGCAGATTCTATCTTATCTATCAGTCTTTATTTTATTGGACTTATGTATTTCATTTGTACCCCTAAATTCGCAAACACTCTTAGAATACTCTGATCTTAGTATTGAACTCATATGAGTCTTTATTATTTGTGTTTGTGGTTATGAGCTACAGTAAAATAGGTCGGTTGTGGATTTGAGCTGTTGTAGATCCTTATATGTATTTGAGGTATTATATTAATGCATGTGTTTACTTTCTTTCTTAAAGTAGTCTACTGGATATTTCCTAGGGATCAGATAAAGGATTCTCACTAGGCGGTGACCACCCGGGAATCTGAAGGGTATCCTGTGTTGGGTCCCGCTAACACCGCTTATATGATGATAGTATACGGTTACAAGAACAAGAAGTAAAGTGTAAGATGACACGAAAAGTATATGAAATATGATAAGAAATGAAACAAGTTATGAAAAAGTAGATATGAGAAATGCATAAGTATATGTAAATGTTATATTTGTCAGCAAGTATACTGTGTCTGGGTGATGATCCTTATTAGGGGTCGTCCATAGTATTATTCCACCAAGCTTATAAGCTTAGCACGGGTGTTGCATCCGTAGGTACAGTAAGAGGAAACCAGAGACAAGATAATCCGTGATCGCGCGAATAAAGTCAACACATCACTATGTGCCCAACAGTTAATTCATTTGGTATAATGTATGTATTTTTGTTTCTTTTAAGTAATGTAAATATTGTAAATATTGAACACTTCCATGTACGGAGCTTGTATATATTTTGTAATCCGCTTACTAAGGTATCATAGTACAAGCAAATGTTTAACATTATATGAATGAACAAGCTTAAAGTTTATAAGTTTATAGTAAATAGAAAAGTGACACCTCACCGACATTGGGTGCCGAGTTGGGGGCGCAAGACGACTCTGCCTTCTCAGATCAAGTGTTCGGGGACTTCGTTTCATATAAATTAGATGTTTAGACTACGCTTCATATAGATCACACGTTCCGCACTTAAATTTCACCTTCTACAGCCTTCGAATAAAGGTGTTTAGGCGTCGCCTTGTGTTTCCTTTGTTTCGCATCGTACATCGATGCCTTCACATAGTTCGGGATCGTCACGCCCGAATCCAGGTCCGACCTGATTGGCGGATCCGAACTGAGTCCGGGACGCGAGACCGTGACACCGGGACTCTTACCGATTTTTTTTTTGAAGCCACTATACCTGGGTATGGGCTCCATATATTATAACATAATCATTAATTGACTTATGAGACATTTACCAGTCCCATTTACAAATACAAAAACTTTGCGACTTTTACAATTACAAATCAGAGCACAGAACCTGCATGTAGTGAACCCCATAAGTGTGTCGCTCCAAACAGAAAAGTGATGTTTGTCGATGTCTTCTCTCAGACCTACACGGATTAAACCCGTGCTGCTTTACTTTAGTAGGAACATTTCTTATATAGAAACACATGCATATACACAATTATAATAAGTGTATAAACTACAACAATGATAATTTAAATTTATGCATTCATATCATGGACTTCATATAAGCACTTATGCTTATCATGTGCTTATGTTCATACCTGCAGACTCGCAGAGTTATTAACTTATTCTTATGCAACTCATCCTTTAATACTATGCATCTAAAGACTCCCGTAGAGCTGGCGTAACTTATGCTTATGCAATGGAGTTTAATCCTATTTTATGTACCTTGGTGAGTGCTCACGTAGATTACTGAACGTATGCACTCGTACTTTTGTTATTACATCATTTCTACGAACTTATACCGGCTCCACGGAACTTATACCTGGTCTTTACGGAACTTTATACCGCCTTACGAGCATATACTTTATCTTATTTGACAGAGTAATTTCTTTGTGGTGCTCACTTGACTTATACTGCTTTATCGATACCTGAGTACCATAGGTACTACTGGACTTATACTTAATTTACGTAACTGCACTTGTTTTTACCGAATCGAGTACCCAAAGTAGCCACAGAACTTATACTTATGTTACTAAGAGTAAATTCTTAGTACTACGTAATCCTGATGAAATACGAGAGTACCCATAGGTACTACAGAACTTAATCGAATACGTGAGGCCCGTGAGGTACTACGTAACTTGCCAGAGACAGACTAATCGATGAACTTATTCGGGACACAGGACTTATTCGATACAGAGTACCGTAGGTACTCATCGAACTTGTTCGTATACTAGAAAATGTATGCCATGTGGACTTAACGGATGACTTATTCGATACATGAGTACCCGTAGGTACTACCGACTTATTCAAATACAAGAGTACCCTTAGGTACTACGAACTTATCGCATCGTGACTATTCGAGACAGAGTTAATCAGAGATGAGCACCAGTAGGTGCCACAGAATCAATCGTAGACAAGAATGTAACTTAACAAATACAGATATCCAGAGTACTGTTTAACATTTTGTGATACAGAGTACCCGTAGGTACTAAGGTGAGCTTAATCGAGACCCGGAGTACCTGGGTAGTGCTGGGCGGTAATCTATTCCAGTGTCAGGACTTATCAGATAAGGTATACTGGGAGGTACTACGGAAACTTATACAGAGACGTAACTTATCGATACAGACTTTATCGATACAGGACTTATCGAGCATGTGAGTACCAGAGGTACTACTTAACTAATCAATTATAGAGTACCAGGTATCAATAAACTCATCTTACTCACGATACACAGAGTACCCCTAGGTACATGTAATCCTATTCGTATACAAGACAGAACTCATCATATAGCCAGAGTACCCAGAGGGAATGACGAACTTCTATCGATCAGAGTACCCAGAGGGTACCAAGGTGACTTAACTTAGATGACTTCGGGATCGTAAATGTGAGTTAATCGGGAGACAGAGCACCAGAAAATGGCAACATTTTCGACAGGAGTACCTGCGCCACAGAGTTTAATCGTAGACAAGAGTACCCGTGAGGGTACTACGTAATTATTCAGATACGGAGTACCCGTAGGTACTGTGGACTGCACTGAAACACAGATAAATTCGTGAGGCAAGGAACAAAAATCGGCCTTTTCTACCACACTGCTCGAAAAATTGGCTTTTTCCGCCGCACCGAAGAAAATCAGCAAAAATCGATCAAAGAGGAAAACCCGGGGAAAATTCCAGAAAATCTCCGATTTTTCACAAAATCGAGGAAAAACCGATTTTTCCAATCAAAAATGAGATCGTGAGCACGCTGGTGCGCGTGGAATTTTTAAAAAATATCGGTAAAATATTCGTAAATATCGATAAAATATCGGTAAAAAGACGTAACATCGTAACATCGTAAAACACTGGTAAATATTTGTGAATATTTGTGAATCACTATTTTGACTCCAAAATTTTTATAAATACCCATAAAATCATACAATCTCTTTACAAACCCATCCATACACATCTGCCTCCATTTAACTCTCAAATTATTTTTTCTTTGTGATTTATCTCAATATTTTGAAGATCTTATTATGAATATTATCTTTATCAAGATGGGATCCCTTCATCAAATAATGTAATGGAGCCACATCGGTCTTCATTTTGGTTTTAAATTACTATTGTAATGTAATTTCTGATAAATTATAATGAAGCACTATTTTCAATAAGTAGTATATTTGCTTATTTATGTCTTTATGTCTAACAGCATTTCTACAATTTCAAAGTATTTTTATTAATTTTCTCGCTTACCGATATTTGCCAAAATATCCACCTATATTTACCTGATATTTCATAGATATCCAGAAATCCAAGTACCGATATATCCAGAATACCGATATACATTTGGCCTCACCAGGTACTCAAAACATTTTCAGATACGTGATCTGCGAAAATGTAAAGGCGCAGCTTAATCGTAGACAGAGTACCCGTAGGTACTACGTAATCCGTATTCAAAGACAGGAGCACCTGGGCAACAGGATTTTACGCGATGATACCCAGGTACTAAGGTGACGCATCGATAATGCCTCGTATCTTTACTTTATCTTTATTCAAAGTCTTATCATATGTCCGTTCGACTATCTGTAACAATTATGCTGAAATGAGTAGGACGCAAGATAATAAGTACCCGGCAAACACATGATAAGATCAAAGCCATAATTTAGAGCACCGGCATTTCAAACGTGAGTGTCAGAGCACTAATCGTGTGATGTAGGAGGCCGAAAGCACTAATCGAGAGTATCGAGGTACTAATCGTATATTTGCTACCAATCGACGTCCACTCATTCATTCTTGGTCCAGGTAGTCATATGATCATATATCTTTCATATATTCTTGTTCTCTATGAATCATCTTTACTCAGAAATTAACTATCTCAAATCGATCATCCAAACTTCGTTATGCATTTTCATGCCAACTAAACGCTAATCGATTTCTACCTGAGGACACTTAATATTATTTCAGTGCCTGTCTTGATATTTGGCATTGTATCTTGTATTCCTTTAAATCTAAGGTGCTAAGGGTTCTATTCCAACTGAATCACCCAATTCGAGCAATCGAATCTGCCATGTCCGAAACAAACCTACCATTCTATGTTCAAAGTGAACTTGGAATTTTCTTGCATATTCCACTTTGGAGGAATTTTTGGGCCACTTAGGACTAATCTAAAATTTTTTCTAAGTTTGCCTCCTTGAAGTCTATTTTACGCAGCCACTTTGTTCACTCATAAATCGGATAAGAAATATAAAGCAGGCCAAATACGAAAACTGGTCGAAACAGGAAAACTAGAACAAAGCTGTACTGGTACAAGTCTAACTCAGACCGTACAAGCCGCTAAACGACTCCAGAACTGAAAATTTTGTACTGGCATAAGCTCAAATTAAAATTGAAGATAATTCACCAAAATACCAGAATGTGTTTTTGTTAAGATTTTTCCACAGTTTTGATATCCAATCAACTCTACACTTCAAACACACAAAACCATTTCACATTCACTTTGGAATCTCTTTTCTACCAATTCATCTCAATTACATATCTTTCTTCCAAAACATATCAAGATTCCTTCCAAACAATTCTAATATGCTAAGACCCATATGATAAACTAATTATGAGGATTAGTTAGGGTTTATTCTAAACCCAACCAAAGACACTCTCAATTAACCATGAATCCATCCTCAAAGGAGAGGATTCTATGATTATCTTATACCATATGGGGCTCTTACTCAACCCTACTCTAATATACCTTTGGTTAGATGCTATCCTAACAACCCTAGGTTTGGAACTCATAATCTTCATAGAATTCCATACCAAATCTCATAGAATGCATAATCAAGGTTGTTCCATACAAAATCCAAGTTCCATACCTCGTCGTTTCGATCACCTTCCTCCTTCTCTTCCTTCCTCTTCTTCTCTTCTTTTACTCCTTTCTCTCTTCACGGTTTGTTCTTTTGCCCTTTGGAGACCAAATTTTGCTCCTAAATCATATTTATTAAGGCCATGTTTGGCCTTTAACTAAAACCCATTTTTTTGTTAAGTTTCTTCATTTTTGTAACTTACTCCCCAATTTTTTGACTATTTGAATTTTAAAAGTTCTAAAATTGTACTTGGCCTAAGGTCTCTTCAATTAATGACTTTGTCTCTTTTGGGCCAATTACAAAATTGTCTTAAGTCTTGTAAATTTCCTGGGTTCTGCTCCTTGTTTCATTTAACTAACTAAACAAATAAATTATGCTTACAAAATACCTCTATACATGCTCTAAAACGACAGTGGTATATTTCCGCGTTAAGCAATGCACTTCAGAGTTCATCTTCATTAGAAATATCGCTACCAATATTCACGATCACTAGCATTGCCCAGCAATGGATCAATAATACTCTTTCTTTTTGGTTGTCTTACTTTCCACTGCTAGCTCATGTTTGTCTTAAGTCACGACCATTACGGGTCTTACCATATTATCACTTATATTCATTATTATTCTACCCATTTTTTTTGAGCATTTCCATTTTTATGTCAGCATGACGGATGTTGATTGATATAAAGTGCACAGGACTACTCTAGCACCCATGGACGGGCTGACTCCCACTTGCTTTAGATTTCGATGCGGGTTTCACCTTTGAGAGGACCTTCTTGGAGGGAGCTCGAATCTATATCATGACTTTGTTAGCCTCCCAGTTGTCTTGTCCTTTTACTTTTTTTATTTTTTATTTTTTTAGAACCCCTTTAGCTACTTAAGTTTGAGTGAGTTAGTGTTCCTTTTGGACACTTTTGGGGTCTCTCTTTCTTTCTTTGATAGAGTTCATCCCATTTCACTCACTTTTCGCACATTTGTTTCACTCTATTGTTCGTGTTCACTTCTCATGAACTCTATCAAAGATGGGCATATTTGTAGAGCCCCTAGATGGCTACCAAGTAGCAACCATCAAAAGGGGTTTTATTTTTTGTCTTTAGTATAAAAATTATCCTTTTAGGGTTTAAGTGAGGACCTTTTAGAGAGACTAGGGTTTTAGGGGAAAGCCAAAAGAGAGAAAATGAGGAGCTATCTTTCTTTCTTTTTTTCTTTTTTGTGGGGAGGTCATTTTGGAGGAGAAGGTTTGATAGGAGGAAAGAGAGGAGAAGAGGCTAAAAGGCATTGTTTAGCTAATTTATTGATTTGTCTATATCCTTTTCTAATTTTGATATGATATTTTTGGTGTATTGTTTTTTGTTGGTGTTCTCGGATCTAATCTCCTACCCAATATTTAGTTTATAATTGATGAGTCCTAAACTCATCTATTTTTATCGATTTTTCTGGCATAATTTTAGAAGTTTATAATTCATGTTAATGCTGAATTATGGAATGTTCACCAACTTTTTGTTTTGTAGGTTTTTAAATGAAAATGAGATAATTCCAGCAACAAAAGCATAAATTTGTTCAGAGCAGAATTCTCTATCGCGACACAATTCAAGAATGTCGCGACAGAATACCAAATGACAAGCAGGAGTTATGTCGTAGCAAGGATCAAGCTAAACTCAAGTCACAAATGAAGACTGTCGCGACATGATTTTTTATAGAATGATTAATTTCTATCGCGACAATGGATTTTTATGTCGTGACAAAGCTGGAGAAGTTTGTAAAGAAAAATGTCGCGACATTCCTAACTCATGTCGAGACACTGATCAAGCACATGACAATGAAACTCATGTCGCGACATCTCCCAACTCTGTCGTGACATAAAGAATTCAAAATAGCAGAAGAGCTCTGTTGCGATAAAAGAACTATGTCACGATACAAAATCCATAGTCAACTTTGATGAGTAAGAGATCTCTGTCGCGATAGAGAAGGTTTATGTCACATGTAAAAAGAAGCAAAACAATGAGATGATTGAGACAAAGTGCTCATACAGAATTTCCATGTTATGGCTGCATATCTCAGCTTATGATAAGTATCACAGATTATATGTCGCCGCGACAAGAAAACTATGTCGTGACATAACATTCAGAATCAACAATGAAACATAAAAGACTCTGTCGCGATAGAGAATTTTTAAGTCACGACAAACACAACATGAGGTTAAAGTGAACTTTGTTGCGATAAAGACGGCTACTGTCACAACAGAAGAAAGACAGTAAATAAAACAAGGCTGAATTCTCTATCGCGAAAATAAAACCTTATAAGTAAGAGATTTCTGTCACGACAGATAAGTTTTATGCTGCGACAAGAAATGGAAGAGGCATGAGACCAACCAAGACAAATATGTCGTGACAAAGACTTCAATGTTGCGACAAACAGTTCAGCCAATGACCAAGAGCAAAGATGATGAGGTCGCGACAATGAAAAAGTTTGTCACGACAATAGACCAGGTGTAATTGTGAGAAATGCTGTCGTGACACAAAAATTCTATGTCGTGACACAAAACAGCGTAGCAGAAAGAAACTTAGTCGCGACATACTGTTCAAGTATTCAAGTTACAAGGTATTCAAGAATTATCGTGACACAAGAAAAGCTTTGTCGTGACATAAACCAGACAACATTGCTAACTTATGTCGCGACAAAATTTGAGAAGAGAGTATAAAAATATGTCGCGACAGAAACTGCATGCCACGACAAGATGCTGAGCAACAGAGATGAAAAATTTTTCGTGACAGAACTTTCTATGTTGCGACAAAGTTACTAATTGGGCCAAAAATTTTAGGGATTCACAATTAGTGCCTAGAAGTGCGGCACATCATTTGAAAATCTATAAATAGACATTATTTAGGCATCGTGCGCAAATTTTCGCAGAAAAACTGTGAACTTCTAGGTAGCTAAAGACTCTCAGATATTATTTTTCTTTTCTTTGTTTAGTTTTTAGAGTAGCATTTAGCTTTTGGGTTCTGGGATGGAACAACAATATATGGTGTAAAGTTTCTCATTTGGGTTCATAGGAAAATTCATTACTGTTTGATTAAATGAATTTGGAAATTTTCTAGAGTTCATTTATTTCAGTTCGGTTGCAATTTCAATGAATTTACCTGATTAGTTAGTCATTGTTATTTGTAATCCAGCTTTGAAAAACTAAGCTCCATCTGAGAATGGATCAATGTGATTATTATTTTCTTCTCAACTTGAAAGAAGTTCATAGTTCTCATGTTTGGATTTATTTAATTGGTATTGTTCTTGAAGCTACTTATTCAAAATATTAATAGCTTGTACCCAAAAAATGACTGTATCTTGCTTTGATTTCCAAAAAGCCCTCTGAGTGATACGGAGATGGAGAATCCTGAGAGTGTGGAGCAGTTACTTAGGGGTATGTTAGACTAATATTATAAAACAATTAAAATCTAAAAAATCACTTAGATAGATCACTGACTTACTCATAGTGTGAGGATAGTTGGATGATGTATCAATTTAATTGATAAGAGGTTTCTCCTCAATTTGATGAGAGATCTTGATCCCATGTTAGTGTAGATCTAATCAAAGAAACAGAGAATCTAATCAAATTAGACAGATGAGTTACCAATTAGATTAGAGAAGGCTTGCAATATCCTGTCTATAGCGATAAGATAGCCTCAAGACTAAGAAATGGGCATAAGTACTAAAAAGGAAAAAATTTAGATTTCTTATGGAAAAGAAGTTTCTTATTCTAATAAGTAACTAATTAGACCCATGTATTCAAAAGGAATATGGATCTCTAATTAGTGAAATCTATAGTTTATAGAGAAATCCAAACTATACTACCTTGCATCTTTGACAAGTTTAGATTTTAAACTAGTGGTTGAATATGTTATAAAAATGATGTAGAAATTCATAATTGCACACTAATCTACTTTCCTGTGTTACTTTATCCAGTGAACTCTCCAATCCATTTATTTGAATTCTTTACATTTAGTTATAAAGTTTTATTTAGTTTTTGCTTTTGCTTAAATTTAGAATCAAACCATTTTAACTTTGAAGTTCAAATAGCAAAGATCTTGAGTAGATGGGGTACTTGAAATTTAGATTCATCATCAATCCTCATGGAAATGATATTTGGAATGCTACAACATATTGGGCACTAAATTGTATGCCTGCCTAAGACCTAATAGTGAATGAATAGACACCTCTGATCAGTGCTACGATACTCCTGTTAGTGCTACGACACTTCTGTCCAGAATTTTTGAGCTTGTTATATTGTTCTTAATTACATTTTTGTATTTATATAACACTGGCAAATAAGGGCGAGAAACAAAGTTTGCCCAGAAACAGGATCGTCGAGCGACGAGGTTCAGAACATTTTTCATATAGCTTGTGTATAGGTATAGAAACTTTCATTCACTTGTTAGGATCCTACATTACTCCAATTGATGGTTTCTAGAATTAACAAAAGACGGAAACAAAAACAGAACTTCAGGTTCACCTAGACGAAGACCTTCGCCAAGGCCAAGCAACCCTCACCGAGGCGAGGCAGAAACTAGAAATTTTGGGGCTTCGGGTTTTCCTAGGCGAAGACCTTCACCTAGGCGAGTACTCCTTCGCCTAGGCAAAGAAGCGTCAAACTAGAACATAAATGGGCATTTTTGCCCAATTTCATCGAACAAACTCAAATACAAAACAAAACAAATTCAAAATCAACCACAAAATTGACTTGAACGAACCAAAATACCTTTATAATAAGAGTTAGGGTTTTCCCTAACCCAAACATATACAAAGAGGGAGTTAGGATAGTTTCCTAACAAAAGTTCCATACTAGATTTCCATACCAAAGTTCCATACCTTGATTTCTTCTTTTCCAACTAGCTTCATTTTCTTCACTTTCTTACTTATACAAGGATAGATCTCCAAAAGATGGAGAGAAATATCCAAAAATGGCTCTTCTCCCTCAAACCCGTAAGCCCTAGACTCCCAAAAGCCAAAACGAGAACTCCCTCATTCTAAAAGACCGTGTTTGGTCTTATCCCTTTTTGGGTTTAATTTCTTAGCCCTTGCTATTTGGTCATTCTTTTTTCTTTTATTTGCAAAACAACTTATCATTATTCCGTCATAATATATAATCTTCTACCTTAATGTCCTTTGAGTCCTTAATTTGTCAAATTACCATTTTACCCCCTTTTGACACTTAGCACTTAATTTTCTGAAAAATACAAACTTGACTTTTATTATACCACTAAATTGTAATAAACTATTAGGATATAATTTTGGGTATTACAGATTATACCATTTTTCTTTCTTTTGAAAGTTTTCTGTGAACATGGTACCTATGCTTATAAACTTAAATTTGAATAACTATGAGTGACTTTTGTTTGGTTATCATGTTTATAAGCATAAATCTGAATGGCTAGGAATGGTTTTTTGTTTTGTGGGTTTGCTTTTCTTCCCTTCATTTCGATTTTTTTTTTGGTTTGTTAAAGCTGCAACTTAGCTTTGTGTTGCTTATATTATTTTTTTCAGATTTATTTCTAGTCCTCCTTCTTTTCTTTTTCCTGTTTGGAATCTTGTTTTTCTAAGGACGTGGATTATATTCTATTGACCATTCTAGGCTTTTTTTTTTATTTATTTTTAAAATTTTTATTTTATTTTTTTTATTATTATTAATATTATCATTATCATTGTCCTAACAATTTCTTTACTCTTTTTCTAAGACTTTGGCAATCCATAAGGCTCTTTAATCTTTAACTCATTTAAATTTGATCCAACATACTTAGGCCTAGTTCATCAAATTAGGTCCAACATACACCCATTAAATTAAGTCTAATATACTTAGGTCCAACCCATTAAATTAAGTCCAATATACTTAGGCCCAGCTCATTTAAATTAGGTTAAACATACTTAGGCTCGATCCATTATATTCTAATCTACTTACTTAGACCTAATCTATTAGGTCTAACTCATTTAGGCCCAACTCATTAAGTCCTTTAACTAACCCATTAGGACTTAGTCCAGAAAACTCAATCATCTCTCTATCTCCAACTCATTAGAACCTTTGACCAAACCTATTAAGACTTAGGTGGTGTTTGTTTTTTGATTTAATGCTGAAAGCTATTCAGTTTTTAGCATTAAGCTGTTTGTTTTTTAAAATTTTCACGACTTATTGCTGAAATTTTTTTAAAAAAAATTGAGTAGAAAAAGTGAAAATATTTGACTTTTTCTATTCAGAAAAAGTCATTTTCTACTAAAACAAGAAAAACTTCATTGTTGTCCAACAAGGAGAAGGGCTAGCAATACACACTACTAGGAATGACAATGAAAGGGTTTGAGACTGGGCAGCCCAATCCCGATCAAACTTGTTTAATTTTTTCAATTCTTAAACTTGTCTCATTTAAAAATTAAATCCGGCGAGGTGGGATGGGGTACCCCAAACCCACTCGCTTACATTTGATTTTGTTTTTATTTTTATTTTAAATTTTATATATTTGCTTTTTTATTTTTATTGTATTAAAATTAATATACTATAAAAAAATAAAATATTATGAATTTTTATAATTACGATTAAAATATTTCATTATTATTATTATTTATATTAAAGTATAAAATAAAATAATAAAAAATTATTTTTAAAATATAATCAAGGTGGGACAAGAGTAACAATACCTGAACCCATCCCGAACCCGTCTTGGATTTGAGAAAATAAACTCAAACCTGCTAAAAACTCAATTACATTTAAACTAAACACGTCCCATTAAGAGCAAGATGAGACGAGAACCCGAAATAATTCGTCCTGTTGTCATCCTTACTCGTTACGCAATGTTAAAAAACAAACAACTTAATAGTTAATGATATTAAATTCTATTCAGCATTAAGCACAAAAAATGTTCTATTTAGCATTAAGTAAAAAAAACAAACACCACTTTAGTCAAGAAAGCTCAACCATCTCTCTAGGCCCAACCTATTAGAACCTTTGACCCAACCTATTTGTGACGCCCCAAAACCGGGGTGTCCGTTGACAACCCGTCAACTCATGAATACTGTGAATGCTCGTAACCCGACACGATCATTTAAAATCTGCACTTCCTTTGTACTGGGAGCTCCCCACCCGAGGTATCTAACCTATCCCAATCAACATCATAAGACATAACATGAGTAAAAACGGCCACTTGGGCCCATAAAACAATACTCATAAACATATCAACTATATATCATAGTTTCAAGAGTTAAAAATTTACTCTTATGCAACATATAATAAAATTCTAGAATTCTAATACATGTAATACATCATAAAACCATCAAAGCCACAACCCGACTTTCTTCAAAATTGGCCTCTAAGACGAGCCGTCTCCTCGAATGCTCCCCTCAGACTGGGGCCAATATATTTCCTCGACAGGTGAGCTAATGCCCAAGAGTGGAATCACTTAAATGGGTTACTCTTCACCTAAGTACATATGCAATGCTCCAATAAACACACACTCAAGTAAATGCGTGATCCTACTTGGAATGTCTACATGCCATCTCATGTCTCGAAATCCTCACCACTCACCTACACTTGCCTTAATCCATGTATGAGAAAAATAATCATTTTCAAAACAAAACCCGCTTATTGAAAATACACTCATCAACCGCGTCGGTAAAAATATGGGACTACCTCCGAGGCGAATGTATCGAGAACCTCCGAAACGCCACACGGTCCTCATCCGAAATGATCTGTTTGACCGTCTTCCAACCCCATTCTCCGGAAATTCATCCTATGAAATTCCTTTCGCAACCATGTTTGTTTTTTAGAAAATCCATGTCATGCACTTACACCTAATTCCTAGGTTACCCCGTGCATATGAAATGCATTATGTCATTTCAACAATTATATCACATTACAATATATCATCATGCATATATTTACATAGCGGAAATACGTACAAACATGTTATGCACATTCATCATCACTCACCAAAATACCACATCGCTAATTTACAACCACGCAGCAATCTGAATTGAATTAATTAAACTACACACATTATTTCACAAAAATATTTCGCGAACACTATTCACATGAACAGTGAAACCCTCGGGTTACTGTTCACGGCCAATCACCCAATATCAGTTCCACTTTGTGAACCCAAATTTCATAGCCTTTTTCCGGCCTCATACACATCAAAACATGATTTATTGCATAAATCAACACACAAACAGCCCAAACAGTCCCTACACTCACAATGGGACCGTGCATGGCTCCAAAATTCTAACGTTTCAACCTAAGATTTGGGATCACCAAACTGGTCCCTTACCGGCTCCTAAATCAACTAAATATCCACATAACACTTAAACAAAGTGTAACTTCAAGTAGGATGAAACCCCTACCTCTCGGGGTTTGTCGAAACTCCTCAAAACCGGAGCCCACGCGTAGGCCTCTTCGTGTAGAACAACTTTCCTTCTTGCTCCGAAGAATTCCGACTGTCGGATCACCCGAAAACTTAGAGAGAAGCCACACACTCTCTCTCTAAAAACACAACCTAAAAGCTCACTATAAGTTATTTTTCCTCCTGCACGTTTTCTTTTGGTCTTTTGTTGAGGAAGATGAATACTATTCATATTTTATTCGCCATCATTAAATCAGTCTAATAATGCTAACTACACCCACTCTTGATTTTTGACATTTGATAATACTTCGCCAGTCCATTTCCATACTCTCTACTCATGCAACTCATGTCATGAGTACATGTTATAGTGGATCTTTATCATATCACACGTCGCTTTAATGCGACCCGATACGCGATGCCTCGGGTAACGTGTCAATCTCGACCGCCTCTACCCGACTGTTAGCTGTGATTTCGCGAGACGACCTTCAACGTGGCGAACCGCTTCACATCCGAGATCTAGAAAATTTCGGGTTTTGACCGAATTACGTATTTTGCCATTTTTCCAAAATTGGAATCTTCTAGCTTTTCATCCATAATTATTAAACCCATTTGGTCATTTAACCAAACCCTTTGACCAACCCATTAGGTCCATTATGCTCATTTGACCGTACTCTTTAGCCCATCAAACTCCTACCCTTAACTAATATCAAATTTCCAATTTCAAAATTTTTAACATTTCCAATTTCCAAATTTCTCTTCTTTTTTTTTTTTATAAATTCTTAATTTAAAAATTCAATTCCCTCATTTTCACTCCCCTAATTTTTCAAGTTTCCAATTCTTAAATTACAAATTCTAATTTCAACTTCATGTCATAATTTCAAATGGTTTCCTAATTTCCACTTCAAAGTTTCAAGTTTTCAATTTAAAGATTACCAATTCCCAATTTATACAATCAAGTATCCTAATTTCAAAATTTAAGTCCCTCAATTCCTAATTTCAATTTTTCAAGTTTCCAATTTTAAAAATCAAGTGCCCCAATTTCAAAATTCAACTCCCCCGATTTCAAATTTCAAATTTTCAATTTTCCAATTTCAAAAATTACAAAATTCATAATTTCAAAATCAAGTGCCCTAATTTCAAAATCCAAGTCCCATAATTTCAAATTTCAAAATTTCAAGTTTCTAATTTCAAAATTACAAAAATCCTAATTTCAAAATTCAAGTGCCTAAATTTCAAAACCCAAGCCCCCTAGTTTTCAATTTCAATTATTCAGGTTTCCAATTTCAAAATTACAAAATTTCCCAATTTCAAAATTCAAGTTCCCCAATTTCAAAATTAAGTCTCCCCAATTTCTAATTTCAAATTTCTAAATTCCAAATCTCAAGATTATAAAACTCAATGTTCTTAATTTCAAGATCCAATTTCCAAAATTTCAATTCAAAATTCTTAAACTTCAATTTCATTTCAAAATTCTCAATTTTCAAATTTCAATTTCAAACCGGTTTTTAAACATTTCAAACACATGATTAATTCTACAATTCTTATAAAATGGATTCTTGGGGAGTTAATTTGTGTCACATATAAAAGGGCTTGGGTGAGGCCTGACATTCTATGTATAATTTTAATAAATAATTTGACATATAATTGATAACCAATTTTTAATTAAATGTTAATAGTTTGTATTTTGTTATTGCACTAATATGATTTTCCATTGATAGCCCTCTCGATTCGCCACCCAAGTACATATTTTTCTCATCTAATTTTGCTTATTTATTTATTTATTTGTTTATTCATTTACATATATCTGGCGTATTGTTGTATTATTATTGCTTGTCTTTGGTATCCATTGATCGATTAGCCAAGAATCGTATTTTCTTTAGTTTGTTTAATAAAGACCCGACTTTATGGGCTTAGAGGGGTGTTACGCTTCCATCATACCTTTCAGATAAGTAACCTGACCCCCGGACCTAGACTCAATTTTCCCAAACTGCCTTTTCTTATTAGGAGTCACATGTAGTGTTTTTCTTTCTTATTTTATTTTCCCTTTTAAAATAAAAAAAAAATAAGTTGCGACTCCAAACAGTTTTTTTAAAAATGGTTTTTCAAAAAGATAAAAAGTGAGTCTCGCCTTTTTAAGTAAAAAACGCATAATAGCAAAAAATGCGAGGTTCCACAATTACCTCTTACTTACAAGTGGGGAATTTATTTATTTTGATTCATAAAATTTAAAATATCCTATGTTGAATATAAAATCAAATTCTTTAAATTATAGAAATATGAGTCTTTTCCATCATACAAATTTTAAAGTCATAAAAACTCCTTCACGATTAGAATGATAATATTTTCATGATTCAAGATAAATTTGTCATAAAATAATTTTTTTAACGAAGCAACACTTTAGTTACATTATAATAAATATAAAATAATTTTTTAAGTATAAAATTTCTTGAAAATAAGATATGGCTAGATGGTTAAATATTGAATGGGGCATAAGAAATGAAAAAACTAGGTTCAAGTCTTAGTGATAACAAAATAATTTTTTTTTTATGGTGGGTGAGTAGGGAAATTGACTATAACTTGGTCCTTATTCTTGACATTATTATAAGGATAACTTGGGAAGATGGGTAAAGGATAGAGTAGACTAAAAACAAACATGTATGTGATATGTTCGTACAAATTTCCCAAAATAAAATAATAATAATAATAATAATTCAGTTGCATGAAATGGAGAAACAGCTAACAAAAATAACAACAAACGAATCCTCAAAAATTATGTTTTTTAAAAACAATAAAAAAGTAAAAGAATTTGTTACTGGATTTAGTAATCTTTTTTCTTGGAAAATGGTAAGGTTCACCTATTATGTGGACTTTTTGGACAGGGCCATGACTAACATTAATGATAAATATAATTTTTTTAAAAACTCATTATTTTAAATAAGTTTTAAGCTTATATTGAGACTTTGACATCCCTGATCAAGAAAAGTAAATTTCTTAATTTTATGTTGAATAAAATTTGAAATATTATTTACCTTTAAAAAAAAAAACAAGCAAAATAAAAATTAGGTACAACGGTCTATGCTGACTATAAAAATATGCTAAAACTTATATATATTTTATTTTCACTTTTCACATAAGGGAAAAATATCAAATTAAATTTAAAAATTATTAAATTCAAAATTATTAAAAAGAATAATAGAAAATTATATATATATATATATATATATATATATATATATATATATATATATATATATATATATATTGAAAGGAAAAATAATTTTATTGATTTAAACTCGTAATAGGTCCAATATACAAATTACTAAAAATCATAAATGATGAAACAATATTGAGGTTAATAACATAATAAATTTGCATAAAGCCTATAAATTTGATAATATAGTAACTAGAATATCTATGGTTCCAATTCTTCAACATACTGACGACCACAATCTGATATATTCAACTTATCGAATCCGCTTTATTTGTTTGAATCATCCACACACAAATAAAATGTCACAACAAGACGGTGAAAAGCACCATATCGTAATGTTTCGCAAGCAGAACCAAATGCCGCACAAGGCCGAATGAGTAAAACAATGTAATTGCTTGTTTTTATATAGAAATATGTACTATTTACATTTTGCAGAAATTTAAAGCATAAATGAAAATTCCAGCCAGAATCAGAAGTGAAAACATATCAATGGCCCAGGTGAGGTCGCGACAGATAATCGAGGTCGCGACCAGAAGTCATACTATATTGAATGAAAAGCTGTTGCGACAAAAGAGAAGTTGCTGAGATAGAAAAAGGTCTTCAAGGAAAGATTATATGTCGCGACACCATTCTAAGGTCGAGACACGAAAAGAAGACAATTAAGGTTGCAACATATTCTTGAGGTCGCGACAAGTAATTCAGTAGCATAGAAGTTTTAAAGTCACGACAGAGAATTTAGGTCACGACTATAAGTGATAACAAGCCTAACAAAAGCTGTTGTGATAATGGAAAACTTGCTGAGACCAAGACAGAAGGAACTTCAAGGAAGATCATGTCGCGACATCGTTTTGAGGTCGCTACATGACAAGAAGACATTGTTGGTCGCAACAGATAATGGATGTCGCTACCATAAAGGAATGCTGAATGGACTTGTAAGGTCTTTACCAGCAAATGAGGTCATGATAAAAATATAAGTCGAGAGCACCAATCGAGGCTATGACTGTGAATTCATGTCGTGACATAAAATGAGTCGAACAGCTTAAAACATGTTGCGACTAAGTCGGGTTTCACTACGACAAAAAACAAAGTAAGATGACCGATTTACTCAGTTGCGACAAACTTTCTAAGTCGCAACCTGAAAAAAGGGAGCTATGACCAAGAATTGAAGGTCGATTAAAAGAAATGAGGTCAAGATCGACTGGAGGGGGTCGTGACACCGAATGCAAGAGGACAAAGAAGACACCCAAAGTTGCAACATGAACCGAGGTCTCGACATAGAATTTATTAAAGGTCGAAAATGTGGTCGCGAACAAAGATCAACATAGCCGAAACAAAATGATGTCACACATATATTTCAACAAAGGAAGACCAATGTCGCTGAAGATACTTTGAGGTCGTGGACAAGAATATAACTGACAAAGAAACTACTTGGTCGCAACCTAATAACCATGTCGCGACAAGAAAATAAGCATCAAACATGTTGAAATGAATCCTACTTGAAGGCTCAAGACAACCGGCATGTCGCAGAATCTCGAAAGAGAAGTTGCGACCAAGAAGCAAAGAGGCCGACAACAGTAATGATGTCTCGACATCAAATTGAGGTCGCGACACAGAAATGTAGTAAAGGCAGAGAGATTCAGGTCGCGACATGGAATTGAGGTCGCAACACCAATTCCTAGAAACAAGAAAAAGGAGGTCGCAACCAGAGTTCTCACTGCTGATAACTAACATAGTGACAACAAAGAATTCATGTTGCAACCACTAATCAAATTGCAACTGAAGAAACAAGTCGCAACAGAAAACATCAGGTCGTATCTCAACAATTGCAAGAACAAAGTGAAAGAACATTGCGACCAGTTCCCTGAGGTCACGACAGACTTGATAGGCCAAACCAGGATTCTTGGGCGCCGCGACATCGCTCTCGTGTCACACCTAAATGTGAGGGTCAGCCATTTATTTTAGGGAAATCCACCTAGAGCCTTGGAATCAAGCCCAATTTTTTAAGGTTATAAATAGGCGTACACAGTTTTAGTAAAGTAGCTTCCGTTTTCCTGAAACCCACTATCTGGGAGGAAGAAGAGGAAGACTCATTATATATTTTTAGAATAGAAATTTTTTTCTTTTCTTTCTTTCTTTCTTTTCTTTGGATATGAACGAGTACTCTATTAGAATGTAGAAGCTGGATTTACTTTTTTATTCTCTTTTCCAATTACGGCCTGGAATCAATGAAGTTCAGACAATTTTTGGAATTCGTTTCTTCTAGGGAATTATAAATACGTGATGTTCTCGATCAACACCTATCAGAGATCGTGGATTCTGTAATTGAGAAGCACAAATCTTCACTAGATTGATTTATTGTTAGCTACAGTCTTTCAGATAAATTAGAGAGAGGATTACCGGATTGGAATTTATTTGGTTGATGTGTTGTTGAATGGACCTGTTCCCAATAGTAGTATCGAATACACTTCCAAGGTATGTATCATGCTATGATTTTCAGGAGACCCTCTGAGTGACACAGAGAGGGAGATTCCTGACAGTTGGGAATATTCAATTGGTGGGTATGTTAGACTACCATTGAAGAATTATTGATCTCTGAGAGTTCACTTAGATAAATTCCCAGTTCACTCATAATTGATGTTGGAGGGGAATATTTATTAAATTAATTAATCAGCGATTTCTCCTTAATCTGTTGGAAAGCTCTTGAACCTATGTTAGCTGAGATCTAATCAAGGGAATGAAAATATCCACTAGATTTAAAGGATGAGTTATCAATCAAGTTGTAGAAATTTTGCAACAACCTTTACTTGGGAAGCAAGAAATCTGCAGTCTTAAGAAATTGGTATGAAGTATTGAGAAAGAAAAATACCCAGATCTTGTTAAGATTGTGCAGAGCACAAGTAACTGGTTATTCCTTGTCTTTTAGAGAAGTAGGACTCTAGTCGCTGAATTATGGAGAAATCCAACCGCATTTTTAGGCATCTTAGACAAATCCAAATCCAGCACAAAACAGAGTAACAATGCATGATGGTGCAGAAATTGGCTGTTTCAAAGTATTTCTTTTATATTGTTCGGGCCACAGAATTATCTACCTAACTCATTATAGTTTATATAAGTTCATTAGCTGATTTTAATATCCTAAGTTGTAGATGCTCTCTTTAGGACAATTATCCTTAAATCTCTAGTTGATAAACTGTATCATTGAGGTCCAAATAGTATGGATCTTGAGTAGTTGAGGTAGTTGATTTTGAGAAACCAAGTCAATCTCTATGGGAATGATATCTGGACTTACATCCGTTTTTTTTTTATTGCTTATATGACCTGTGCACTTGCAAAGGTCAGACTAAACCTATCTCATAACCTGCAACATTAAATCGCTTTATTAAATTTTAAGAAAACTCCAGTCCAATTTGACATGGCTACAGGAAAATTGTAAGGTTCCTGTATAGGTGTTAAGTTGAGTGGTTTAGTCTATATTTTCACAGACAAACAACAACGATAATAGAAAAAACAAAAAAATACCTAAATCTGTGTTGAATAACCATTTTATTAAAAGATAGACTAAAAAGAAGGTATAGATAGGTGATTTCAAGCTAAAAATTGCCGAAAATCACCCATTTTTTGTGAAACCCCGAGAAAATCTAATTTTCTGAAAAATGGCAAAATGGTAATTTCGGTCAAAATCCGGAATTTTTCTAGATCTCAGATGACGAAATGGACTTCACCGTTGGAATCGTCTCACGAAATCTAGCTACCACATCGAATTTCGAGACACTTCTGAATTTGCATCGCTTTTTCGGCTAAACGAGCGTAAATGGGTGGGACACTTGGCACGCTTTGAGGGCTCACAAGCAGCCACATGTCAAAAAAGTAATGAATCAACTTGAACTCAATTGTGAGGCTCATGGGTGACATGTGGCACCTCCTAATTGGAGGAAAATCAAAGGTTGGTGGATTAAATGGATAAGGAATCCAAGGAGCCAATGATGGCTTGACAAGTGGCAATAAGGGGGACAAAAAGGTGAGTTTTCTTCTCCATTTTTGCTGATACATGCAGTAGGTGAGAGGGGTGAGCAGATTTTTGAAAATGGAGGGGTTTTAGAGAGAGAAAATGCAACTTATCACTAGATTTCCTGCAGTTCGACCGCCAGACTTTCGCCAAAAGCAAAGCTTGTTCTACCCGGCAAGGGCTACGCGTTGGTACCGATTTTGTGGAGTTTCGACAACTCTAAGAGGTAGGGGTCTTCTCCTACTTTGTTATTTCTGTTTTAAGAGCCTTGTGAATGGTTAGGAGTGTTTGAGGTCGTGAATGGCCGTTTGATCGGTCCCAAAACTTGGGACCGAATTGTTGGAATATTTTGAACCTCGCTTTCGACGCTTTAGTGGACTGCTTCGGGTGGTTTGTGTGATAATTTGTGCAATAAATTATGGTTTGATGTTGTTGGGCCGTAAATGGTTATGGATTTTTGCCCACAAAGTGGAACCGATGCAGGGGAGGGGCTGCCCACAGACATCCCACGCCATTTAGGAACCGTTAAAATAGTCCTCGTTTGTCAGGTTGGACCGAAATCGTCCATAGTGTCAAGCAAAATATTGCTTGAATTGATGGCTTAAATTGTGTGAAGAAAAAGAAATTGTTAATGCATATAATTAAATGCAGCACATGATGATGGAATTATATAAAAATATAATTGTGTGTAAGCCATTGAAATAAATCGGGATTAAATTTTACATGAAAGCACTTGATGTTATCATAAGAATAAATAACATGTGATTAATATGTGAAGTGAATGACATGATGCATGTGGGTAAATTTATGTTAGTACATACATGATTTATGTGACACCCCAAATCCCGGGGGTCCATTGACTACCCGTCAACCCGCGGAATACTCATGAATGTCGGATAACCCGACACTATTCACGAAAATCGGGCAGAGTCTCCTTTGTACGAGGAACTCTACCCAAATACAAACTTGTCCCAAACAATCCAATATAACGAATATATACAAACGCCACACTGGGTCAAGTACCAATGCTCATCAAAATACACTAACTATATACCATAGTTTCTGGAGTTAATAATTTACTCTTATACAACATATATTAAAATTATAAAATTCTAATACATGTAATACATCATAAAACCAAAGCCACAACCTAGATTTCTTATAAAGCGACCTCTATGATGAGCCGGTCTCCTTCGTGCGCCCCAGACTGGAATAACATACCCCCGACAGATGAGTTATCGCCCAAGAAGGAATCACCCTAAATGGGTTACTCTCCACCTAAGTGCATATGCAATGCTCCAAATGAAAACACACATCCAAGTAAATGTGTAATCCTACTTGAATGCCTACATGACCAAATCATACCCCGAGTCCTCACCGACTCCCTCACACCTGCCTAAGCCACGTATGAGAAACATTATTTTCAAAACAAAGATATTTGTTTTTAATTGTGGACAACCCTCCGAATATAAGAGCGGACCGACCGAAGGATCTATTTGGGACAACCCTCCGATGTATATCAATCACCGACCGACGATTGATATGTTATATGGTCTATCCGATATTGTAATGACACACCCGATAATTATTATTATTAGTCAACCCTCCAAACCACTCTCAATAAACCACCATGCACTCACCCTATCGTTTCGGACTCAACTACTTTGTCAATGTAGATTACAGAGCCACTAAACTCCTCTAACGTGCCTTGAGTCTCGCTCATTGCATCAGAGCCCAAACTGCCTCACAAAGCCTCAAGCATCCGCCACTCCAGTTATACTAGCCAACGCTCTCCTAGTGACTTCTCGAACAGTGCGTATCAGCTACTCACATTTGCCTTACCGGGATGGTAATGCAAAGTGAAGTCATAATCCTCTAGGAACTCCATCCATCCGCGTTGCCTCATATTGAGGTCCCGCTGCGTGAAAATATACTTTAGACTTTTATGGTCTGAGTACACCTCGAACTCCTCGCTATAAGTAGTAGCGCCAAATCTTCAAGGTGAAGACTACGGCCGCCAACTCCATGTCGTAGCGGGTACTCGCCGTATGATTCTTCAACCGACAGAACTATAAGCTACTACTCCTCCCGGATCAGACTAACACATCCCGCCTACTCGAGGCATCAATACACCCGGTGGTGGCCCCGGTCCACCCGTCCGGGATCTGTCAAGATAGGAGCCGGGCAAGTCTCCTTCAACTCCTCGGAATGCCTCCCTCACATCGGGTCATCCCAATCAAACTTAACCTCCTTCCCGGGCCACCTTGTCATAGGTGTCGCTTATCCGGAGAAATCCTCAATGAACTTCTCAGAATACCCAGCCTAATCCCAAGAAACTACGATCTCAAAGACTCCAGAATTTCGGGTCTCCCAACCATCACGGCCTCAACCTTCTCGGGTCGACCGACACTCGATGCTAACACCACGTGTCCCAAAATCTCACCTCGCAGTTTTCAAAACTCGCACTTATCGAATCCAAATGGATACCGACGGGTCTCTCAACAACTTAAAATGATCCTCAAGTGATACTTATGCTCCCACTGGATCGAGACTCAAAATGTCATCCACGAAGACTACGACAACCGATCTAGATAGGCTGGAACACTTACGCATGAGATCCATGAATGCTTCTGGTGCATTCGTTAATCCAAAGGGCATCACCGTGAACTCAAAGTGCCCATAACGCTGTGCCCTAAACGCTGTCTTAGGGATGTCTATCTCCCTAACCCTCAATCATGGTAACCGCATAAGGTTCATCTCGAGACCGCGCCCTCAATCAGTCAAACAAATCACAATCCTCGATAATGGGTACCGACTTGATCGGGAACCCGTTCAACTCGTCGGTAATCAATGCATACCGGGCGTGTCTTGTCCTTCTTTCGCAAATGCAACTGCAGCGCCCCATGTGAAGTGTTCGTCTAATGAACCCTTGTCTAGTAGCTCATGTAAATGGACTCGAGTTCCTCGCAACTAATCGGTGCCATCCTATGGAGTCATAGAGATGGGGTGAAGTACCAGGTGTAACCTCGGAGGAGGTAATCCGTGGCTCATCCAGAAAAACATTTCACATACTACTTAAACTACTCAAGGTAGATGCGATCTGAATATGCTCCCTCGTCCTCTAGGAGTAAGGCTCGTTAGCCAACCATTCTTGTCCTGACTTTGGACTCGGTATTATCTTGTCACGGGGCGAAATATCATGCTTGTCCCCTGAGCACAATCACAGTCTTGTCTGCGATGTGGCCCGGTAATCCTCCTACGCTCCACAATCGATACTTGACCACATGAAATTTGTCGGCCCGATCCATCCCCGAGGATGACATCAAACTCATTTATGTCCATGATCCTCGAGTCCCTTTGTGAGTAGGTTCCACTAGATCTCTGACTCATGACCTCGGCCCTTATCATCCACTATTCTGCCCAATCCTAGGGAGGAACTCACATCTGAGAGGCCCTCTAAGGTCTCAACCTCTAAGCCCATGTCATAGCCTCTAAGTCTCTAGAGGTCTTGCCCACATTCCACCCCGTACTTGGGCCTCACCACTCTAAGCTGGGCAGCTAATTACGATCTTGGTCGCGTCGAGAGGTAATCTCCATGCCTCTAACACCTTCTCTACCCTGCGTACCAATGAGTACGCCACCATGAATCCTCCCAGTGAATGTCGAAGGATGATCATACTAAACCTCACGGAGGTTACCCGGCCTCACGACTACTGTTATACCAGCCTATGCTGCCATTCTTGCCCATGATACCTCCCAGCCTCTACAAAGTCTGTGATCAAATGCGGTGGTAGGTCGAATGTAGGTGGTGCTGGCTCAACGGAGTGCCTCGTGGAATACTCTGGGTCTCATCATCGACCCAGCTTCAATACATACAATTTTAAATGGCGGAGTTAAAATACAATGCAGTATCTCTAAGGCATAAACACAGCCCCAAGACACTATTCATACTCAAAATATACAGTTCATATTCTATGTCCCTGCATTTAAATGCAATGCGAGACAATTAATTCACATGTCAAATCAATTTTATTCATAAAAATTTTTATTTTCGAAAATTTCATTTCTCCAAAATTGTGTCCCATTTTATTTGATTTTTTTATTTAAAAAAATTTTTTTTTGAATTTTTTTTGTGATGAACAGTGTTCATGAACAGTGCCCAAAAAGTGACATAGTAGCGATCACGGTGCAACGAGTTGGGTTTGCCAGAAGTGCGACCCTGTGGCATTGACCCACTGGGTGGGCACCGGGCGCGCTGGCGCGCTCGTGGCGTCGCGGCTGGCCCGTAGTGTCGAGCAAGAGGCGGCGGAGTGTCGTGGGCGCAGGGACCGTGTCGGCCCATGTGGCCGGTGTCGTGAAGCGCCGGTGTGTGTGAGCCGTCTTGGCACGGCCTCCCCGTGGTGTCGCGTTCCTGTTTTCTTGACCACCCTCTCGGTCACAATGCTCCTATTGTATTGTGATCTGAGCTCCCGGCCCTTAGAAGCCTCATATACTGTAGTACAGAGCCAAGCCATTCAAAGGCGGTACTGCTGTCACGTCTGATATTTGTCGTGACACGAGCTACTCCCCGGCCAAACCTCCTAAGTTGCAGTAATTCTTTTATTGCAATACGCTCCGGCTACTTGCGCTCCCAAGCCTAAGTCACGATACAATTCCCTTTATCACAATACAATTGGGCAGTAGCCCATCCAGTTTGCGTTTTTTTTTTCTCATTATTTTTTTTTTCAATTAATTCCAGCTATTGGAAATTACCAAAATATATATTTAATACCCTTTTTTTTTTCATTTTCCAGAACACTCAAATAAATTTATAAAAATTTATTTCATTCAATTACTCTCGGAGTTTTATATGTAAAACCTTGAAAATTATTTTCTCCCCCGATAAACCGAATAAGTTATAAATTTATTTTATTTATTTTATTTTCTCGGGTTTACACAACAGCCAAAACTATCAAAAATTTCCACACACTAAGTGCTATTTACCTAAGCACCCAATTCACACAACACATAAAAATCCATGTTATGCACACCATTCACACAACAATTCATCAATTCACATGATCACATACAAAACACACATGTAGTGTTCTAGTTTTGTCTCATGCCTTCCTAGGTAATCTCATACCTAAACCTAACATCGAGCCACACCGAGTGGTGATGTTCTTACACGACTATGGCCTAAGCCCAAGCCCTCAAGCCCTAGGTATTCGTATATCTAAGCTCTGATACCAAGCTGTGAAGTTGGTATCAAGACTAAACTTATAACTACATACAGAGCTCCAATTGTCACGTTTACCTTAGCTCCACGATGCAATGTGACACCGAATCCAGGGGTGGGTGGCTTCTGCGTCGGCAGTGAATACTCGTGAATATGGGATAACTAGACACTATTCACGAAATCAAGCGCTCAAAGTCTCCTTTGTCTGGGGAGCTCTACCCCGAATACAAACTGTCCCCGAACAATCAATATAATCGATAAAATTTTACAAATGGCCACTTGAGCCCGTATATGTCTTTCATCGAAATACACTAACTATATACCATAGTTTCAAGAGTTAATAATTTGCTCTTATACAACATATATTAAAATTATAAAATTCTAATACATATGTCACTATGAAACCAGCACCTTGGCTTTCTTAAGCGACCTCTATGATGGTAGTACCATCATTAACAGCTCATATTACTGAATAATATGAATTCCCTCGACGGGATGAGTTAATGCGATGAGTGGAATCACTTACTAAATGGGTTACTCTCTTTAACACCTGAGGGAGGATTTTTTGTTTTATTGTGTACAGAAAGAGGAAAAAAGGAGGAAGAAGAAGAAGGAAAGAAGAAGAACAGAGTGCATATGCAATGCTCCCAAATGAAAACACACATCAAGTAAATGTGTAATCCTACTTGAATGCCTACATGACCAAATGTACCAGAGTCTCATAAAACCTACTTTTTACCTAAGCCACGTATGAAACTGTATTTTCAAAACAAAGATATTTGTTTTTTTAATTGTGAACAACCCTCAGAATATAAGTAGTGGTCAGACTCGGAGTGATCTATTTGAGTGGACAACCCTCTCAGAAGATCATATATCAATTGAGATGACTCAGACGATTGATATGTTATATGAATCTACCCTCGGAGTATTGTAATGGACACACTCAGATAATTGTGTGGCCAATGAAACCTCTGACCTACGAAACCCTCTCTCGATAAACCACCTCATGCACTCCTCCTATCGTTCTAGGGTGCCTAATAATGCATATGGAATGCATGATGCCAATTCCAATACAATTTTATAACATGCAAATATATAATCATGCATACTATTCACATAATTTTAAATCACACAAGCATATTTATGTAATTTCACAATCATTACACCAAAATTAGCTCACTTGGGCTAATTAGCAAGCAGCGGTCGATTTGAATTACTCAACGAATCTTGTTATTTCACAAAATTTATTTCATGGAACCTTATTCACATGAGCAGTGAAACTACGTTGAGTTCTTTGTTCAAGGCTAAATACAATATCGATTTCACCTTGTGAGAATGAGATTTAATAGCCATTCAGGCCTCCTTCCACATCTGGCACAAATTGTTTCGCAATCTATAAAATTTGCCCAAACAGCGTTTTGATCCTTGGTTGCACAAAATGAGTTTCAAATTTTCTAACAATTGATTCCAAGCTTTGGTGATCAAACGGCCACTAATAGCTCAATCCGACTCAAGCATACCATGCAGCAGCAGAAGTACGTAAAACTCAAGTAGGATGAAACCCTACCTCAGTTTTGTCGAAACTCGATAAACGGTACCTCGCAGCGTTGCCCTGCTTGCGTAGAAACGACTTCCCTTCTTGTCGGCAATTCCGATGGTCGGATTGCCCGCAAATCTAGAGAGAAGTGGCTCTCTCTATCTCTAGAAATATCAAATCTCACCCTTCTGCATCCCCCACGTTTTTGTCTCTTGGTCTTTTGAATAAAGGAGACGACACTATTCCTTTTTGTCCTATTATATTTAACAATTTATAAAATGACATCTGTCATTTCTTTTAGATTTTTGACATTTGGCACTACCTTGACCGTCCATTACCATCATCTCTCTACTCATGCAACTTGTGTAACATGAGTACATGTTATATGTGACTTTTGTCACATCAAAAATTCTTTACGACACCGTCACAGCGTTGCCTCGAAAAAGCGTGTAAAAAATTCATTGTCTCGGAATTGACTAAATTTGATGTGGTAGCTAGATTTGCAGAGACGATTCAACGGTGAAATCAGTTTCATGTCAAAATCGAAAATAAGTTTGGTTGGTAGAAATTACGATTTCTTTTTCTAGGGAAATTGGAAATTTATAGGTCTTATAATTTTATATATTAACATGAATTGTTTGATGGCATAATGCATTTTATATGCATCGGGGCAACCTAGAAAATTAAGTGTGAGTGCATGGCATGAAAGAAATGAAAATGGAAAGTGGTTGTGAAAGGAATTTCAAGGGAAGATTTTCGAAAAATTGCCTTGGAGAGTGGTCAATGATTCATCTTTAGGCTGACCCATAATTTGTTCAGAAAAAATGATCGATAATTCGCCTCGGAGGGTAGTCAATATATTCACAAGGCTTTCGGTATCATGTTTTCAAGAACAAAAAGTTTTTGTTTCGGAAACGATGTTTTTCTCACATTTGGCTTAGGCATGCGTGAGAGAGTCGGTGAGGGCTCGAGAAATGGGAAATGGTGAGTTGCATTCTCATCCATATCACATAGACATTCAAGTAGGACCATGTATTTGCTTGAATGTGTTTATAT